>OY728150.1:719810989-720410989 GCA_963277665.1 Viscum album
TAAATACACGTCGTGTACTTGTTTTTAATTGAAAACTACACAGCGTGTACATTTAATGTAGCCAGCATGTATATCTTGTTTTCATTTATTCATTTCCTTTCCAAAATGAAAACTACACGGCATGTACATTTAATAATACACGGCGTGTACTTGTTTTCAAAATAAAACTACACGACGTGTAATTATTGATACACGACGTGTACTTGTTTTATTTTATTCTTCCTCCAACATTAAAATGATTTTAGGCTTCCTTGAATAATTGTTAAACCACGTACGGGAGTAATCTTTATTCTACTTGAGATACTTGAATACACTTAGTGTGTGGCCCTCTAGGCCTCTTTCTCATTGGCATTAGGCGGGCTTGCCTAAAGTCCAGGATTACTATCTAGCAACGGGTCAAGGAACCCAAGAGAAAGAAGTTGACGATGTATTGACGTATCACCTCATACGAACGCTTAATTTGTAATTTAATCCCTTTGTCTCAATATCTCATCAAGCAGGTTTCATGGGAGTGTCATAAACCTATATGCTTGATCCATCGTTCTTTAACTACCTGAAATAAACTCTTTGTTTACACCATGGACATGGAATTTCATGAAACAGTTCTATTTCAATCAAAAGTCCGAGATATCAACTTCAATAAATGGAAGGGACAAATCCTTCCTCGACTTATCCATTAACAACATGTCATTCGTGACGCACCCAACGTACCCTACTTCCCGCCAGCTGTCTACGTGACGGTTTTCGTCAGTAAATCTAAGTGCGCGAGTCATGACATGAGTTAATGATAATCTTCCAGTATAAGGACCATTACACACGCTCGCAGATAGCAATATCTGATGACACCAAGACATACAGAATTACTACTGGAGGGTCTGTTCTCATAATCTCCCATCTTGGAGATTACCAAGTGAGAACTCCATGAGAGAGAATATCATCTTCTTATGAGTACTCGCACATGACGGTCTGTATACTATGTGTCCTATCATAGTATGTAATCCAAACTTAGAACTTTATTTAAGAATATTGTTGTAGCATTTCAAGGTTCTCATCATAGAGGGGATATTCCATGACCTTATCAATGCAACAAATATTCCAGGACATTATTATATTATAGTCATGCAGAACAATGAAAAATATATAATAAGTGAACATTCATGTAATCAAAGTACAAAACAGTTGGTTCTCAGGACACAAACCCTTACAAACTCCCACTTGGACTAGAGCCAGCTGCCTACGACTTTTAGTCCACTAGACCTCACATGATGATCATTTTTCTACTGAGTAAAGGCTTTAGTCAAAGGGTCTGCCACGTTGTCTTCCGTAGAAATACTGCTTACTGAAACTTCACCTCTCTGAGAAAAATCCCTCAAGAGATGATACTTCTGAAGTATGTGCTTTGTCCACTGATGTGACCTTGGCTCTTTTTTCAAGTGCCATCGCTGTAGTATTATCACAATACAGTGTGATAGGATCTTTACTGCTCGGTACTACATCCAGCTCTTGGATGAAGCTTCACATCCATACTTCTTCTTTAGCTGCCTCAGAAGCTTTGATATACTCAGACTCCGCTGTAGAATCTGCCACCACACTTTGTTTTGAGATCTTCAATCTCACTGCACCTCCATTGAAACTGAAGATGTATCCAGTCTGTGACTTCATGTTATCTTGATCAGTCTGGAAACTAGCATCTACATGTCCTCTGATGACTAGTTCCTCATCTCCTCCATAAACTAGGAATATATCCTTAGTACACCTTAGATACTTAAGGATAGTCTTGACTGCCATCCAATGGCGATCTCCTGGATCATCTTGATATCTGCCTACCACACTTAATGCGTAAGCAACATCTAGCCTCGTACATATCATAACATACAGGACTGACCCAATCGTGGATGTGTAAGGGATACTTTCCATTTTTGTTCTTTCCTCATGTGTATGAGGACACATTTTATTGGAAAGATAAATGTCATGTGACACTGGCAACAATCCCCTATTGGATTGTTCCATACTGAATCTATTTAGTATCTTGTCAATGTATGTACTTTGACTCAGGCCTAACATTCTCTTGGATCTATCACGATGGATCTTGATCCCTAGAATATATGCTTCTTCGCCCAAGTCTTTGATGGAGAAGCATTTATGCAGCCATGCCTTAACTGACTGTAAGACCGGTAATTCGTTTCCAATTAGTAATATGTCATCAACATATACAATTAGGAAAACGACTACACTTCCACTAAACCTTTTTTAGACACAAGGCTCACATTCGTTCCTAACAAATCCAAATTCTTTTATGGCTTCATCAAAATGAATGTTCCATGACCTTGATGATCGCTTTAATCCATAAATGGATTTCTACAACTTGCATACCTTTTTGGCATCCTTTGGAGTCACAAACCCTTCAAGTTGTGTCATGTAAAAATTTTCCTGGAGGTTCCCATTAAGGAAAGCTGTTTTGAAATCCATTTTCCAAATTTCATAGTCATGGTAAGCGGCAATGGCCAATAGGATTCTGATGGATTTCAACATCGCAGCCGGTGAAAAGGTTTCATCATAGTCAATTTCTTGACGCTGTCTAAAACCTTTTGCAACCAGTCATGCCTTGTAGGTGCTTACTTTCCCCTCCATGTCTAGTTTCATCTTGAATACCCATTTACTACCAATAGGCTTTACATCAACTAGAGGATCTACCAAAATCCAGACTTGGTTTTGGTACATGGAATCCATTTCAGAATTCATGGCTTCTAGCCACTTGGCAACGTCTGTGCCTTCAACAGCTTCCTTGTAGGTAAGAGGATCATCATTGTCAACCAATAATGAGTCACCATCCTTGGTGACAAGAAAACCATATTGTTCTGGTTCTCTCACCTCTCTCGTGCTCCTATACAGTTCTTATGTCTCTGGAATAGATTTTTCTTCCACAGGGCTTTGTGGAATCTGTTCTTGTACCAACTCCTGTGTATCTTGAGCCTTGACTTCATCGAAGTCTATCTCACTCCCACTATGTCTTTTGGAGATGTTCTCCCTCTCAAGGAATATGGTATGTCTTGCCACTATAACATTTTTTTCTGAGGGTTTGTATAGGTAATATCCCCTTTTTCCTTGGGATATCCTATAAAGATACACTTTGTGCCTCGGGGTGCAAGTTTGTTACCTGAAGAGGCCTTAACAAATGCTTCACTACCCCACACATGTAAATTCAATAACATGGCTTTGTGTCCACTCCATAACTCGTATGGAATTCCATTTATCAATTTAGTTGGTACTTGGTTTAGTATCTGTGCTGCTGTTTGTAATGCATATCCCCAAAAGGATAATGGAATACTCGCATGACTCATCATTGATCTCACCATGTCCAACAGGGTGCGGTTCCTCCTTTTTCTTACACTATTCCACTATGGCATTTAAGGAAGATTGAGTTGAGATAGAATCCCAAACCCCCATAAGAAATCAATGAAGTCCTGATTAAGATATTCTCCTCCTCTGTCTGAGTGGAGTTTCTTAATCTTCTTACCAAGATGGTTCTCAAATTCATTCTTTTATTCTTTGAACTGATCAAAAGAATCGGACTTATACCTCATTAAGTAGATATATCTATATCTAATAAAATCATCAGTAAAAGTTATGAAGTATGATAACCCACCCCTTGCCTCAACTGGAAATGGCCCACACACATCTGTGTGAACTAATTCTAGAAGCTCTTTAGCTCTTTCACCTTTCCCACTAAATGGGGCTTTGGTCATTTTGCCTTATAGAAATGCATGACATACACCAAGTTGTTTTAGTTTGAAAGAATCTAAATACCCATCTTGATGTAATTTTGTCAAATGTTTCTCATTGACATGATCTAGCCAGTGATACCAAAGTTGGGTGTGGTATGAGTCATGTGAATTAACTTTGTCATCGATTTCCATTGCTTGGTTTGTGTAGTCTAACACATAAAGGCCGTTATATAAATGTGCCCTACCAAAACAAATGCTATCTTTATAAAAGTAGAAACATCCACTTTCAAACTTGAAGATGAATCTATCAGTATCTAATCTGGATACTGAAATAATGTTTTTGGTTATAGAGGGTACATAATAACATCCTTTCAAAACCAAGACCATCCCTGTAGGAAATGTGAGATGGTAGTCTCCGAAAGCTACAGCAGCAAGTCTGGCTCCATTGGCTGCTCGTAGATCTACCTCCCCTCGATCATTCTTCTTGAATCTACTTGGTTCCTTTATTTGGATACAGATGTGAGCACCACAAGTAGTATCTTATACCCAATTTGTAGAAACATATAGATTGCATTTGATGAAAAACGCACCTGAAGCTTCCCCTTTCTTCCTAGGCTGGGTGCACTTTTTCTTCCAGTGGCCCTTCTTGCCACATGCGAAACAAACAGCCTCATGTTCTCTTTCCTCCCCTTTGATCTTCTTTTTCTTGGAAGGCCTTGAAGAATCTTTGGGCTTAAAGCTCTTCGCCTTCCCTTTCCTTTTATTCACCATAATTACATAAGGCTTTTCACGCTTTATGTCATTATCTACTTGGCGAATAAGGATAAGAAGATAAGATATAGACTTCTCAATGTTGTTCATGTTAAAATTAACAACAAAGTTCGAGAAGCTCTGGGGGAGTGATGAAAGAATGAGATCGGTGCCTAGTTCTTCGGGGAGTTTAAACCCTAGAACCTCCAAGCGCTCAATGTAGCCAATGCTCTTGACTACATGAGGCCCAACTAGGGCACCCTCTCCAAGCTTGCTCTGAAATAGAGCCTTGGAGATCTCAAACCTTTCCTGTCTTGCTCTCTCCTAGTATAGACCACAGAGGTGCTCGAGCATGCTATAGGAAACCATGTCTTCATGATACTTCATGAGCTTACTAGACA
Source organism: Viscum album (assembly GCA_963277665.1). NCBI lineage: Eukaryota > Viridiplantae > Streptophyta > Magnoliopsida > Santalales > Viscaceae > Viscum > Viscum album. Next base: position 719,815,866 of record OY728150.1, read on the forward strand.
TCGATGATAGCATCAAACATTGAATGTCGAGAGCATCGTTCAATTTTTGATCATAGACCAGGAAATCTTCATCACTCGCCCCTAGGGAAGGAGAATCAGGAAGTGAGGCATGTAAAATATTCTTTCATGGCATAGGATAACCCGAAGGCACCTAAACCATTCTTGAAAGTTACTACCGGTGAGGATATTGTCTTTATCCAGAATTGATCGTACATAAAATGTGGTTGACAAGTTTTTAATTTCGATTCTACAAATTAAAAGAGTAGATTTATCAGTACTTTCTTGATTACATTTTATGAAAAATAATAAATGAATTAATTCTCCCACTATTTTATCAAGTCCCAATGGCCCTCACCATTGAACTCGGAATTTCCAGTTGCTTTGAAATTATAGTGGAAAGGATCCATATTCCCCTTAGCATAACCCCAACAAGGGTTGGTCAAGCTATTTGAAGGTATTTAGGTAGGTAGGTCTTTTCCAACTGTGATCTTATAGTTCCTTGATCTGTTGAGTGGACTCCCCAATCCTGAAATCCTGACTTGGATTTCCTCAACTCTTGCCTCCAATATTACATCAAGTCTAGCAAGGGATACTCCTCTTGATGTAGTATGGTTAAGTCAAACTGAAACCTTTTATAAGGGCTTCCTTTATAAAAGTAAGTTTCCCAACAAGGGTTGGTCAAACACATAGTTTTATTGAGTCTTTCCCTTAATCAAGTAATAGAAGGCTTGGTCTGACTTAATATTTTATTGAGGGGTTTTAATCTTTTATGTGTAGTTTTTCATTATCACATTCTTGTTAATATTAAGTGATGTTTTCTTAAGTGATTAACCATATTCTAATAATGTTTACGCATAGTCCGGTTTTTATTTTATTCCATCTTTGCATGCTTTTTTACTTCATTAATTATGTGATCGCGAAAACAGATACATAATAAATAAGCCATGCAATCAGACATAAAAAATAATATGGCATGATCATGAGCTTCTATTGGTTATCTTATCTAGCGGTTTTGATAAGATAACCCTGACCTATGGAAAACACCTTGAACCCAATGGTTCGTGTTTTGCAGCTCCCACCTGTCCACGTTTTTATCTTCCTGTGTTGGTTTCTCCATATCTTTGGATTTTGAACCATCTCCTCTATCTTGGGAGATCCTCCATTGCATGGGTTTACATTAAAGAAACAATGGGAACGCAGGCCCTACATTTTATTAGAAGAAGGCTCATAGACCAACAAATTTAAATGAAACCATACACACATACAAAGGGTCTTTGGTCTAGCTCATGATCATCCATAGCATGAAACGACATTTATGCATATTTAGAATTCAAATTCTTTTAATCGTTCTTTCATTTAATATAAGTCACACTCGAATTCAATTAATTATGATCTTATAATTAATCAATTCTTTATCTTAAATTACTTTCTGAATTTCCTTGAGATTCTTCTCATCCATATTCCTTGTACAGGTCTTTGTACTTTTGGAGGAAACCTAGTGAAATTTCTTGAAAGTACACGGCTTGTAGTTTATATTTACATGGCGTGTATTTCTTTTCAAATTTTATCCAAAGTACACAACGGGTGCTTTGGCATGTTTTTTGTAAATTGGAAATTTTGGAGTACATGGCGTGTAGATAAATCATACATGGCATGTACTTCATTGTTACGCGGTTAACAGCCTGACAACCCCGTGTACGCGGTATGCGGATTATCCTTGTACACGGTTTCACCTGGGCCAGAACGGACTACACGACATGTTTCTCCAACATACACGCTGTGTATTCCGGTTTCCACACGCCATTCAATTCTAGTAAACATGGTGTGATTAATACTTAGGCATAATCAATTCACACGGCATGGTTTAGTGGACCAGTGTCGGTCCGTTGAACCTAATTACACGGCGTGTAGTTCTAATTACACGTTGTGTAATCCCGTGTTGTACATACAAAAAGATTTGCTCCTCCGGATGAGTTCCTCATTTTTATTTTAATCAAAAATTAAAATTAAAAGGCTGTTTCTGTTATATGAATCGAGAAACAAAGGAGGAAGAAAATATCTCGTTTATTCAGATTTATAGAATGATTTATTTCGAATTGAATCAAATATAAATGCGTAAATTATCAACGAAAATTAAATAACTATAATCAACGTTGTAACCTACCTCTGATACCATTTGAAGGTTTAGGGCGTAGCAGAAACGCGTGGGTGGATGTGCCCACTTGTCTTTTTTTCATTAGTAATGATCAATCCAGGATCAACATGACGATAAACGCCTGCCTCCACAGATCGAATCACAAAAAAAGATAGAGAAGAAGGTTTGTCCCGGAACCACAATCAAGGATCGTTATAGGTTGATTATAATTAATTTAATCAATTGAAAATAAATACCTTTTTGGGTGTTCTTTCTTCATTGATGTTCTTGATCACATTCCAATTTTATTCATCATTGCATCTCAGAAGCCAAGTGTAAACTTCCTCTAGCATTGATCCACATGTGCACCTCGTATCTCTGGACGTCGCCAAAGGAGTCTTCGGGTGCTAGCATGGAGAAACCTTTGCTTGCGTTGTCCGCATTAGATCATCTTGATCTGATGGAAGAGGATCTCTATCAGTCTTGAGAGCATTCTTAGAGGAGGAGGTTCTTTGGGCCATGAAATAATTCTCTAGAATTGTTGTGCACAACGATTATTTTCTTTTGGGTAGGAAAAGATTTGGTGTTGTGAGGATATTTATAATCGGGTTTGAGGTTGTAGAGTTATGACAATAAATAAACGCATTACGCGTTTTATTTATTTAATTAACTCCCTTTTGAAAACTCCATGTCGATTCATTATTTCCTTGACATGCGCCCACACTGATTATAATAAATACCATTTCATAAAATGATATTTCCTCAAAATCCTGACTGGAAAAACTACACGCCGTGTATTAATAAATACATGGCATGTACTTGTTTTTCATTGAAAACTACACGGCGTGTACATTCAATGTACACGGCGTGTATATCTTGTTTTCATTTATTTATTTCCTTTCCAAAATGAAAACTACACGGCGTGTACATTTAATAATACACGACATGTACTTGTTTTCAAAATAAAACTACACGGCATGTAATTATTGATACACAACATGTACTTCTTTTATTTTATTCTTCCTCCAACATTAAAACGATTTTAGGCTTCCTTGAATAATTATTAAAGCACGTACAGGAGTAATCTTTATTCTACTTGAGATACTTGAATACACTTATTGTGTGACCCTCTAGGCCTCTTTCTCATTGGCATTAGGCGGGCTTGCCTAAAATCCAAGATTACTGTCTAGCAACGGGTCAAGGAACCCAAGAGAAAGAAGTTGATGTTGCATTGACATATCACCTCATACGAACGATTACTGTGTAATTTAATCCCTTTGTCTCAATATATCATCAAGAAGGTTTCATTTTAGTGTCATAAACCTATATACTTGATTCATCGTTCTTTGACTACCTGAAATAAACTCTTCGTTTACACCATGACCATGGAATTTCATGCGACAGTTATATTTCAATCAAAGGTATGAGATATCAACTTCCATAAATGGAAGGGACAAATCCTTCCTCGACTTATCCATTAACAACATTTCATTTGTGATGCACCCAACGTACCCTACTTCCCGCCAACTGTCTACGTGATGGCTTTCGTCAGTAAATCTAAGTGCGCGAGTCATGACATGAGTTAATGATAATATTACAGTATAAGGAACATTACACATGCTCGCAGATAGAAATATCCGATGACAACAAGACATGCAGAATTACTACTGGCGGGTCTATTCTCATAATCTCCCATCATGGAGATTACCAAGTGCGAACTCCATGAGAGAGATTATCGTCTTCTTATGAGTACTCGCACATGACAGTCTGTATACTATGTGTCCTATCATAGTATGTCATCCAAATGTAGAACTTTATTTAAGAATATTGTTGTAGCATTTCAAGGTTCTCATCATAGCAAGGATCTACCATGACCTTATCAATGCAACAAATATTCCAGGACATTATTATATTATAGTCATGCAGAACAATGAACAATATATAATAAGTGAACATTCATGTAATCAAAGTACAAAATAGTTGGTTCTCAAGACACCAACCCTTACACAACCTTACCATCTCATCAACACTGAAGGCTTCCTTAATCGGTAAGAAGTGTGAATCCATTGTGAGACTATCAATAACCACCCAAACTGCATCATTCCCTCGAGGTGACCTCGGAAAACCTATCATGAAGTCCATTGTGACATCATTCCACTTCCACTAGGGAATAGGTAACTATTGAAAAAGACCTACTAGTCACTGATGCTCCACCTTCACCTACTGACAGGTGGAACACCTCATCAAAAAACAGCAACATCTCTCTTCATACCGGGACACCAATACTGACGGTGTAGATCTTGATACATCTTGGTGACACCAGGATGAACTGCCCAAATTGAAGAATGTAAATCCTGCATTAGCTCCTCAAGTATATTTTCTGACACCCATGTGAATCCATGGAAGTGAAATATATCATCCTCGCCCATGGTCCATCAAGGAATAGGGTTCTCTCCTGGCACACTCTCCCACAAGACTAGGCCTTCAGCATCTAATAGCTACCTCATTTTCACTCTCTCAAACAGAGTAGAGGTAACAACTACAGGAGAAAGAAATGTCTTTACATATCCTTTATACACCTCCAAATGCATCTCAGAGAATAGATCCATAAGATTCCACTCAGTGCTGGCCTCCTAGACTAGATGTACCTGAGTCTTCTTGCTCAACACATCAGCCACTGCGTTGCCTTTCCCAGGTTTATAGGCAAGCTCAAAATCAATGGACTGAAGGTATTCATCCCACCTTCACTATCTCAGGTTCATATCGCATTGAGTAAATATATAAATGAGACTTTTATGGTTAGTGAAAACAATAAAATTCTCTCCCAATAGATAATGTCTCCAAAAGCGTAAGGCATAAACAACTGCATCCAACTAGAGATCATGCTTCAGGTAATTCCTCTCATGTGGCCTCAACTACCAAGACCCATACACAATGACTCCTCCCCCCTGCATAAGCACAAATCCCAAATCTATATATGATGCATCATAGTAAACAATATATATCTTGCCCAGCTCTGAAAAAACTAGTATCAACATTGAATTCAACCTCCCTTTCAGCTCCTAAAAGGCTGACTCACAAGAATCTGACCACAAGTACTTCATAACCTTTTTAGTCAGGCCCGTCAGTGGTGCTACTAAGCGTGAAAAGTCCTGTATGAAATGTCTGTATTATCCATACATCCTTATAAAACATCATACCTAAAATACATTCTTCGGCTACTCCCAGGAAACTATTTCTACTAATACTCCTATATCAGAGATAACATGACCCAAGTAGTGAATCTGGTCCATCCAAAAGTGGCATTTTGAGAGATTAGCATATAACTGATGCTCTCTTAGTGTAATCAAAATGATCTCAAGATATGTGTCAGGGTTGTGTCGAGTATGAGAGTACACCAATATATCATCTGTGAAGACTACCAAGAAAGAATCCAAGTATAGATGGAACACTCATTTTATCAGTTCTTTGAAAACTATAGGCATGTTCATGAGACCGAACAGCATAACCACATACTCGTATAGACCATACCTTCTCTGAAAGGCTGTAATAGGTATATTTGATGGTCTAACATGAAACTAGTTCAGCTTCTGATAATCCACACAAAGTTTGAGGGTACCGCCCGCCTTCTTTGCAAATAGGATAGGCGAACCCCAAGGAGAAGTGTTGGGTCAGATGAAACCCTTCACCTGTAACTCCTATAACTTTTTTATAAGCTCCTATAACTCTGTTATAGCCATCCCATAAGGATTAATGGACACCAGTGCCACTCATGGCACAAGCTCAATAAAAAATTCCACCTCTCGCTCCAGAGGCAAACCTGAAGAGTCCTCTGGAAAGACATCCCTGAAACGGTCGACCAATGGAGGAAAGTCCCACTGTGAAGTCCCCTTTTAATCCAGATATAGACTAGAAATATGGTTTATAACTCCTCCCAACCCATGATTCTTGGATCCTACTCTACTTTTCTAAACATCCCATTCACCCTTATTTAAGAAAAAACTGCCCTCTAGCGATGTAAAACTCACCCTACGATGATAGAAGTCGACGACATCTTGGGAGGGAACTAACCAGTCTATTCCAAGAATGAAATCATATCCCATCATCTCTAGGACATAGAGGTCCCATAAGAAGTGACACCCACCAAACTCAAGAGGGCACTCCTTGCACTCACATTCACTAGCCATTCTAGTCCCCAACAGAGTGTCCAACGTCAAGACATCAACATAAGAAAAGATACAGAGCCCAAGGATCCCCACAACAGCAACAGATATGAAACTATGGGAATTCACTATATTGAAAAGTGCAGAATCTAAAACCGAGGAAACTAGAATTGTACCTCGAACTGTAGAGGGTTTGGGAACCTTCTCTTGTCGGGTCTTCTCCAATGCAAAAGTATGGCCTGTACCGCGGTTTTGTGACCCTACCTGACCACCCTAAGTTGATCCACCCTATTTTCACTGAAATCCTACTGACTGGATACCATGGTCTTGACCTCTACCTCATCCTGAATGACTAAAATAACTCCAGTTCCCAGACTAATGAGAAACTTATGGTGCTGCTCTTGAACGCAAAGTCATAGAATAACCCCTGTCACCAGCTGCTGGTGAGAAAATCTAACATAAATGATGAATATGGCCCATCTTACTGCAATATCGGCACTCAACTGGGTCTCTCGGGCAATGTGGCCTCATATTCCCACACTTCTCACACTAGTATCATAACACCTGGCCACTTGAAGGTGTATCTTGCCTACTCGAATATCCACATATAGAATCCTTGTGGTTCTTCCTACTATCAGCCGGAGAAGCACCAACTCTGGATAATGAACCACCCTGGACCACACCTCTAGAATCCCTCAGGATGTGCTTTATGATAAGAACCTGGTTGACAATAGAATAAATGGAAGTCAACCTGAAGATGTTCACCTAAGATCAGATGTCATACCTGAGACCATCCTCAAACTTTCTAATAAGGAATAACTCATCACCCTCTAGAATGGGTGTGAAGAGATGTAGCTCTGTGAAGAGAGAAGAATACTCCATGACTGAAAGAGTACCATTCTCTAGAATCATGAAATCTCAGTCCCAATCGACCCTCAAAGTCTTCGGGTAGAAGTAATCGTAGAAGGTGCGCTAGAACTCATCCCAAGCCATAACTTGCTGGCGTCCTGCCTATGAGATCACATCCCACAATCTCTTGGAGAAATCCCGAAGAATATAAGTATCGATCTTCACTCTCCACTCTGGAGGTATCTTTATATGCTCAAAGATCGATATCATGGCTTCTAACCATGACTCTGCAGCCAGGGGTCCTCCATACCCTGAGAAAGTGGGAGGATGTTGTTGCTCAAAAACCCACGTCAACTCATCTGTAGATGGGGCAGGAGGCGGTGCTCCCTGGAAGGTCTGCATAATCCTCATGAAGCCTTCTCAGAACTGTGCATCGACAACTGTATCCAGAATAACGGCTGGTGCCAAGATAGGCATGACGGGAGAATCTACTAGTAGTCATTGATCTACCATTTCCGGTGTCTGGTCGTTGCCATGTATCTGGCATACAACCAGAGGAAATCTCAGTGGCATGACTCTGCAAGGTCAAGCACACACCTTAGTTCAAGATTATCAAGGAATAAAATTTAGTAGTCAAATAATAGAACATGAGAAAGAAAACATTCAAGTTTTTCAAAACAGGGATACACGGCATGTGTAACCCCTACACAGTGTGTTCCTTTAAGCCTTCACATAGGCCTATACTCCTGCCACCCTGGTCATGTAACACCCCATACACACGGCATGTTCTCCCAATACATAGCATGTACTTGAATCGTTTTCCCCTACTAGAGTTCTTCTGCACAACTAACCCACTTGGTTCTCCTAGAACAAGACTACATGGCATGTTCATGCCAGAAACGATGTGTACTAGAATGATTTCACCAACTCGTGTTGTTAGTCACACGGTCAGTTATAAGGTTAACACTACACAGCGTGTTGAATAGGGACACTATGTGTATAACCTATGTTTCATCCATCTATGTCGTTAGTCGCATGGGTGGACACATGGTCCTTACAACACGGCATGTACGTCTAATACACGACGTGTTCCTCCAAGGATTTCACAACCCCATATCTCTACCCACATAGGCAGGAACACGGTTAGAGAGTACACAGTTTGTACCTAAGTATACGATGTATACTTAAAAAAAACAGTTCCTTCCTGAACATAAGGATATATGGCATGTATTCATCAATACATACCATTTATTCTAGTTTTTTCTGGATAGTAAGCATCAAAAAAAACTTCGGAACCCATAAAAACACTAAAACAACAGTAAAGTTCCAAATTATTATCTGTGGGGGCCCATACTCTCTGCGAATCAAAGCCTGGAATCTTATTCATGACATATACAAGTATAACAGTGAAATGATCCACCAAATTCTGATCCATGGGAGCCCATAATACCTCAGGGACCAAATTTTGGCATTCATCCAAATGAAGCCTTACACAATTCAATACCCTATCAAATAGTTGGTATTCTATCAAGGCATCTATCACAATAGCATGCTTATCTAGTACAACATCTATCACAAAAAAATGCAATCGGTAATGCACCCTAAATGGCATGATAAGAATGCATGATAGGTGGGTTCTAGAAAGTGCCTATATGATGCATGAGATGGCATACCCGCATCTCATTGGGTTGCAATAGAAATAGAACCTCAAATCAATGATAATAGCACAAAACATGTGAATCACCCAATGGTGCAATAAAATCAACTATAATAATTAAAAAATCATAAAATTTCAATGATCTGGGTAAATTAGTTTTTCCTTATACACGGGTTAGCTACTTCTGGATACAACTTATTAATAACTACCTATTCTTTCCTATCCATGTCTATAGGCTCCAAATAGTAAGTCAAGAAGAAAATAATTCTTCTGATACCACTTTGTAATGTCCCAGTTCCGGGTGCCGCCTAGAGGTGCCCCATACCGAGTTAGTCACATGGCCTCAAGTACATTTCCCCAAATTCTAGAGGCTGCTGACTAGCAGCGAGGGCCTTGGGTGTGATAGTGGGGAAACTATGCCTTCATTGTCATAGTAATGCAGCGGAAATAAACAGATAACAATAGTGGAAGTAGTAATAATACCATACAACAGTAAACAACAGAAAACTAAAGGTAAATAGACAACTTCAACACTCATTTATATATATATATATATCAATAATAATGCATGTCACAAGTATCTAGGAAAGTATCCAAACAAGTCACAATGCTGGAATATAGTACTAAAACAAAGTACAAATGAAAACATTAAACAACTCCTCAGTGTCGCAAGCCTTAGCTTGGTCCCATGCTCTCCAGCTCTACAATAGTCAAGTACCTGAAGTGGAAGGGTGATTTTCTTTATATATACCTGCAATAATATAATCTATTTGGGCCTAAAAGGATGACCCGAATAGGTTGTTGAGACGAATCCCAATAGTCAACCACCCAAATATATGTGCCTAATAGTCAGTGAATTTATATGGCAGGAAATAAGCCAAATGAAGTAATAAACAAGGAAGTACTCAAAAGTAAACAGTCCTACAGTTTCGATTACATTCATTTACATTTATTAATTATTCAACCAATTATTCACAAGTAACCCTCTAGTTAATTTGTCACATCCTAAACCCTTTGGTTTAATTGATATAAGGATATAACGACCTCTTGGGTAGCCCATACGTTCTAACCACTTTGGTCTCATAAAAACAAAGAATATCTGAGGAAGCACTCACCTTCAATTCACCCTATAGCCTTTTAACGATAAACTGTAGACACTATCAGGAAGAAATCAATTTCAATTCCCCCAATGGTCTCATAACAATAACTATAGACACTCCGAGGGAGCATTAAACCTCAATCCCCCCTACGATCACATACCGTGACAAAAATAACAAACACTCTGGGAAATACCTCAATGTCAATTCTCCCCATGGTCTCACTACACCAGGTTCCCACATCCCTATGTAAAACAATCATGCACAAAGATATTGAGTAGACAAAGTAAATCACAAATACTACTTGGATAAAACTACAAATCATAACACAAGCATGTTAGATAATATCACTCCATCCTAACAGCACTAGGCATAAAAAACAAAGAAACCTAACAGGAAATTCTAGACCTAATGGAAAATATCAAATAAAACATGGGAAAACACATCCATAGCATGGAAAATAACCCTATTCTCAAACAATATCCCTAAATCAAGCAATAAAATCATTGCAGGCATTAACAGGGTAAAATTCCCTAAACACACAATACCCCAATCTAGGGTATTGGGCACTTTTGCACATGATATTCAAATACTAACTACGGAAGGCACAAACCACCTACCTCTACATTGTACAATCGATATACTCTAGCTTCGGCCCTTGAATTGGTCTTGAATGACATATATCTACAAATATGTCTAAAACTTTTAACCAAGGATATATCATGAAAGAGGGGAAATCAAGGAACAAGGCTCTATAAGAAGGAAGAAATCACCGTGGCGATTCCAACGCAATCGACGGCGGTCGATTCAGAGAATGAACGATTGATTGGGGGCTTGGAGAATAATCATGCCCTATGGTCACTATTGGATGAGACGAGTCAGAAAGAAGGCATTTATTCCAATTAGACGTGACCCTGGTATAATTTAACAAATAAAAAGAAAAGTACACGGTGTGTCTTTTAAAAGTACATGGTGTGTATATGCCTTTATCGGCCCCCTCTTTAGGTGGTCTCCAGGTCACCCCACACGACCATGTACTCAGCCGTTACACGGACAATACATGGTCACCCATGACAACTGGGTACATGACATGTACTCTTAAGTACACGAGGTGTACTCCTTCAATTTCCAAACTCTCCTCTTTTTATCAAAAACACCATAAAAGAAAAATTGATACCTGAAAAAAAAATGTCTAGGTTCTTACATTATCAAAGTGTTTGGTTGAAGTGATTGATTGTAGAACACAATGGTAAATATCTGGTGAAGTAATTTTTCAAGTACTTGGAAGATATTACTAGAAGACAGTGGCAGTACCATAGATTTTTTAGGATATTGAATGTCTAATTGACCAACATGAGTAATGAGGCATGTTCAATTGTTGGTGATAGTCAGAGCTTATGGGAAGACTACTAGGGTTCCTTGGGTTAGGTGGTCTATCAGAAATCTAGAATTATTTCACCAAATAATGACGATGGCACCCGTTTTGGTGCTATAATATCAAAAGGTTTCATGTTTTTAGGTGTCATGAAACATGTTCCATTCATTGGGTAGAATTTAGATCTTGGTTGAAGGATATTGAAATTTTGGGATGTAAGAAAACTAGAATACCCTAACAACATGAACACAAGTATTTTTCCAAAATTTTAATCCATGTGATAGATGACTCATGTTTCTAGATGGAGATTCCAGATGAAGTTATCAATTATCAATTCAATTCAATAGAATATTTGACTGGTTCCCCTGTTCTGTATGACATTGTGGAAAGAGATGGTAGATTGAATCTTTTGACTCTATGGAATCGATATTTTATAAGATCGTTAGAGAAATGAAAGGACCTTATATGCTGAAGGTGGGATCTCAAATAGTTAAAACCAGGTTAGAAGTAGTGGGAGAAAATGACCCTGGTTCCATGGCTACACTAAAGGAAATTTCAATAGGATTTTACCTTTTCAATGACATCAGACTTTTTGAAAGCTAATGTTACCATATGAATGTTGGTTCTAATGGTGTCTCTAGTGTTTAGCGTTCCAAAATGATCTTTTATGGTGTGTATGCTCAGTAGAAAAGTATTAAAAAACTCATGGAAGTCTGATAGAGTGAGTCCATGAACACGGTGCATGACACAACTTGTTTCTTGGAATTTCAAAAAAAAAATATGGATAAAAAATTATTCTTGATTTATTTGGATAAAATTTCCATGGAGGAATTTAGATGAGTTTTACAGTTAGTGGAATGATTAGATCATGGTTCCAGAAGACTAAGGAGAGACTACTTCAGTGGGAGCCTCGAAAATTAAAGAAAAATGGAGTAGAGAACTATACAGGTGTTGTAGAAGAATGGTGAATAGAATTTGGACTAGTTTTGACATCAGTATGAGAATTATAATAGTCTTCGAGTGGGAGATTTTTGGAATCAATGTAGAAAACAATTCTCAAGACAAAATTGATTTTAGTATGGACCATTTATTAGAGAGACATAAATTTATTAATGGAGAGATTTTTTCAACATCAATAGAGGATTTTCACTCAACATTAATGTAGAGTTAATTCCCAATATTAATGGATTAAAAACAGGAATGTTGATTTCATTAATGATATATATAGACTTAGTGTTTATATAAATGGATACAGTGGAATTTGTTTGAGTGTGAATGGTGAGAAATGATAGTTCTTGAGAAATGTGAAGGTGGATTCTCATCTGGGAAGCCAACCTAAGAGGATGTGTGGTAGGTACCAGATCTAATGGTGGGGGTGAGACCTGTAAGGTTGGAGATAGGAAGGATAGATTTAAAAGATGCGATGATCGAATAGTGTTCATAGCACATCTTTAGGTGATCTAGGTAGAGTTCAGGAAGATGGTAATTTGTGTAACCTAGATTTTTCTCCTCATTGAATAAAAGTAATTTTTTTGATCTATTGTGTATATAGGATGAAATTCCAAATCTTATAATCTTATTATGATTTTTTTGTACTCTGTGCTTTCATACATGTTTTATTTTTTTTGTTTCTTTTTTGATTTTTTTTGTTGCATAAAATTAAGACCTTGAGAGGTCTGAAACTAGATGAAGGGTTGAATCAGTGTCATGGATGGGGTGCCTAGACTTACCAATTATGGACACTTAAGTCATGTGGGATATTCCAGAGTAATGTTATATTTTTTTATTCTAGACTCAATCCCCAAAACATGGTATCAATGTTTTTGGTTAAAGTGTTTGATTTAATAAAATGGTGGTAAGCATCTGGTGGTGCATTTTTTCATGTACTTATAGGATGTTATCATAAGATGACAGTTGTACCATAAGTTTTTCGAGGATATTGAAAGTTTTATTGACTAGAAGGAGTCATGAGGCATGTTATATTATTAGTGATAGTCAAATATTATTGAAAGAATACTATGGTTCCTTTGGTTAGGTGTTTTATCATTCATCCTAAAGAATTTCACCAGAAGATGGTAGTAGTATCAATGATGTTTCTAGAATATCAAATATTTTACTAGCCATAGGTTTCATGCCACATGTTCCATTCATTGGGTGGAATTTGAAGTTTGGGGGAATGCTATTGAAATTCCATAAGGAAAGATAATTGGAAGGTCGTGACAACAAGAACACAAGTATTTTTTCTAAAACATGAATTCATGGGGTAGATAACTCAAGTTTCTATAAGTATATGTCACATGAATCCATCTATTATCAATTCAAGTCAATGGAATATTTTTTTGGTTCCCTTGTTCTGCATTAAATTGTGGATGGAGAAGGGGGATTGTAAATTTCAACTCTATGGAAATAATATTTTATAGGATCAATAGAGAAACATAATGACCAACTATGATGAAGGTGGTCTCTCAAAGAGTTAGAACTATTCTAGAAGTAGTGGGGAGAAAGGATCCTATTACCATGGTTACATTAAAGGAAACTTATATGGTAGTTTTTATGCTGATGACATCATAATTTCTAGAATCTATGGTTACTAGATGAAGTTTGGTTCTGATGATGTTGTTGGAGTTCAGTATACCAAAAATATTTTAGGTGGTGTAGAAGATCAGAAGAAATGTATTCAGAAATGCATGGAAGTTCGATAGTGAGAGCCTATGGACATTATGCATGATACAACTTCTTTTTTAGAATTTCAACAAAATCAGAGGATGAAAACTCATTACTAATTGATTTGGAGAAATTTTCCATGTAGGCATTAAAATGAGTTTTATATCCTGTGGAATAATTAGACCATGGTTCCAAAAGTTTAAGTGTCTAATTCATTAGAAGCCTGAATATTGAAGAATCATGAAATAGAGAACCATACAGTCACTGAAGATGAATTATGAATGGTAGATAGACTAATTTTGATATTGGTGCGAGCATGAGAATAGTCTTTGAGTGGGAGATTATTGGAATCAGACTACAAAAATAATTCTCAAACTTGAATTTATTTCGATACTACCCATTTATTGGAGAGATATAAATTTATTAAAGGATATATTTTTCTCAAAATTAATATATGAGTTTCAATCAACATTAATGTGGAGTTAATTCTCAATACTAACAGATTAAAAAAGAAATGTTGACATTGACTTGGTATCTATATAAATGGATGTAGTGACAATTTTTTTAAGTATGAATGACATGCACTGATAAGGATTGACAAAGTTAGAGGTGGACCCCCATATGGGGAATCCAAACTGAGTGCTCACAAAGCACTGGAGGTACCAGAGCCAAAGGAATAGGTCAAGACCTGAAGGAGAAAGTTGGAAGATGTGACAACCAAACAGTGTTCATAGCACATCTTTCAATGATCTAGGAAGTGTTCAATAATATGGTAATTTGGGTGACCTATATGTTTCTCCTCATTCAATGAAATTGATGCTACTATTATACCATAGATATAAGACAAAATCTTGAATAATTTAATCTTGTTGTGCATTGTTTTATACTTTATGCTTGCACGCATGTTTTCTTGTCATGTTGTTTATTCACTTTTGTTCATTGCTTAGAATGAATACCCTGGGAGGATTACAAACATGTGAATGGATAAATCACTATGGTGGTTGGGGTGCCTAGACTTCCCAATTCTAGGAAAGAAATTCACGGGGGATCTTCCAGGGTAATGTTCTGCATTTTTTTCTTACGACCCCGACCCCGAACAATATTTGTGTTATAATAACTTTATATCTATATGATATAAAATTATTATAATGTTATATTTAAATTATATTTATGTTATATAAACATTATATAATGTTATTTTTATATAATATTTACCTTATATAACATTATATTTACAATATAACTAGCACCCCTACCTGTGAAATTGCATGAGATATGATAGTGAGTAAATCAATGAAACTGTAGAAAGTGTAGTTAAAGATAATGATGATAAATTTGACAACAATATATTTTTTTAGAAAAAAAACCCACATAGATTATTGTGTATAACTAAAAAAAATTAAACAAAGAATCTAAATATTTATAAAATTCACAAAAAGATAATATATAACTATTGGATACATGATAAATAATAAGTTTTAATATCAAAGAATCGTATGGGTAGAAATAAGTTTTACCATGGCCATGTAATATCATGTTTGAAGCTACATAAACAATCAATGTAATTTTATTTTTAGAGTAATAAAAGGAATATAAGCATTATTGTTTATAGTATGTCAACACTTCAAAGGAAATAATAAAAAAAACATTTAAGACCACTCATCATCTTGGGTTCCAAAATACAACCAAAAAATTGAAAAAGTCTCTACAAAATAAGTAATTAACATTATAAAAATAAAAAATGTTAATAGTTATGTGAAAGGAATCTGTCTAAAAATTCAAATTCAAAATTATAGTGAAAAAATTATCTATATTTATAGTAATTAAATGTACAATTATCGAACCCCTAATGGTTTCCCCTTAAACCTTTTTATTATACACGTATGATCACTGAACCCCTAAATATTTCCCCTTAAACCTTATTTTTATTATAAACATATGATTATTGAACCACTAAAAAACATTCACCCCCTCATCCATGACTTTCCCGTATCTCTCTCTCTCACTTCAACAAATGCACACTTAGAAAGAACCACCATTGCATCTTTTTATAAATTTTACATAGTGATTGATAACAAAAAACAATATGCCTCTTAATCTTAAAATTGAACTCCCAATTCATATAATAAAAATAAGCACTGATAATTCATAGTAACACATATGCTATGAATTTACACTACTATAAAATTCACACTGAGAATGAACTCCTAATGCACATGCTTCAATTGCATATTGCTATAAATGTATTTTTTTTATAAAATACTACAAATTTACAACACAATATGGGAAATAAAAACCCTACCTTAATAAATTTCATTCCAAACCAATTTTATCAATTAAATTTTATAGAATTAAGTAGGATTTAATCATCATGGAGAGAAAGGAAAAGTTTAAGGGAAAGAATCCAATGGAAAAAAATTTAATCCTATAGAATAAATAATAATACATAAGAAAGAAAAATATTTATTAAAAATATAGGCAGATACAATATAGAAGGATAAAAAATTCTAGGTTATATATTAAATGAATAAAATGTAAAAGATATAAAAAAATAGATAATGTATGGAAGATACCATACCTAAACTAGTTTTATATCTTTCAACACTTTTGGTATTACTTGGAATTTTTTCATCCAAAATGACAACTATTTTTTAATTTTGGAATTTATTTCTTAACATACAAGAGAACATGTATTGGGTGAAACTATAAAAAAAATTAATAAGGTTAACAAAATGCAATAATTCCTCATAATATAAAGAATCCATAAGGATCATATAATAGAGAGATGTATTTTAACATCTTTCCCAGAACCTAATGTCTTATAAGATATCCAATGTGTGGTTGATTTTGATCCCTAGTATAGAGAAAATTTTAAGGATAAGATCTTCTATAATATAAATTTCTATAATGTGATGGGGATATTTTTTTATGAAGAGTGTATCATGGGACTAAAAAAATAACAATGCAGGAGAAACTATTAAGAAATGGAAAAGCAAAGTGAGAAATTGGTATTATAGTAATTCAAGCCAAACCTATATGGTTTTCTTAAATACAATATCCCAATGTAATTTTTATTATCCCTCTATAAAAAAGTTTCAATAGATTTCCTATCATTAAGTAACAATAATGAAAGAGAAAAAAATTTCACTGAAAATAAAACAATTAAATTTATACATGAATGATAAAAAAAGGAAATATAGGATAAGAAAATAAGTTATAATTTGAAAATAATTTTCCTATGATTATGATTACATAAGGAATGAGAGATGATAAGAGATTTGAAATAGGATGGAATGATTATCCATTATGAAAATCATAACAAAAAATAGTATAAATCATACACTTAAATCTTAAAAGTAAACTGAAATTTAATAACAATAAATAGAATATACTTCCAAAATGTTAATGGTGTCATCATGTAACAAAATGAATATATTAAAGTGGCAGCATAAACTTGGTCTAATAATTCATATGGTTTCAACACATAATAAACAAAAATGAATATATAACAATGATAGTTGCTCTATTTTTTTCGAACTTAATCCTCTTAAATTAAATTTTATGAAACTAATTCTCCTTATCAAATAAAGTTTTACTAACACCCTATTTAGAATGTGACTTTCTCATTATCAACTATAACTTCATAAAAAACTACACAGATAAATCTAATTGAATTATTATAAAATTTGTTTTGAATAATAGTGTATGTAGACAACCATACACATCAATACTACATAGTAAGGGGATAAAATACTTAAATGTGAAACATATTACATATTAAAATTATCATGACACTATTCATAGATGAAAGTGATATTATAAATAAAAAATACATTGAATGCAAATAAAATAATCATATTTCACTATAGTTACTGAGATTAATATTACTACTATATAGACCAAAATTATCAAAATATAACATATAAAATTTAAAGGAAAAAATTACATAATATGATATTTAAGAAAGTAGTACAAACCTTCATGAATAACTGATTGTAAAGGAAGTAACGTGTCATTTGGCATGTGTATACTTTAGAGAATAAAAATAAAATGACCTTTTTTATTTAAGGTAAAAATATTAACATTATAACTATGTTGGACCAAAATTATTAATATATAACTTTTAAAGGAAAAAAGATCACATAATATAGAAGTAAACAATATAGAAGAAACCTTTATGAATAAATTGTTTGTAATACATTATCAATTATGGACAAGTGACTTTTTCTTAAAATTTTGTTTCCTTTAAAGTCATGTAAGATATTAAGTCAAGTAATAATTTTGTATCATGGTTGAATTATGTATAAATAGAATGGAATTAATTTCCTATTAAAATTGATCATATAATCATGTAAATCACGTGTTAAAATTTAGATGTATAATTAACAAACTATGGAAGCCAAGTTTATTCTTCATTAAAATCAAAACATAAAGGCATCAAATTTCACTGTAATCCAAATTTAGTAAAGTAAATAATAGTAAATATGTTGTAAATATAAAATACATATTATAGGAAAATATAATGGGAAAAAAATTAAATCACATAAAAGAAATAACATGAAATATTAAATGAAAATGAATGACTAGAATTTTAGTCAGTAGAAATTAATTCTAAAATAAAAATGTAATTTTAAATGAAAAAAATCATTATAAGTATTTTTTTTATAGGCTCAATGAAAATTAAAATTTTTTTATTTAGAAAGAAAATGTACTTGAATACTAAGGATCTCAGATTAAGTAATCCTATTTTGAATAACATGATGCCTTCAAATTCAAAATTAGGTATGAAAAACCCGTATGCGAGTGTAGTTTCTCAAATTAAAAATGGTGAAAATGAAATATCAAATACTTAAATTAGATAAGAGGGAAATTACATGAAAATTTGTTGTATATGAGGTGATGTGATGAAATTTAGAAAGAAATGTTACCTGAAGTCTGAGGATCTGGGATTAGGTGACGCCTCTTTGAAAAAATTGAAATCGACATTAGGTACGGAAAACCCTAATGCAAGTACAGGTAATAAAATTCAAAAGGGTAAAAATGAAGTATCCAATCCTAAAATATGTGAAGATAGAAATTATAGGATCCATTTTTCTAGATTTGGATCATAAATTTGGTAGGTATGAGCATTATGACTGTATAAATGGTTTTTTACACCTAATGGGGTGAGTCGATTTTGGTTAACATATTTGATTGTAATAAAACCCTTGAAAGTAAAAACTAGGTATGCATAACCCTAATATGAGTATAGTTTTAGTTATTACATGTCAAAACAACTAATGTAAATAATAATAGAAAATATGTTGGAAAGATAAAACATATAGTATAAGAAAATAGAATAGGGAAAAATTAAATCTTAGAAAACCAATAACATTATATATTAAATGAAAATAGATGGCTAAAATTATGGTCTGTAAGAATTATTTATATAACAGAACTGCAATTTGAAATGAATAAAACATTTTTAATGTTTTCTTATAGTCTCTATAAAAATTTAAAATATTGTATTCAGAAAGAAAAGGTACATGATGTCTAAGGATACATGATTAAGTGATGTAACATTAAACAACTAGATGCCTTCAAAATCAAAATAACTTGCGCAAAACCCATTATATGGGTGTAGGTAATGAAATTAAATAGGGTTAAAATGAAATATCAAATCCATATATAAGTTAATAGGGAAATTATAGAAACAAATATCATAGATTTAGGGATGAAATGATATTTATAAAGAAAAAGCACCTAAAGTTTGAGGATCAATATTAAGTGATTCCTTTGAACAACTTGATGAATTCAAATTTAAAATTGGGTATAAGAAACTATAATGTGATTGAAGGAAATGAAATTAAAAAGGGTGAAAATGAAGTATCAAATCCTCCAATAGGTGAAGGGGGAAATTACAGGAACCATTTTTATATATTGGAATCATATATTTGGTAGGTATGATCATTGTGACCATATTAACAACATTTCTAACCACTTAATTATGTGAATCAATATAGGTTGATTTCTATGATTGTACTGATACCCTTTGAATTCAAAACCTAGTATTCATAACCCTAATATGAGTATATATTTAGTTATTTCAAGTCAAATTTAGTAATGTAAATAATAATAGGAAATATGTTGGAAAGATAACACAAATATTATAAGAAAATAAAATGGGAAAAAAATTAAATCTTGGAAAAATAATCACAAGAAGTATTAAAAGAAAAAAATGACTAAATTTTTTGTTAATAAGAATTATTTCTACCATAATAATGTAATTTGAAATGAATAAAACATGGTAGGGGTTTTTAGGGCCTTGATGAAAATTCATATTTTTGTATATGGAAAGAAAATATACTATAATTATTAGGGTATAATATTGGGTGATTCCATTTTGAACAACTTGATGCCTTTGAAGTTAAAATCTGGTACAAAAACCCCTAATGCAAGTGAAGGTAATGAAATTCAATGGGGTTAAAATGAAGTATCAAATCCATAATTATGTAAAAAGGGAAATTATAGGAACCATTATCATAGATCAGGTGATGCATATAAATTTACAAAGAAATTGTACATGAAGTATGAGTATCTAGGATTAGGTGATGCTGCTTTAAAGAACTTGATGGATTTGAAGTCCAAATCAAGCATGAAAAACCCAAATGCGATAATAGGTAATGAAATTCAAAAGGGTGAAAATAAAGTATCAATTATTAATATAGGTGAATAGGGAAATTACAGGAACCATTTTCGTAGATCTAGATTAGAGATTTGGTAGGTCTGAGTGATATGACCATACCCATGGCATTTCCAGCGTGCAATGCAATAACCGAAAATCAACTCAGTGATAAATTGGAGAACATAATACTTTCCATTTTATATATATCAAGGTTTAATTACCTTCCATGATTAAAAATACTTAACTTTGATCATGTTTAAAATATCCAAACCTTTTAAAATAAGGAATCAATTCATAAATAGTAGGAATAGAGATAATACTAAAATATAGTTACATGAAACTTCCACATGAGGCATTATTATTCTTGGTGCCAACACCTAAAATTTATAATCTAACATTAGGTCCTCAGGATAAACAAAATGTACCACAAAAAAATAAAGACAAATTAAAAGGGTGAATTTTTTTAAACATTCCATGAAAGGTAGTATATATAGAAAAAAAATATATTCAAATGTCATTCAAAAGTTATTGGAGATGAATTCAATTTAATATTTAAAGGGGAAAATGAAAAGTCTAAATCTAAATCAGAAGGTAGTATGTATAGAAAACATCAAAAGTGATCAGAACCTTTACTACTATGATGTAATAATATCTACATTATATTTATGTTATATAACGTTATTTTTTTTATATTTATAGTAGGATTTTTATGTTGTTACAACATGGGTCCATGATGTTATTATGTTATAATAATGTTATATTTATGTTATATAATTTTATTTTTTTCATATTTATGTTATATTTATAGTATATTTATGTTATATAATGTTATTTTATTATATTTATAGAATATTTAATTTTTTCTACATTCCCATGCTATTTTGTTATATTTACCATATATTTATGATATATAATGTTATTTTATACTATATTTAGCTTATAAAATGTTATATTTACAATATATGTATGTTATATTTATATTATATTTATGTTATATACATTATATTTACATTATAATAACTTTATATTTACATCATATAACTTCATAATAATATTCTATTTACATTATATCTATGTTATATAAATGTTATATAACATTATTTTTATATTATTTTTACATTCTATAACATTATATTTACAATATAATGTATATAGTATAAATATAATACAAATACAACATCATTATAACATCATATGACATAAATATAATGTTATTATAACATAAATATAATGTATATAAGAAAAATATAATGTAAATATAACATTATATAACCTAACTATAATGTAAATATAACATACATATATTGTAAATATAACATTATATAATGTAAATATAATATAAATATAACATAATTATATTTTAAATATAATGTTACATAATGGAAATATATTATAAATATATCGTTAGTTATCGACCTTATATAACTTTATTTCTATATTATATTTATTATAACATTGATATAATGTAAATATTTACAATAAATTTATGTTATATTTAAATGATATTTATGCTATATACATTATATTTATGTTATATAATGTTATTTTTATATTATATTTATGTAATCATAACATAAATATAATGTAAAAATAACATTATATAATATTATATAACGTTTATATAATGTAAATATATTGTAAATATAACGTTGTATAACATAAATATTACATAGATATAATGTATATAACATAGATATGATGTAAATAGAACATTATATAACATAAATGTATTGTAAATATAACACTATATAACATAAATTTAATATAAATATAATGTTATTTTTATATTTTATTTATTTCATTATAAAATAAATATAATATAAAAATAACATTATGTATCGTTTATATAATGTAAATATATTCTTATTATAATGCTATATGATGAAAATATAATTTTATTATAACATAAATATAATGCATATAACATAGGTATAATGTAAATATAACGTTATATAACATAAATATAATGTAAATATAATGTAAATATAATATAAACATATTGTATGTATGACATTATATAATGTAAATATAACATTACCATAACATAAATATAATTTAAATATAACATAAATATACTATAAATATAACATTATACAAGGTAAACATAATATAAAAATAACATTATATAACATTTATATAATGTAAATATAATGTAAATATAACCTTATTATAATGTTATATGATGTAAATTTAATGTTATAATAACATAAATAAAATGTAATTATAACATAAATATATTTTGAATATAATGTTATATAACATAAACATGATATAAAAATAATGTTATACAATGCTTACCTAATGTAAATATAATGACAATATAACATTAATATAACGTTATATGACATAAATATAACTTTATTATAACAGAGATATATTGCATACAACATAAATATAATATAAATAGAACATACATTTGTTATAAATATAATTTCATATAAGAAAAACATAATATAAAAATAGTTCTATATAATTTAAATATGACATTATTATAATGTTATATGATGTAAATACAACGTTATTATAATGTAAATATAATTCATATAACATAAATATAATGTAAATATAACATACATATATTATAAATACAATGTTATATAATAGAAAATTAATATAAAAATAACGTTATATAATGTTTATATAATGAAAATATAATGTAAATATAACATTATTACAATGTTATATGATGTAAATATAATGTTGTTATAATATAAATATAACATAAATATATTTCATATATAACATTATATAAGATAACTATACTATAAAAATAATGTTATATAACTTTTATATAATGTAAATATAACATTAAAAAATGTTATAGGACATAAATATAAGGATATTATTATATAAATATAATGTATATAACATAAATAAAATGCAATTATAATATAAATATATTATAAATATGAGATTATATAATGTAAATATAATATAAAAGTAACCATATAAAACATAAATATAATGTAAATGTAACATTATTATAACGTTATACAATGAACATATAATGTTATTATAACATAAATATAATGTATATAACGTATATATGATATGATTATAACATAAATATAATGTAAAAAATAATTCTGTATAAAATAAATATAATATAAATATAGATTTATTACAATGTTATATAACATAAATATAATGTTATATAATGTAAATATAACACCATATTTACATTATATAAGCTTATGTATTCATTATATCTTCATTATATGACATTTCATAATGTTATATTAATGTTATATAATGATAAAATAATGTTATATTTCCTTTATATTTACGTTATATTTATGTTATATTCATGTTATATAACATTAAATTTATGTTATATTCACATTATATTTATGTTATAGTGACATTATATAACATTATATTTAGAAAATATTGAAATTATATAATGTTATGTTTAATTTTAACATAAATATAACCGTGTGTTTTCATTATATAATGTTATTTTTACATTAAATAACATTATGTTAACATTATATTTATGTCATATAACTTTGTATTTTATAAATATAATATTACATAAAGTTACATAATATTACATTTATGTTATATTTATAATATATTTATGTTATATTTACAACACATTTATGTTATATTTACATTATAGTAGTTATATTATATAACGTCATAATAACCATATATTTACATCATGTCGTGTTATATTTGTATTGTATTTATGTTATATAATTTAAATATAAACTGAAATTAATGTAAATATAATGTTATGTAACATGAAATTAACATAAATGTGATACTATATAGTGTTCTAATATAGATATAGAAAAAATATAAAGCTATTATTTATTGTTAATTTTTTTAATTATTTCAAATTAATATTTATTGTTGTTAATTAAAAATATTTATCATAAATAATTATTAACTAATAATGGTTATTACAAATTAGTGTTAATTATCAATGATTAGTATAAATTATTATTAATTACTATGAATTTTATTATTAAATTTATGTTATAATTTATTATAACTTATATTTATTATTAATTAATAATAAGAAATATATATTAGTTAGTAAAAAATATAAATGAAATATTTTTTATATTGAAGGTACGGTCCAGGACCACGCCTTCAGGCTTAATGTGGAAGGGCGATTTATTTTGGTAAATATCGAAGTGGGTGCATCATTTAGGTAATTTGTTTTATTTTCATTATTTTAAAAATATACTCACCATATTCTCATATTTTTTGGACCAAAAAAATTCACATAATTCAATATAATGTGAGTTGTTTTACGTTTTTTTTAGAAAAAAATAATCAAAATAGTTTTTTAAAATTTTTAAAAATGGGTTTGAAAGGTACTAATGACCCGAATGCCTTTATGAAAATTTGAAAAAAAAATAAGGGAATCAACATGTTTACCTTGGATCAGTGATGTGACAAAGATGTTGAAGCCCTCAAGGCTTTTCACATTTTATTTAGTGAAAGGTTTTGTCGTCCCCAACACCTTTTGCTAAACAAAATGCGCAAGGTGTTGTGAACTTCAACGCTTTTAGAATAGCCCCTATAAAACCAAACACCCTCCCTATCCTCTCACAAAATTTCCTATCATTCTCTCTGGTATTGATTTATATTTTTTGTTTCATATCTCTTGTGATAGCTTTCATGTCATGAGAATTTTTTCAAGCTTCATTTAATGGTGTTTTATCTTTTTTATTTTTTAATGAATTATATGTAATTTAACCATTAGTAGTAATATTATTCTCAAATTAGTTAGTGATAAGTTATTTAATATTAGTAATAATAATTATTAAATATTTAGTTATAATATGTTTAATATTAGTAATAATAATAATTGATAATAAGTACATGTAATTTTGTATTATTTTAATTAGTTAATAATTTGATGTTTAATACTATTAATAACAATGATTAAATTAGTTAGTAATATGATGTTTAATATTTGTTAATTAGTTAGTAACAAGATGTATATTATTAGTAATAATAAAGATTAATAATTAATAATATTTAGTAACAAATAATAATATAATTTGGAATTATTTTAATTAGTTAATAATTAAATGTTTAATATTAGTTATACTAATGCTCAAATTAGTTAGTAATAAGATGTTTAATATAAGTAATAATAATAGTTAATTAGATAGTAATAAGATATTTATGATTAGTAAAAATAATGATGAAAATTTAATAATAGTTTTTAACCAAAAATAAAATAATTTAGTATTATTTTAATTAGTTAATAATTAAATGTTTAGTATTAGTAATAATCATTATCAAAAATTACCATAGACATAAAATCATGGTAAAGTAAAGATTGTGTGATTTTCATAGAAATCACATCCCAATCTGGATATAAACAAGTGGATGCAGGCTATGACTCAGATACACCAAGGGGGAATAACCCTACACAAGGTTGTTTAGGTATTAACTTGATCTTTACTTGGTTCATAATAAATGGACTTAACTACATACTTGGTTTGACACTCCCAGGGGATATTCTTTGGATGATCACATGATCTTCATACACTATTGAACATAATGAAAATTTCTAAATAATATCCTTGTACCATGAAAGAACCATACACAATTATTATTAGTAATAGTAATGATTAAAAATTAATAACAGTTAGTAATAAATAATGATGTAATTTAGTATTATTTTAATTAATTTATAATTAGATGTGTTATGTTAGTAATAATAATACTCAAACATTCCCATAGTCATAAAATCTTGGTAAAGTAAAGATTGTGTGGTTTTTCTAATAATGAAATCCTTGTCTGGATACAAATAAGTGGATACATACTCTAGATCTAATTCACCTAGGGGTAATAACCCTTAATAAGATTGGTTGGGTATTAGCTTGAACTTTACTCGGTGCACAAAAATGTACCTAAATATACACCAGGTTTGACACCTTAAGGGGGTATTATTGGGTTGATCACATGATCTTTATGAATTATTAAACTCAATGATTTTGTATTGATATCCTTAAACCATGAAATGAACCTTCACAATTATTTCGTTGTCATCCCATTGATAAAGTTACTTTCCATTATATTTTGAATATCCTATAGTTTCTAAGTTAATTATCAGATTCACCTAGATATCAATATTATTCCCTTTCAAACCCTACATGATTATTTATCATGTTGAATGTAGTTTAAAATTTTGAAATCATGATCACATGAAATTATTTCATGTATAAAATCATGTCTTCCTATGTCTACTTCTACGTTGAAGTTATTCAAACTGATCAAGGAGCTCCATATAGTAGACAACCAACATGATTGGTTGTCATTAGAGATTTTTTTACCACAGTATAAATTCAGGTAATAATTCTTGGTTGATTAAATTTGACACTTGGTCAGTTATCCAATTTATTATCTATATAAATTTGCAGTATCAAGATAGGATATGACATATCCACTACTTGATGATAAAGATTGGTTTCAATCAACAACTTTATTTAACCAATAGTCTGATAATGGTTTGATAGAATTGTATATGGAGGTTTATAGTTTCCAACATCAACCTACATTTATATGATAATAAATCTATATAAGATTCATGGAAGAAGGTTCATCCCAATATTATGATACTTTTCCATATTACGGGGAAGAAGAAAACTATGTTGGTAACCTAAATATGATATTGAGGAAATTTTATAATGATGAAGTGTATGATGATGGAACAATAGTAGAAATAATTATAATGATGAGGAATACGAAGAATCTATACAATAAGCTGCTAGAAATACATTGGTTATACACCAACCTCAATACTAGATAAATAATCCACCATTTTTCTCATTGTAACAACACTGATTCCAGTAACATGGATCTGGTGGTTACTTTACTAAATAAATATAAAATACAAAAGATTACATCATGTAGAATATTACAGTTTAATAGTCTTAGAAGACTAGATACAGATATGATTCTCATATTACATTTTAAAACATGAAACAAAAAATAAAATGTCAATGATAAATTTATTATTTATTCTATTATATCATTAAAATCATCCAGATTTCACTTCTGAGTACCCTAAGGATATGAAACAGAATAAAAAGTTAATCTCAGATTCTTAATAAGGGAGAGTTTATAATGAAATATATCATAAAATAAACAAGGCATGAATAATATGTAAAAGATAAATAATAATCAAATATATTATATAAATAACATCATAAAAGATGAATATATCCATGGATGACATAATAATATAGATAAACACATGAAAAATAATAATTGGTTTCATAATGATAGAATGCATAATGTTAGACATCTTAATCTTACCGTCAATGCCTCATACTAAGGCATCATACATAAATAGGCAAGACGTACGCTGGATACCCAAGATAGTTTATCTCATGAGACCTACCGATATATCAAGGATTTGTATAATTATAGTCCACATATATCACTAAATAATTCCAATTCATTCAGTATATTAAAAACAATACAATACATAATCAACATTCCATAGCAATCAATAAACTTCTATGTTGAAAAACTAGCATAAAAATGACAATATTTTTTCCAGAAAATTAATGGAATAACATGATAATAATCCATCTAGATAAGTAATGTGTTTTTTATCATTATAAAATATACCTATTGTAACATAATTAACTATATAGTTGACATAGATATAAGACACCTTTATAAAGGCATCGAGAAGTTGTTTTAAAAATAAAGTGAAAAGTCCTTTTTATTTTTGTAACTTTTAAAAATGAAATATTCATAGAATAATGGGAATAAAATTTTATTTTAAAAACTAAGCTAACTTGGAAATAAATTTTAATATTTAATAATATTCATGTTGTCAAGAAAAAGAGGGCATGTTCTAGACATTAAAAAACATTCCTTTCCTATTTTTAAAAAGAAATTCAAAAACAACTTCCACTGAAAATGTTAAAAATATTCCTTATAAAATTTTAAATTTAAAGTAAAATTAACATTAATTGACCTTAATAAATCATTTAAGTATAGAAAATAAAATTCTTGATGCAATATAACAAATATGTATATAAATGAAAAATATTTCCAACCAAAAAGGAGAAATAAGGTTAGATTTTCTTATAAACATTATTTCAGTTGATTTGAGTACCAAAGAGAGGGAAAATGAAAATAATATATAAAAATCCAATAAATAACCATAGGTAAAGAAATTATATGGGGTTTGGGATATAAATAACATAAAATATTCCCAAATTTAAATTGAAACATGAAAAATCCCAATAAAAACGATATTATGAAATATACATTTACCTTGTATTTCTGTTTAGACGAACGCACTCTAACTTCCTTGTATAAAAAATTTAGATTCATTATACATATATATAATGACCATATTTATATTTATCTTATATTATAACATTCAATTATAATTTTTATTACCTATTTAGTAATAATTATTTGTTAAAATAAATATTTTTGTGTAAACTATTAATTTTTTCATTCATCTTTTGATTTATAGGTTCAGGTGCTTACACCTTGTTCATGGTTTCATCATATAAATTTTTTTAGATAAGGTTTATAATATATTATTGATGTATTAATGGAGTCCCATGGTCATTTAATAAAAATTATAGTGATGATTTTAATGGAAAGTTAAAAATATCATTTTTAAGAAATTTTAACTCTATAAAAAGAATTTATTTTATTATTGAATAAAAATATGTATATAAACATTCAAGAATAATTAAAAAATCCTAAATTCAATAATTTTAAATAATATTACCAGTATCTAACACCATAATCATTCATGAAATAAATATTATAACATCGTTCATGTATGTGGTAAAACTAACAAAAACAAATGTTATAATGATAAAATGAGTAAGAACATGTTATTTTATATTGATAATATCACTTTTATAGGAGTTTAATGGTTTAAAACACATATTTTTAAAATAATAAATCAAATTTAGTAATATTTGGATGAATAATATATAAGATAAAAATAAAGAAGAATATATTGCTTACATTGAGAGTATGAATATTTTCTTAAAGTACATATAGGAAATTAGAGGTTTATGGATTCTTCTTGAGAATAGAAGCTCAATAACATGAGAGGGAATTTTTAGGGAAAGTAATATGATATATTAATAATATTAATTTAATTTTTTGTATAGATTTTATGGAGTTAATGAGGGAATATTTTATAAGTTAGAGGAGTCGCACTTTTTTAAATGTATTTTTTTTAAACTAAAAAGGGAGTCATTCTCAAGGAAAGTGGCACCAAATTATCCAAATATCAAAAATAGGATAGGGGGGTTGATAATACCATCACACAATCAATTATGTATAAGTTTGTTTTTGGATATTTTTTCCTTATAACATATTTTTAACCATTTGTTAACCATTTAAACCTTTACCATGGTGAAAATATTTTACCATAATAACTCATTTTTGTGAAAAAAATGAATTAAAAAATTATTAAAAAATTTGAATATTATGATTAAAAATCTGAAAAAAAAATTTAATATGATTCAATTTATAGAGGTGGTAAAAATTAATTCTAATATTAGTACACATAATGAAATAATTTTTTTTAAAAAAATTCTCTTTTAAGCATAAACTTTATTTACACAAAAATATTATATATTATTGATTATCATGAAATATTTTAGTTTATAATTAAACAAATAATATTTTTGTGAATTTAAAATCAATAAAAAATTGAATGAATCATTGTCAATACTAAATTAAAGGAAAATGACTCAATTTTTTTATTAGAATAAAATATAACTTAAGTTCTAAAATGTCAAGAATGAATTTCTAAATTCAACATAATATTTTCAAATTACTTTTTAGTCCTTAAATACATATTTGTTCATTTTAAATGTTTTTTAAAAAATTAATCCATATTTATATCATGATTATGTCATAAAATTTATTGTATTTCTAAAAACAATATTTTCACCATTCACATAAAAATAAATTTTTTAAAAAAATCCTCAAAATTAACCCTAATATAATTCGACATTAAAACACCAAAAATTTTATCCATATCATCAAATTAAAATTATAAACATTATGAATATTTCTTTTAAATATATTATTGAATAAAGTTATTTTTATTTTATTATAATGATTAGATAATTGAATGTGCATTGTGTTATAATTTAGGGATATGGTGATTAATTATTATAGAATTTTGGGTATTACATTCTACCCATATTAAATAATTTAGTCCTCAAATTTTTTGATATATGTCAGTTCATAAAAAAATGTGGGTAATTTATCATTACTGATTCCTTAAGTTCTTATATTGCTTCCTCTATCTTGTGATTCATCCAATGTATTTTCACCAGCCATGTTATATGATTCCGAAATACTTTATCTATTATGTCGAAAATCTATATGGACTCTTAATTATAAGATAATATAGGTTCCAACTCTATTTCCTCAGTGTTCAGTACATGCATTGGCTCTGGAAAGTACTTCCCCAATAATGAATCAATTAATATTTCATTCACTTTATAGCAGTTGGGTGGCATAGCTAGACAGTAGTCCATAACTCCAATTCTCTCCAAAATTTAAAAAGTCTTGATGTTCTGAATACATAGTTTTCGCTTATTAAAAAACCTTGTAAATCCCTTTAGTATATATTCCTTCTAGAATACATGATCCCCACTTGAAATTCGTAGTCTTTACTCCGATTATTGGCATAACTCTTTTGTCTGTTTTAAGATCTCTTGATATGGTTCTAAATAGATTTTACCTTCATAGTAGTCCCATTAACAAGTTCTAGGCCCACTATATTCCTCTCTCTAACCTCATCCAAACAATTTAATGTACATAATTTATCCCCATGCAACTTTCATAGAATTCCATCTTAATGGTTTAATGGAAGATATTATTATATGCAAATTATACCCAAGGTAAATACCAATCATATCTCCATTGAAAGTAAATAGGGTATAATCTTAGCAAGTATTCTAATTTATGGATAGTCCTTTCAGAATTCCCATAAATTTTAGGATGATAGGAGATGCTCAAATGAATCTCATTATTAAGAGCATTTTGAAGACTCCTCTAAATTTTTAATGTGACCTGAGGTTCATGATCAGATATAATTCATAAAGGCGCACTATAATGTCTCACCACTTCACTAATATAGAGTCATGAAAGATTATCAAGGGGTAGATCCTCACTTATTTCTAGAAAATGTGAAAAAATTGTTAAAGTGATCCACAATAAACCATATAACATCATTAATCCTAGGAGTCATTAGAAGTAAAATGAAAAAATACATTATAACATCTTCTCACTTACACATTGGTATAGGGAGTGGTTGAATGAATACTTTAAGATATTATGTTTCATCCTTTATCTACTGTCGCATCAAGAATCTCGACATGAAGTCCACAATTTCCTACTTCATACCATACCACTAAAATTTTTCTCTTAAATCCCTGTACACATTTAAACTATTATGGTGTATAAAGAAATTTGAGTTATGTGCTTTATCTAATAATTGCCTTTTTAGGCTAGGTATGGATAAAACACATAGTTTCATTCTAAACATCAACACACCATCTTCAAATATGAATTTTGATAATCTCCCTTCATTCATGGATTTAATATTCTTATGTAAACCCTTATCATATTGTTGGGACTTCTTTATCTTCTACAATAATGATTTTTTGTAAATTTATTGGAAAATGAATGATGTTTTCTATTGCCTAACAATTACTATATATAGATTTACCAAATTCATGAATATAGGATCCTTGTTTATCCTCATCATGGCTAGAACTCCATGAACCCTCCCAATAAATGCATCAACCACCTTGTTTTACTTCCCAAGGTGGTATTATATCGAATAGTATTAGTCTTTAAGTAAATCCATTCATCTCCGCTACTTCATGTTGTTCACTTTATAAGAGAATATTTACTTCAAACTTTTTTGGTCTATATATATCGCATATTTTTCTATAGAGGTAGTGCCTCCATATCTTTAAGACAAAGGTTACAAATTCTAAATCAACATCATGATTAGGATAGTTCTTTCCATGGATATTAAACTACCTTGGTGCATAAGAAATCATTCTATCATTTTAAATAAGGACACAACTCATTCCTTCCATTAATGCATCACTATATATTATAAATCATTCCTTTATTGATGGTAAGTTCAATATTGATGCATTGATCAATATTATCTTTAGCTCCTCAAAAATTTCTTCGCATTACTCTAATAATGTGAATTTGACCCCATTAGATGTAAACTTGGCTAATAGAATGGGAAATCAAGAAAACTTTTGAACAAAACATGATAGTAACATGTTAAACCAAGGAAAATTCTTATCTAACTTATATTCATTGGTGTAGTACATTCCTTGATTGAATTTACTTTGAATGATAAAAAAATATTCCATCCTTAGAGACAATATGTCCAAGATTGGAAAATTATTGGATCTAAAATTCATACTTACTAAATTTACCACATATTTTATTTTCTCTGAGTGTCTAAAGAATAATTTAAAAATGATTCTCATGCTCTGTAAAGATTTTAGATAATGTAAAGATATCATTAATGAATACCACTATGAATTTATCTAGATAATCCTTGAATAATCTATTTATCAGTTCCATAAACAGAGAGGGTGGATTAGTTAATCCAACTGGCATTACCATAAACTCATAATTCCAATACCTTATTTGAAATTTGAAATTTTTTATATTTTTATTCTTCACCCTTAATTGATGATAACCAGATTAAATAATGATCTTTGAATAATATTGAGCTCCTTAAAATTGATCAAATAAGTCACCAATGTGTGATAAAGGATACTTATTATTTATAGCAATCATATAAATTTCCCTGTAATCGATCCACAACCTCATGGACCTGTCCTTATTTTTCAACAATAGGACCAAGGATCCCCAATATGAAATACTAGGGCATGTGAATCTCTTTTCACACAAACCATACAATTATTTCTTCAACTCCACCAATTACATCGGTTCCATTCTATAGGGAGTCTTAGATATAGGTTTTTTATCGGGGATGAGTTTAATAGAAAACTCAACTACATGATCAGGTGGATGTTTGTGTAATTATTATGGAAATACATTAGTATATTATTGAATAATAGGTGAATCCTCTATTATTAGTATTATTTTCCCATACATATATTGTGTTTTATCTTCTCATTCTACCATAATTTCATTAAGGTTAGATATTGGAGGTTTATGTAGACAAGACTCAGATAATTAATTCTCCTATCTAAAAATAAGAGATTCCACACCTCCTTTTCCAATAGTAATCTCTTTCCCTCAATAATAAATTTTTTCATTATATTTTGAAATCCAATCCATGATAAAGATTATGTCAAATTGAATCAAAGATATAAAAATAAAGTTTGAAACTAGGGAATATCTATGTATCTTTATAGATAATTCCTAATATATCTTTTTTACAATAATATTTCCACTAGGTGTATTGATTTAAAACTCATTTCTCAGAGTATTAGGGGATAATTTAATGTTCCTAGTAAACACACAAGATATAAAATATTGAGTATATCTAAAACCAAATAAAGCATTAGATAAATATAGGTTTATGGTCAAAGTACCTACTATTATTTCATTTAGTACTTTAACCTTAGTTGTAGTAATTGTATAAGATCAACCTTTATTCCTTGTACTTTTATGAGTTAAATTCCATTGATACTTAGGGCATTGGTTTTAATAGTTCTAAATCTCCTTATAGTTAAATCACTAGACTTTGGAAGATTCTCCCATGACTTTTCATTCATGATCATGATGTACTTTCTCTCCACACTTAAATTAAACTACTTTTTCCTTCAAGAATATACCATGGTGTTTCTTTCCATAACTACCACATGTTTGAAATTTCATCCTTCCCTTTATTCCCTTTACCACATTTATCTTTACAAAGTGCTATACCATCCTCTTTTTTTATTACCTTCAAAAACATAAGTCTTGGATAATTATTTCTCTATATTAATGACACTTGATACTATATACTCATATACATAATATTTTTTAGTGAATAATTCCCTTTCAAGGCTAGGATTTAATAAATCTAAGAAGTAATTAATCTTACTTCATGGATTTCATACAAAATTAGTGATATGAGTTTCTAAACAAGTAATGTTAGCTTAATATTATAAAAAAAATTTCTATTTATTTTGTATTAAGTTTAGGAATTAACTTTATATATTATCTCATTTCTTATGAGTAAAGTATTTTTCAAATAATATTACCTTAAAATTCTTATATTACATACTTTTTATCTACCACACCTCCCTTGTGTTTTGAATCAATGACCACCATCGATCAACATATACCTTTAGATGATAAATATTTATGATAAATTTATCCCTTTAATCACTTTCCAAAGTGATAAATATCTTCTCTTTAGAAATCATCCATTACATGACTACATGTGGATTAGTTACCCCATTGAATGATGAATGTTTTTATCACATAAATCGGTACAACATTGTTACACCATATTAGGAATCAATAAGTTTCTCCATATGGGAAAGGCTATTAATCATAAAATGAGTTAAATAACGAAATATATTTATAGACTAATTGAATCCAGCATTATACTCATTGAATTTATTGACATTCTCATGAGGAAAACCCCCATATAGGTTACAAGTGTTTATATAATTCTCATTCCTTCCATTAAGTTCAATTTATAAACAATGAAATACACCGAATTAACTCATAAAATTATGAATATTAAATCATATAATATTATTCCTATGTAATTAAAATATTATAGAATAGTTTTTTGGATATCATATGGGTTTATGATAATGTTTTTCCCATCTGACTATGTTCTTTTAAATCAAGTTTCCAAGGTTTTTACAAAGCTTGATCTGATACCAATTGTAAAAACCATAACTCCAGTAACCTAGATATGGTGGTTACTTTATAACATTGTAATATAATAGAAAATATCACATCCCATATGAATCAATAGTTTAATAGTCTTATGATAATGGATACATACATGATTCTCACATTACATTTGAAAAAAATAAAATAAAACATAAAATATGAGAGATAAATTCATCATTTATTCTATTATATCCTTAAAATCATCCATATTTCACTTGAAATTACCTTATGGATATGAAACATAATAAAATGGAGAGATCATATTCTTAGTAAGGGGAAATGAACAACAAAATCTATCATAGAATAAACAAAGCAGTAATAATATCACAAAGATAAATAATAATAAAATATTACATATAACTAATATCATGAAAGATGAATATATCTATGAATTTCATACCAACATAAATATTCACATGTAAAAAAATAACTTTTTTCATAATTATATAATTCTTAATGTATTACACCTTAATCTTACCATAAAGACTTGTGCCATTACATCATACATAAATTGGTAAGGCGCATTCCAAATACCCATTCTAGTTTGTCTCATGAGACCTATTGATTCATCAAAGGGATATATAATTATAGTCTCCATCCATAACTAAATAGTTTTAATATATTCATCATATGAAAAAAAATATAATACATAATCAACATTCCAAAGTAATCAATAAACATTCATATTGAAAAACTATCATATAGAATGTAAATATTTTCCCTAGTAAATAAATAGAGTAACGTGATCATAAGGTATAAAGATAAATAAGTTGGATAGTGTAATTAAATCATATCCCTAATTTATCATAAGAGACATTAAATTAAGTTGACATAGATGAAAAAAACATTTATTAAGGCATTAGGAAGTAGTTTTGGGAATAAGAAGAAATGTCCTTTCCTTTTGGTAACATTAAAAAAATTAAAAAAATTCATTGAATAATTGGAATATAATTTTCTCTAAAACCCATAGTAAATTTTAAAATAATCCCAAACATTATTTTTCCACTTTAGTAAAGAAAGTAAAAAATTAGTTGTATAGAAAATTTTAAAAATATTATTTTAAATTTTTTAATATAAACTCAAAATAAATATAAATTGACCTTAATAAATCATGTATTTGTATAAAATAACATTCTTTAATCAATATAAATAATATTCATATGAAGGAAAAATATTCTTGATAAAAAAAGAGAAATAAGGTCATATTTTATTATAAATATTATTTCAATAGATTTGAGTACCAAAGAGAGGAAAAAATGGAATGAATATTTAAAAAAACAATAAATAAACAACTAATAATAAAATACATGGGTTTTAGGATATAAAAATATGTAATCCCCCTAATGTAAATTAAAATATAAATAATCCCAAAAAAAAAGTGAGATTGTAAAATAAACCTTTATCTCAAAATTCCTCTTATTCAAACACACTCTAAATCCACTGTATAATAAATTTATATTTATTATACATATATATCATAAAAATATTTACATTTATCTTAAAATATACCATTCACTTATAATTTTTTATTACCTATTTAGTAATAATTATTTTCTATAATCAATATTTTTGTGTAAACTATTCATTTTTTCACACACGTTCCGATTTGGAGGTTTAGGCCCTTAAACCTTGGTCATGGATTCATTATATAAAAAACTTTAATTAGGGTTTATAGTATATTTTTTATATTTTTATGGAGTCCCATGTTCATTTTACGGAACTTATGGTGATGATTTTCATAGAATGTTTAAAAATCTTGTTTTTTTGAAATTTTGATTAATAAAAATATTGAATTTATTACTGAATAAAAATATGTATACAACCATTAAATAATAATTAAAACATATTAATTTTATTAATTTTACATAATATTTATATTATATAACATTACTTAATAATTCATGACATGAACATTTTAACATTATTTATGTAGTGGTAAAACTGACCTAAACAAGTGCATGTTATAATGAATGAATAAGTCAGAACATAATATTTAATATTGATAATATTACATTTAAAAATCAAAATGGTTTAAAAAATATTTCATTGAAATTATAAATAAAATTAAATAAGAGTTATATGAAGAAGATATATAATAATAATCAAGAAGAATATATCTCTTACATTGAGAGCTTGAATCTCCTCTTGAAAAACCTCTTAGAAATTAAAGGTTTTGGTATTATTCTTGGGACCTAAATCCCAATAATATAGGATATGATTTTTAGGTAAATAAATATTGTAGACAAATAAGATTAATTATAATTTTTTTTGTATCTTTTAAGGGGCATAGGATGGTTTTTTAAAAGCGATAAGAGTATCATTTTTGAAAATATATTTTTTATTAAAATAAAAGTGGATTCATTATCAAGGAAGTTGGCTCAAAATTATACAAATTTAAAATATAGTATATTTTATTCTATAATACCTTAATAAAATCAATCATATATAATTTTTTTGGGATATTTGGGGCATATCACTTATTTTTAAATCCTTGTTAATCATTTAAACCTTTACCGTGGTGATGAACGTTTACCATGGTGACTTATTTTTATGAAAAAAAAATGAAATAGATATTATAAAATAATTTTAATATGATGATCCAAAATATTAAAAACAATTTATAATATTCAAGTTATATAGGTGGTAAAAATTAATTTTAATATAAGTACACATAATTCAACAAAAATAGTTTTTAAAAAATGCACATTTTAAGCATAAAATGAATTTAAACCAAAATCATGTATAATATTGGTTTATGATTAAAAAAATAATAGTTTTTTTAATTTTAAATCATTTCAAAATGGAATTGATAATTTTAAACACTTAATTAAAGGAGAAAAAGCAACACATTTTATTTTTTATAATAAAATATAACTTAAGTTCTAAAAAGTCAAGTATGGGTTTCCAAATTCAAAATAATTTTTCTAAATAATTTATTAGACTCCTTAAATACATATTTGGTTAATTAAAATGTTTCATAAAATTATAATACATGCTTATATCATGATTATGTCATAAAAGTTATGACATTTTTAAAATCAATATTTTTCACCATTCACCTAAAAAATAGGATTTTTAGAAAATTTCCAAAAGTCAAACCTAAGTTTAATTTCACATGATAAATCCAAAAATGACCTCTTCCTAATAAAATTTAAACCATAAAATTTATAAATATTTCTTTTAAACATATTATTGAATAAATTTATTTTTATTGTATTATAATGATGAGATAATTGAGTGTGCATTATGAAATAGTTCAGGGATACATTGATCGACTATTATAGAATCTCAATAATTACATGTATCTTGGCTAGAATCTATGACATATTTGCATGAATTTTATTGAAATATTATCATACTTGTAAATGAGTTTCTTGGAGTTGTATAATATATATTTGGTTTAATATAGATAACTTTATATGTTGAAAGGGATTTTCTAAGAAAAGATTCCCTTAAAATTATACTAATGAAATTTAATATATAGAGAAACTATATATATTTAGTTGAGAATTAAAAATGGGTGAAATATATCATACAATGTGATAAATACAATGATGATTTTATATTTCTCTTGATAGAAATTCCATACATTTCTCTTAGAAGGTGGAGAATTTCTAAAAATAATGCATATCATACCCATGTGTAATATAACCATACAAAAGATCATACATCATTGGATATTAAATTTTTTCAATAGTTATTATCAATATGATCAATACCTTTCAATATTTTCTCATATCCCTTGTGTAGTAATGGATATAATGAAATTTTATCTACAAGATTTCATATGTGAAGGCATGGAGTGAAAACAAGAAGTCTATTGTTAAAATTGACAGTGGATGAGATAAATCTTATTGGGTGTTGTCATAGTTTCTATCCATACCAAGTCAAAACCACTAACATTTCTTCTACTTCAATATGAATGAAAATGTGTCTCAAGACAACTTATTTGATCCATATCATGTTTTTAGCACCTCAAACAAGTATCCACTTAATATGTACTCGAGGCTGGAGGGCCTTATGTGCATCTACTCACATGTCAAAGGCTGCCGAATAGCACTGAGAGTCTATTAAGTGATATTGGGGATAATATATCCTTTGTGAATAATAATAATAAGTATGGTTAAATAATAAGAATGATGTATAAGTACTCAAAAAAACTCAGTGGAGGCATGATAATATAAATAACAATAATAATAAGCTAAAAAACTAGCTATACATATCAAATAATATCTACATGTCATGAGAGTCAAACCAAAGCTAGCAGGATCACCGCTGGACTGATCATTTAAGTACGCATGAAAAATCCCATAAAGAAACTCTGGCTCAACACAAAAGAACCCCTAGTAAATCTTCTATCCATCCCATGTACTCATGACACATCCTTGCTCACTAAGGTTCAACCCATGAGTCTGATCCCTTACATGATCTCAAGGCCATAAAGTCTTCACACATCCTGAGGGGCCCATGCAGGGTGTGAGTATGAAATTGGTAGGCCACCACCAATGTGTACCTATCTTATATCCGTATCTATACCAATGTATTAAAAACATAAATAAATAGAATTAAATCACACATATTAATACATAACGTGCTTCACCCACACTCAATAATCATAAGAGATAATTTACCTACTTTTTCCAATACTGGGATGGAATGATGTACCCATGGTGAATTTCACCTGGAGGACCCTCAGTCTCCTATCCATATACATGTCACCTGACACATTGTTTCAATCGATACCACTTGTCATGTAAAACTAACATCACATCAGCACGCCTGATAATCATATCACAAGTTTTTTAGAATAACTCTTAAACAACCACCATTGGCTCAGCAACTTGAACTCTCAAGGAACAATGATATTTTTCCTTCCATAATCTAGGACCATTGGCCCAAACATACATGGGGATCCTATGCCCCCAACCTATGGTTTTATATACCATAAACCATGGATTTCTATTGTGATAACCTCCTCCATAAATGTTGGTCGTCACTACCCCCTAAGTCATTAATACTTTGATAACCTCCATCCACATCAAGTGGTTAACACCACCTCACTGAGTACTTATACCATGTGAAAAATACTCTAATGATGATATCAGCAACCCTAAATAACATAAATCACCAACCATAACCTAATTCACACAATCCTGTGGATCTCCTTCACTACATTCAAACCTCATCACCCACATGAAACATGGGTCATCACCATACGCCTTAACCTGAAGATCCTTGTTACCTCAATTCTGGTGATCAAAATCTTCCTCAAATATCTCAGGTCATGTGAAACCCATTCCCATAGAACCAATGTAATCTCATCATAATTTAATTAATTTAATCATATGAAACATCATACTCAACCAAATTTGGAAACCTCGTTCACTCATAACATTTCATACCTGGCTCAAAGTAATTAAATTGGTATGATATTTTACATCTACATATCCCAATAATGCTAATAAATTGAAATCATTAATTAAAAAGGTCACACACAGATCACCCACACATGAATATTTAAATACACATCTGATATCATGCGTATTAATGAGCAGAAATCTAGGAACCACCTAACTTATACTTATACACATTCACTTGGAAAAGACTATCCTCTGATTCAAGTTAAAAAGGGAGAGCATGAGAATCTAATCGAACACCTTGGAAATAGGGAATATTATCTCAGATGGAAATATAATTCCAAACATCAAGATAAAATAATAAAGGAAGAAAGTGGACTAGAATCCTTAACTGTAACAATCCAACACAACATATGGTTCATGTATTAGAGCTTGTACGAAGAAGAACCAAAGGAACCTAGAAGAGGGAGAGGTAGAGATCCATGGATATTAGAGTTTATTGCATGAAATAGGAGAATAAAAAAGGATTCAAAGGTTAAATAAATAAAGGAAAGATGGTAAAGTCATACAATTAAATGAGTCACACGGTTTAGTGGCACGGTTGGCTAACCGTGTGCCAACCATGTAGTGCCACTATCGAAAGAGCACCCCACCCCACATGGTTAAAAAAAATAGTTAAAAAACCATGAACCTAACCATATAGATATCTATAACCATCAAAAAAAAAATGCATGACCATGTGATCCCCTCACATGGTTTGATCTAAATATCCTCCGATACAAATACGCTGCATGGTTTGGGATGCACAGTTAGCATTAACCATGTGCCAAACATCCACCAAATGATGTATCTCCTGAATTTCGGTTTTTGAAGCCTGATGCATCTGAAACAGAACTGAACCCCCAAGGAACTTACCAATACTTAATCCTTAACTAGAAAAACATAATAATGTGATGTAACTCTCGAAATTAGCCTCATAATCCCAAATTGAAAATTAGCTCATTCACCAAACTCAAAATTCAAAATTTCTTTGGAATTTCCAACCCACTCTAAAACCCAGGACATTAAAAACTCTCCACCTTATGATATCTCATCCATGAGATATGAAGTCACATGATAATATGATATCAAACATACCCATCTTATAAAAATCACCCCAGACTACCTTGGTTACTCACTCATGCTAATTCCACTTTTGGTTATCCCAACCTTAGGAATTTCCTACCCAATCAATTTTCTACCCAATTCAGATATCCTATGGGTACCAAAACAACCACCCTATGGACAAGAATTTCCAAGAATCACTAATCATCAGTCTTTCATCACATCATATGTTCCTTTTATACCTATATCAAAAATGATTCCCATGATCCTGCATCACTTATTTCTACAATTCCAAAACAATATCCTAATTCTTATGCATCTCATAAAAACCACACACCATTCCTAATTCACACATATTTACTAGCATATGGTTAATTCATCCATCAAATTTTAACCTCATACACTAGTGTTATTCATGAAAAAAAATACCATGATCACGACATACCTCTAACTGCCATCGGCTCCCTAACCTACTCTGACATTGAAAATAAACTACATGCACCTAACCTGAATCCCGACTGCCCAATTCCTATCCTCCCTATGAAGTCAAAGCCACTAATATCTATTGACCCCACTACTATGTATCTCTATCTTCTATGACTAAAGTGCATAGTAGTATATCAACCACCATCTCCTATTACCACTCCCAGTCCTACCTCAGATCCCTGAGTCCATCTCGATCCTTAACTCCCAAATTCCTAAGTCTTATTTTGATAAAACCTCTCTAGATGTCTCATATGTCTTCATGCTTGGCACTCCTTTGGAGTATACTCACAGTGATTCTGAACATGGACCATTTTTCCACAATAGAAGAACATTTTCAATGACCCACTCTTTTGTGGAATACTGAAATCTCTAACATGATTTCTTTAATAATAATCATCACTATAGGCTACCCAAAGCACCATTACCTATCTCACCTAATGCTTTCACCCGACCAAAATAAGTTATATCTTTACTCTGATGGTATACCACATGTTATCCCTGAATAACCTCACCCTAGAAATGATTTCATTTTCCATAGAAGGTGAAAAAAGGTACAAGTGAATAAAACTCACAAAATAGTCCATAATGGATGTATCCCCTTGATAAAAGTTCATGAACTAACAAGATCAATATTACCTCAAAGTCACAAGAGATAAGTGCTCAAAAAACCTAGTCTTGAAGTCCTTTCATGCCTATCCCTCATGACTAACTACATGTACCTATACATCCCACCAGTGTTTTCCCTGTCCCATAATAATATAAGTATCCAGCTTCACCCTACAACTTGGGGGTGTCTATATCTAATTTAATATGGTCTGCACAAACTCAAATCAGTTTTCTACTACATGTGGTTATAACATTATGTTACATTCTTTCAGGTACTCTTTAACCCTTGTTTTGACCTTCCTTTGGTTAGGTCTTTCTTTGGGATATTTTCTAGAGTTTTTAGAAATTTTGGAATCCCATGGGTCCATGAATGTTTGCCTCATGGTTAGGTAAAATCATAGATTTTTTTTCAAGAAATTGTGTGGTCAATCGTGGTCTTTCATATGGGGGAACATAGTTTTTCCAAACCATGTGACCACCCCTCCAAATCATGAACCCCTAAGTAGAGGGTTAATGCATGGTTGGCTCATGGTAAAAGTAACCATTTGTAAAAACCATCTACCCTAAAAAAATCTCTATATAGGTTGAATAATTAAGGCACATGGTTACTTCTAACCATGTATCATTTCCATAAAACGTGCGTACAATTCTTTAATGCTACGAAATTTTAATTAAAAATACATGGGACCTTAGTTTAACCTCTAATTATCCCCTAATATTATATTGACTCAACCTAATTCTTCTCTAGTGGTCTAGAGTATTATCTCTTAGAATTATAGGTAGATTTAATTCATTCTTGATGGATCAACTTAAGGTATGTTTCATTTTTTATCTAGTTTTTTCTTTTCTTATTAGATCCTTATTGGATCTATTCTCCTCTCAGCTTGTAGAACTCTAAGGGGATTTTTATTCCATATATAAGGGGTTTTATAGAGTATTTATGTATTTCTTGAGGATTTAAGATCATGATTACACAATCTACTCTTCCTTGGATTCCGTTTTTAGAGGGAAATAGTTCTAACTCTATTCTTAAGGTAGGTGTTTCTATACAAAGGGTTAATTCTATGAATTTATTATTATTATTTTAAAATTAATTTTAGTTATTAGTTTAATTAAACTTATTTATGGTTTGA
Organism: Viscum album; assembly: GCA_963277665.1. Lineage (NCBI taxonomy): Eukaryota > Viridiplantae > Streptophyta > Magnoliopsida > Santalales > Viscaceae > Viscum > Viscum album. The sequence goes on from OY728150.1 coordinate 719,860,041, forward strand.
AAGAATTTATTGGAAAGATATATTTTTTTAAAGGGGTTTTTCTTTAAGAATTGGGTTTTTACTCTAGGTGATTGATTAAAATCTTGAATGGTGGTTTTAGTTTGGAAATGTATTTTCAAACACTGAAGATGATTTGGTTTTTATTTTAAAATGTTTTCTAAATTTTGATCATGGTGTTGAAATGTAATTTGAAAATATGGGTACATTGGGAACATTAGGTGCATCGGGAAATTGATATAGGTGACACTAGTTTTTGGGGCACCACTAAGGGTTAATTTTGAGATATCTACAAACTGTGGAAAGAATAGATATTGGTTAGTACCAACAAATTCTTAGTTTAGGATTATTTTATGTCTAGTATGTATTCCTATAGGCTAGTCCCTAATATGGTGTGCTTTATCATTTATGTTTATTTTATTGCATGATGATTTTTGACAGGGATTATTGCTCACAAGTTTTTCACATGAGTATGTAACACATGGTTTCACATGATGGATTATTTCATAGATATGTGTTTACTTGCTTACCTTATGGTGTGTGGATATGATTTCCTATTTTATCACTTATACTTTTCATATTCCTGTAATTGTGAATATGAAAGTATTTTATGAAAACCAAAGGAAAATGATTTAAAAATTTGTTTTTATTTATGAAAATGATTTGTAAAAATGTTATTTTTAATATAGAACTGTTATAATCCTATTATTAGTCCATGTATAGACTCTATGGTGGCATCTTACTAGGATTTGTTCTCACATCCAAATTTTTCCTTTTGGAGATTGTAGATGTTGTTTGGCAGGACCCAGGTAAACAGAATGAAATCTTATAGTATTCTATCTTCTCTTTTTTTATTGTTTCCCTTATAGAAGGATGGTTTGGAGGTAATGGTTGGTCACATGGGGACATGTTGGTGTTGTCTTGTCATAATTTTTTGTTTATCTAGTTTGGATTGGATTGTGTGGATCTTCGATTTGTATCATTCTTCTGTTTTTTACCCTAGTTGTATGTCTTTTTTTTTATACACAACTTTTTCCCATTATCTTGTTTCACCTCACCACCATGAAGGTCTGGCTTGGGTGGATTGTCTAGTTGACTTAGGTTGGTTCGTTATAGAATAATATTAATGGTATGATCAGACTAAATTTTATTAACACTGCTTGAGTGTGGTTCTATGTCTTCAGTAGATAGGAGTTGGGACCATCATAATTCAGGTATTAAGCGCATGAGGGTGCCTGACTAGATCACTTATGTGTTTGAAATTGAGTTACCATGGGTGGTTAGAAAATTTTTACCAAGTTTCAAACATGGTGTTTGAGGTTATTAGAATAAATTGAATGGGATATTTATTTAAATGAACCATTTCCTTCTTAAATCATCATATTTCAATTTTAGAATTCATAATTTCTTTAAATTATTTATGTTTTAATGCATGGATGAAAATTCTTGAAGTATTCCTAGGATTTTGGAACATTCTCTAAAGTTGAGTGGTTATTGTCTTGTGCTTAACATATAATTCCTTCGAGAAGTGATCTTCTAATTCTAAGAGTGGAAGGTACAAGATAGGATCCATAGGGGAATCCTCCAATGGGCCCTTCTTTGGTTGGAGATATAATCCATACAATTCATACTCTAGGTCAAGTGGTTATTGGGAACCTAGGATGAGTAGTGGATCATGGATAGTAATTTACTAATAAATATCCACCCGTATTTTATGGTGAAAGGGGACCCCAAGAATATGAGAAGTTTCTTGAGTGGATTTATAGGATCTTCAATTTTTTTAATATTCTTGAAGACTATAGGGTTGGATTCTCCACATACATGCTCGAGGGGTTAATAAGGAAATTGTGAGACTCTATCATGCTAGCTAAGTTGCATGAGGACCATAACTATACTTCTTTGAAGATAACATTCAGTCAGCATTTTTACCCTAAGAAGTTACGTGCGGTGAAGATCTGAAAATGTTTTACCTTAGAAAAAGGGTAGCATACCAATCTAGAGTATTCCACCCATTTCTCTAAGGTGGTGTATCTAACACTTGAGTTATTCACCCCTGAGTACCTAAAGGAGTGAAGTTTTATGTTGGGATTGAGTTTGGATATTCAATAGATGATTATTCTCATGTGTCTTTTGACCTTCATGGAATTAGTCGACAATGAAACTTTTGTTGATGTAGACATAATAGGAAAGATAGGTTTGGGTGGAGATTTGGTTGGTGTTGTTGTTATCCAGGGTGTATTTTATAGCCATAAAAGAAAGTACAAGGGAATTCAGTTTCCATTAGGACTAGTTTCAAGGGATTCATTAGGGTAAAATATATTTTTCTACTACTAGTGTAAAAGGTATGGTCATACCAAGCCTAACTATGCATAGGCTCCTAAGACTTGTCATCATTATGGATAGTCTAGTCACCTAAACCATTTTTGTGAAAGTATATCCTACAGAAGTAAGGTAGACCCACTCTCACCAAGGGTTCACATGTTTGTACTATTTCTTCCATGTGTAGTGGGTCTAATACTCGGGCTAAGGGGATGTTCATGTGGCTTAGAACGTCTAGATTTATGTAGAAAAGTATGCACAAGAGGAATCTGAAGTAGGGCCAGCTACTATTAGAGGTATGGTGTTTATTTCATCTTCTATGTTGCTAGCATTTTTTGATACATGTGATACTAATTACTTTATATCATTAAAGTAAGTTGAAGTTTTTTGATTATGTTTAGAACCTAATCTGTTATTATTGGATATTTCCATGTCATTGGGAAATAGGTCCGAATAAGGTTTTAAGTGTCCCATGTGTCGGGTGATGATAGCCGAATTCGAGGTGGTGTGAGATTTTTTTAGTTATCAATATAGACATCTTCAAGTTGAAACTTAGCATGGATTGGATGATCCACATTAAGGCACATATAGACTATTATCAATATTGATTTCATTTTTTATATTCTGATGGGGTCACTCATGTTTTTGGGGTGAGTGAGACTCTAGATCAGGAAGGGTGGGTCCTATTGTTTCTTGTGATAGGGTAATCTTGTGGCAATTGGTATATATTTTTCTTGATATCTTTGAATCTTGTTTGGGAAAACTACTTCCTGCAGTGGTGAGTGCATACCCTGAGGTATTTGCAGATGATTTTTTTGGCTTACCACTATAGAGAGAGGTCAAGTTTACTATTTACCTGCTCCCCAACATGATTACTATTTCTATTTCATATTATCTAATGGAGCCTTCTGAGTTAGTGGAACTTAAATTATAGATTTAGGACCTAGAGTTTAATAAATTTATTCATCTTATCATTTCATCATGGGATTATCCTGTACAATTTACTAAGAAGGCAGACAAGAGTCTCAGACTTTTCGTGGATTATCAAAAGTTGAATCAAGTGAATATTATGAAAAAATATCCTTTGCCTAGTATTGGTGATCTTTTTGTCCAAATTAGAGGGTCATGTTGGTTTTTAAATATTTAAATTCAGTTAGGGTACCACCATTTGAGTGTTTAAGAAGAGGATATGCCTAAGACCTCATTTAGGAGATGGTATCAGAATTCTGAGTTTTTGGTTATTCCATTCAGTCTCACTAATGATCCTATAATATTTATGGATTTGATAAACTAAATATTTCATCGGTTCTTGTAAAGTTCTCTTATTATGTTCATGGATGATATTTTGGTACACTTTATGTCATAAGAGGAGCATATAGATCATTTATATGCAATACCTTGAACATTGAAATAACATCATTTATATCGTAAGATTTCTAAATATGAGTTTTAGATCTAGGAAGTAAAATTTCTGGGTCATGTGATATCTGATAGGGGTCTCTCAATGGATCCTGAAAAGATACATGAAGTTATGTCTTGGGAGTATCCCATAAATTCATTTGAGATTCAAAGCTTCTTGGGTTTGGTTGGTTACTATAGGCGATTTGTTCAGAAATCTACAATCTCACATATTCAATGATATCATTAAATCACATGGGTGTAAAGTTTTAATGGAACAAAAAATAACAGATATACTTCAAGGAACTGAAGGTGAGGCTAACTTCGGAACCATTTTTTGATTATTCCAGAACTATTCTTGGGTTATGATGTTTTTTTCGATGCTTCTTGTAGAGATTTGGGATGTGTCTTAATATAGGAAAAGCAGGTGGTGGCCTGTGGCTCATACCAGTTATTCTATCATGAGAATAACTACCCTACCCATGATCTTGAGTTAGAAGTAGTTATTCATGAACATAAAATTCCACATCACTATCTCTTTGGGGATCATTTTACAATGTATTCTGGTAATAAGATCCCAAAATATATTTGTACTTAGAGGTATATGAACTTTCTATACATATGTTCGGTGTATTATCTTCATACTTTTGATTTTGACATTGCATACACTCTATGGAATGGTAATTTGGTTTCCAAATGTGTTGAGAAAAAAATACCAACACGAGATGTGAAGGAATCATTTGAGGAGTGGTCTCAGATGAGTTTTTTTTATGAGACAAGATTCAGAGTGGAAGAGGATGGTCGACATATGTTCTTTTATTTGGTGAAAATTCACTCTTCCTTTGATTAAATATTTCAGCTTGAACATGTGATAGACACCAATTTTCAAAGCTTTAGTAAAATCATTTATGGTGGGGAGACCTTGAGTGAGTGATCTTAGTCTCCAAATGGAGATTTGTTCTTTTGTAACAAGTTGGTTGTTCCATTTTATCTAAGGTAAATTTTATAGATAGTGGAAACTTGTATTGTTGGTACATACACACTAAAGATACAAAGATGTATCACAACTTGAGATGTCAGTATTGGTGGTTGAGGATGAGGTGGTCAATTACAAACTTTGTGTCATGGTGTCTCACTTGTCAAAATTTAAAGTGGGGCACTAGGGGCCTACTGGTTTGTTACATCCTTTACTCATTTTAGTATGGAAGTAGGATGCGATTTATAGGGACTTCATCATTAGTTTTCCATAAAATTTTAGTAGGAGGATTAAATTTGGGTGTTCATTTATTAGCTGAGGTAATTGGTGAATTTATTACTAATCAAGAAGTTTATAAAAGTGGAACATCTCAGAGACTTATAGATTCAATAGATTGTGAGACTTCATGGGGTTCCCACTGTGATATTTTTTAATAGGGACCCAAGGTTCACATTCAGATTCTAGAAAGGTTTATAAGAGGATATGGGTTCCCAATTGAAATTTATCATGTATTATCATTTGAAAATGGATAGACAGATAGATAGAGATCTATCCAGGTTCTTGAGGATATGCTTTGGGTTTTCATGCTTCATTTTAGTGGATCTTGGGAAAATCATTTTCCTATGGTATAATTTTACTATAACAATAGTTATCAGGCTTCGATAAATATGGAACCCTTTTAAGTGTTGTATGGTTGGCCATGTAGATCTCCCTTGTTCTAGGAAGAGTTAAGAGAATGGACCTTGTTTGGGCTGAGTTTCATCCAGGAGATGACGAAAAAGGTACATTTGATCTGGAAGAGGTTTTTATAGCACAAAGCTATCAGAAATCATATATGAACCATAATCATCGGTCTCTATAGTTTAATGTTAATGGTTGGATTTTTATCAAAGTTTCACCTCACTTGGTACATTGTCAATTGGGTATGCAGGGTATATTGGCACTGAGTTTTGTTGGATCCTTTGAGATTGTGGAGAGTCTTGGAAATGTGGCATATTGGTTGGACTTATCATTTCATTTGACATTGATCCTTGTTGTGCTTCATGTTTACCATATGAGGAGGTATTACCCAAATCCATCCCATATTATTGAATGAGAGGATGTTGATTTTGAGTATGATACCACCATTTTTGAGTAACCAGTTCAAATTATGGATCATCAGGATAATGTAAAACATGGTAAAATGATTCCCTTGGTCTGGGTACTATGGAAGTACATACAGGATCACCATGAGACATGGGATCGGGAATTTTTTATAAGTCATTTGTGACCTTATCTTTTTTTTGAATCTAGAATCCTGATCAATTTCTAGGAATGGAAATAATTTATAGTGTGGAGATTTTAATGTTCTGTTATTTTTGTTCTAGTAATCCTTGATACTTATTCTGACCATGCTTTGGCTGGGTCTTTCTTTGGGTTCATTTCAAAAGTTTTTTGGAAAAAAATTTATGCTCGTGGGGTTGTGCATGATGGGAACAAGGTTAGGTAAAACTATACAATTTAACCTAGGAAACCAGGCATCCAAACATTGTCTTCTATAAGGGAGCGCACAGTTTTTCCAAACCATGCGGCCACCCCTCCAAACTGTGAACCCTAAGAAGAGGGGTTATGCACAGTTGCTACATGGTTAAAAAATCCATGTGTCCAAACTGTGCACCCAAAACAGAATCTCTATATAAGGTTCATGGTTAAGGTGAACAATTATTCCAAACCAAGTTGTATCTCTATAAAACTATGTGTATAGGTATTTAATTCATTGAATTTATAATTAAAAATCCCCATAACCCTATTTTAATCAATAATGATCCCATAATATCATATTTTCTTGACTTAATCCTTTACTGGTACTCTATAGGCTTCCCTCTTAGTATTTTATATGGATTTCCTTCATTGTTGATGGATCAACTCAAGGTGTGTTTCCTTTTTGATCTAGTTTTCACTTTTCTTTTTATATCTTTATTGGATATCTTCTCCTATAATATTATGAAACTATAAGGATATATTTATGCCATATCTAAGGGTTTTTACATATTATTGATGTATTTATTATGGATATAGTATCTTGAGGACCAGATCTACTCTTTCCTAGTCACCTTTGTCAGAGGTGAATAGTTCTACCTCCATTATTGAGGTAGGTGTTTCTATACAAAGGGTTAATTCTATGAATTTATTATTATTATTGTAAAATTAATTTGGTTTATTAATTTAGTTGAAGTTATTTGGGTTTTAAATAGATTTCTTATAAAATACATTATTTTAAAGGGGGTTTTCTTTAAAATGTATTTTTTCACATTACGTGTTTGATTAAATGATTGAATGGTAGTTTAGTTTCGAAAAGGGTTTCAAAAAATAGAAGTATATTTGTATTGTCTTTTAATTTTTTTTAAAAATTGTGATAATGGTTTTGAGATGGATTTTTACAGACTTGGAACATTGGGAACCTTGAGTCTGTCGAGAAATGGACATAGGTAACCCTAGTGTGTGTGACATCACTAGGGATTATTTTTGAGATATTGACAGATTTTTGCAGGACTCAATATTGGTTAGTAACAAAATATGCCTGATTTAGGATTATTTTATATCTAGTAAATATTCCCATAGTCTAGGGCCCAATACAGTGTGATTTTTCATTTATAGTTTTTTATCACATGATAGATTTTTTCATGGATTGTTGCTAACAAGTTTTTCACATGAGGTTGTATCACAAGGTTTTGCATGATGGATTATTTCATGGATATGTGTTTACTTTAATACCCTATGGTGTGTGGAAATGTTTTCCTATTTTATTACCTATACTTTTCATATTCCTATATTTTTTAATATGAAAGTATTTTATGAAAACCAAAGGAAACTGATTTAAAAATGGGTTTAGATTTATGAAAATTATTTATTAAACTATTTTTTTAAAAGCTAGAACTTATGTATTATTTTTATTAGACCTTTTATAAACTCTATGGTGGTATTGTAATGACCAGACCCTAGTAAGATTATATCCAGTTTATACTACCATTACATTGACATGATTACAAGGAATCATATCTCAAAGGACCGAATAGTTTAGTAGTCTTGGTAAACCAAATACATACATGAGTATTGTATTAAAAATTAATACACTAATTAAAATATAATTTTTTTATTTCGAGGATAACTTTATTCCCAATTAGAATATCAATTTATATCTTTCTTAATATACTTATTGGATTCATGGGGAAAGGAAAAAAATCAGGGTGGTCTCAAATGCTTAGTAGGGTTAAGTACAATGGAATAAATAATGAATCAATGAGAATAATAAATATATAAAGTTGATAATTTAACATACATTCCATGAAATAAATAAACTAAGAAGGATTGAATAAACAATATGGAAAGGTAAATAACTGAACATGCATTCCATGTAAATAACTGGATAAGGCATAATCAATATGGAAAGGTAAATAACTGAAAACCATTCTATTTAATCAATAAACTAAGCATGAAATGTATCCATAGATTTTTTCATAGTGAAAATATCATGGCCACTAATAACTACATGAAAATGAAGGAAATTATTAATTATTGGACACCATGTTTCCTAGGTACATGATACCTTTATCACCATACCATTCACAAGATAGTTTAAAACACACTGGGTGAAAAACCCACTGAGGCTATCCAATTAACTTGTCCCATGAGACTACGGATGCATTGAGGGGCTATCTATAATCATTCCCCATCTATTTCATACCTTTCCAAATAATTATTTATATATAAAATAATCTATTTAATTCATGAAAATGTTCCTTATAAAATATCCACATTAAGTAAAAGATGCATATTTATTAATATTTCCCCAGATATCAAATAAATTTCAAAGTAAAAACCATATGTAAAAATGGTATATGTTTTAGTAAATCATCATATCCTTGATAAATGTTATGGATATTTAGGGGAAATTTAATGTCTAACAATCATTTGGAATTGAATATTTCTCGGGGATTAAAAAATAAAGGTAGTAAATGTCAATACAATCCTTGGGAAAAGAAATCAAAAACAATCTAGATGAATAAAAAGGATGGTATAAATATAAAATATCCCAATTGGAGTATTGAAAAAGGGTTGTTTTCATTGATGAATATAAACACCGTAAAAAGATCATTAAAAATTTATTGAAGAAAATATCATTTTCATTTTGAAAATACTTTTTTTAAATCACTTTTAAAAACATTTTCTTTAAAAATATCTTTGAAAATTTTGAAATAAATCTTCAAAGAAATGACAGTGGGTAATTACGTACATTTCATACAAGGTACAAAAAGAACATTCCTTTTACATGGTAAAAAGGGTATAAAAGTGCCTTATTCCGAAATAGAAAATAAGAATAATTTGAAAACATTTGTAAAAGACAAAGGTGTAAAAATTTCATTAATAATCATTTTTAAAATTTTAAAAACATTTTTTAAAACACTTTTATAAAACATGGTTTTGAGAGAATATAGATTTCCGACTGAAGAGAAAAATAAAGGCGGGTTTTATTAAAAACTACTTCTAAAACATTTTTTATACCAAAGAGTGTAAAAATGGTACTATAAATTGAAAATGTCATGAATAAATAGAGTATAAAAAAATTAAAGGTCTTATTTAAAAATGATCATATAAATTTCCTTAATGTAATTTCAAGAATAAATAATCTCGATTAGAAGGAGATTGTGAAACAAACCCTTAAAATGATCATTACTTTGATGGGAGAATTAATAAATGAATTTATTATGTGTATAAACTATAAATCCACATATAAGAAGTGTAAATAAATCAATATATATTAAAATTCATTATAAACATGATCATATAATATTAACAATATTGAGAAAGTTATATAACACAATGAAAATGAATTGAGTTGTGAAATTTATTTAACACCTGGTAACTTTAAATTAAAAACCACTTAGATGAAATAATTAAAATTGAAACTAAAAATAACATGAATAATTAATTAAAAAAGATATTAAATGTAAATGGGGGATTATATACACCATATAAAATAAACTAGGTGCATAAAACTATAATATGTCTCAATGAAATGAAATTGAGATGAAATCCTTTACCACTTGGAAACTTTTGAATCATAAGACCCATGAAGGAAATGACATAAAATGAAACTTTAAATAACATGAATATAAATTTATTCATGATATAAAATACAATAGTGTTAGTATATACACCACAAAAAATAAGTTGTGAATATGGTGTATGTCCTACAAAAGTAAAAGTGAGATAAGAATCTCTTACCTTGCGTTTCTTTTTGGGTGAACGTCCTTTAAGTTATTGTATAATGGTTTTAAGCATGTTATTAACTTATAAAATAAAAATAATTATATTTATAATATTATATATGATTATTTTTTAATATCTTATTACCCTCCCATTAATTATCTTTCCTTATTTTTTTGGGTAATAACTACTTTGTTTTTCGAGTATGTTTTTACTTGTTAGTTTTTGTTGTTCTTATGTAAATAATGATTTCATCATCTCTAGAATGTAAAACATGACATAATTATCATATATATTTATTATATATGTATTTATAATAATCCATAATATTTGGAGATAGGAAGTGAAATGCGTCGTTCATAGAGATGGTAGGACGTACATACTCATGAATGCTACTTCCATTTCTTTGTCATATTTAAAAGAATAAAAAGTAAATGATATATATATATATATATATATTTCTGTGTATTATAATTTAAAATATCATATTTATTTTATATATGTAACATAGTTTTATTAAAATTTTCCTTTATATATTCCATGTATAGCGTGAACGAAGCACATCACTTTGAGGAGGTGGTAGTCCACAAGTACGCAAACGATGTTATCATATTCCCACAAAATGGAAATCATGAAAGTATGTGTTATATAAAAAATTCAAGAATCATAAATAAGTAATAAATACTATATATATCATATATAAACTATAAACACATCATTATTATAACCTTGAAAGGTGGTAAATGGAAGAACAAATGATATCAGTTTGTAAGGTGGTGGTCCACCATACACATAAACGATGATTGTGTATCCCATTTGATGGATGTGTGTGAATGTTTTAGTTGAAATATTATAATAACAACATATAAGTATATTGAATATGTTGAGGTTATTATATAATCATGATATAAAAATAATTTAAGTGGAGGATAAGTAAATGAAATAAAATTGATCGTTGAAGAATGTTCCCTCTTATTAGGGTAACTCCTTTTGGTTTATGCCAAAAGACTTCCTTGGTGTTCTTTCTACCAAAATTGAGGCCTCTATGATGAGGGGGGATAATTTAGGAGCTTATTTTGGTAGTTTTTTAATGATAAAAATGGCTTGAGAGGTGTGAATAAGTGGTAGGGGTTAGTGTCTTTTTATAGTGGAGGAGGAGTGGCATTCTTGTAAATATAAAAAGGTAAACACTATTGAGAGGTCTCCATTATATCATGTGGCTAAAATAATAAAAAAATTAAATAAAAGATAGGATATGGTTGAAATATTTCTATAAAAAAGGTTTTTTACATGTATCTAGGACATTTTGGCCCTTCGGTTTAAGGTTTAGTCCCTTATTAAGATTAATTTTACCTTAATCATTATAATTAATTTTAATTACATTCCCTGATATTTTTGGTAAAAAAACTAAGTTAATATTACTATAAATTAAAAATTATTCTAATTTCAAATATGAAATCCATTTTGTAAAATTATAATCATAGAAGTGTCAGAAATTAATTTAAATTTAATCCTGCAGATGGGACGACAAAGAGGGTTTTTAAGTAAAAAATGTTCGAAAGTTTGAAATGTTTTTATATTTGATTTCAATGATAAATTGATTAAAATGACCTAAATTGTATTAATTAATGTATAATTTAAATAAATATACTTTAAAACCAAATTAAAATATAATTTAACTATATAAATAAATTATATGAAAAGACAGATTTCAATAAAAAATGAGTATTTTTCACTATTCATCAAAAAATGAAATTTCAAAAAAAACCAAAAATTAACCCTAAGATGTTTTTTACATTATTATTTAAAAAATTGTGTTTATTTTAAAAAATAAAATTTATAAAATTGTCAAAATTTGGTTTTAAAACTAGTGCGCCATTAAAAGGTGGCAAAACTACCTTTATAAAAATATAGCTTTTTATGTGTAATATTAGGTTTTTTCTTTTATTATGCATATAAAATCTATTAAATGAATGTAAAAAATATTTTATTTAATATATAATATATATATTCCATTAATATCATTTACTAATAGTAAATAGTTTAATTTATTAAAAAAAAGTGCCTTTGGCACATAATAATTGTTTTTATAAAAACATCCCCTTTATATTCAATTGGTTCTTATATTCGTTTATAATTAACTGGTAAAAATGAATTAAATCACATATATACATATTTTAGTTAATTATATTCATACTACTAATTTAATGTCTAGGTTATATATTATTATATTAAACAATAATATTTCAATAATATATTTTTGCTCAATAAAACTCAGTCTTCCGTATAACATAAGCTATCGAAGAAAGTCTTTATTATTGTGATGCCAACTAACTCATTGTTTCATGAATTTAAAGATATATAATATATTAAATTTATTTAAATTATTCAATATACCATAAATTCTTGATATTTTATAGTCCTTTCTATGTTCAGTGTTGCGTGTCATACACACTATTGAATAAAAGTTACTCTGTTGGAATTTTCAGGGTGTTACATTCTCCCCACCTTAAATAAATTGCATCCTTACAATTTGAACTCGATCTTAGAAATTTAGGGTTTTATATTTGAAAATTATTTTTCTAAAATCTCACATCATGAGAAGAGTTAATAAAATATACTCTTAATAAGAGAGAATGATAAGTATAAAGATCACGTCGAATAACATATAACTAGGTCTCTATGTAGGAGAACATTAATAGCAAGTGGAGATACATACCTGGAGGGAAAACGTAAATATGTATAGGGGTGATTGAGGTCATTGATCAAAAACAATTGAATGGTTAATGTAAATTTGAGGGCCACAAATTCATATATATATTATGATTTAAAAGACCATCAATTCAATATAAATTAAGGTATTAGGATATCATTTTATTTCAAGATCATTTTCTGAAAGTTGAGTAATTATTTTATTCCCTAAAATATAAGAAAATATACCTACTTAATATATTTATATAAACAAATTTTAATCCTTTTTTTGTTCTTTGATCAATTTCTAATTAATCCCTTTAATCTAAGAAATAAATATCCAAAAATTTATTTCTATTCCAGAAGCACTAAAATTTTATTTTAATGGAACATAAGATTCATAAAAAATTATTTATATAGGTTTCTAACTATTTTACAAAACCAATATGTTTAAAAAAAATTAATCTCTAAACCTCAAAAATAGTACTACTGATTCATCATTAATATTTATTGGTCAAATTTTTTAACTGAAAATAATTACATGTTAACTAGGACATCACATAGGCCAGTGTTTGGTGGGAAACCCTTATCATTCTTCAGGTATGGGTTCAAGACCCACCTCCTCACCAGGCGCAATAGTTTTTCAACCTACATGTGGATTTTCCATTTTATAAACTATATTAATAAAATTCCTATGAAATTCCAAAAACTGTGATATACATCCTTAAAATATGGTTAATCACTAAATAGACTTTTAACTAAGGTTTTCAATACAACCTCATTACATAAATACTTCATCCATTTTATTTCAACATGTGTCCTTCCTTGGTCTAAGGTTTAACCTAGGTCATTCATTATCATTATCTATTCAAATACTTTATAATTGGTTGTAAATAAAATGTAAATTATCCTAAACATATCCCCCATGAGTGTCAAAATAGGTTCACAGTAAGGCCCATTGTCATGTACCAGGTTACACTCGAGTCAGGCTCAACACACCTTTTCAGAGTTGTTACTCCTAGGTACATTTGTTCTAGAACCACTTAGACTTGTAGTATCCGTATAGGGATGTATTTCTATAAAAAAAAATCTCTATCTAACAAAAACATTAGGATGTTCTTCAATACCTATCCTTAAATTCTACCTTAGGGATATGTTCTCTAATATATGGTTTCCTATATTAAATTCCCAAGGTTTATACTAAACTCATTCTAATACCAACTCTAACAAACCAACCCCAATAAGCCCGGAGATGGTATCTAATACTATTTCATTGGCATGATTAAAAGAAATCATATCCTGAAAAACCAAATAGTTTATTATTCTTGGTAAACTAGATACATATATGACTCTTGTATTACAAATTAATACACTAATTACCACATAATTGTTTTATTTGGAGGATAAATTTATTCCCAGTTTGTATATACTTTTGTATATTTCTTAGTACATTTTTTGGATTCATGGGTAAAGGAAAAATATAAGGGGGATCTCAAAAGCTCGGTAATGGTTAAGTACAGTGGAATAAATAATTAATCAATGAGAATAATCATTATGGAATGGTAATAACTAAACACACATTCCATGAAATCAATTAACTGAGAGGGAGTGCATAAAAATATGGAAAGTTAAATAAATGAACACACATGCCATGTAAATAACTAGATAAATAATAATCAATATGGAAGGTAAATAACTAAAAACAATTCCATTTAATCAATAAAAATAGAATAAAATAAATCCATAGATTTTGTTATATTGAAAATCTCATGGATACTAATAACTGAATCAAAATTATGGCAATGATTAATTATTAGATGCCATGTTTCCTAGGTTCATGATACCTTTACCCCGAATATCCCGAAGGCCTTCTTTTTTATTGATTTTTGATAACCCCCCTTTCAAGGGATGAGGGGGGACCCTTATAAGGCCTGTAGGCTTAGAGATTACATGACCTGCAGGTCTTAATAATTATACATACTATACTTGTAACTCCTCCTCCTAGCTTCTTTATCATGATATAATGTATATACCTTCGCATGTTTGTTTGAATAGGCTTCCTGTGCAAGCATAGGCTGGTCCCGATGGCAATGCCATACCCTCTCTTTCTGAAAATCTGCTTAGCTTCTGCTCTGGTGAATGCACCTGCTCTGAATCCCCATCTGGATTCTGCTCCTTATAGAGTATGTCTGATTATTTGAGCATGATTTCAGGTGTCCCTAAGGCCATGAGGTGTCCTGAAGGCCTTGAGGTGGCCCAAAATCCATACTAACCCGAAGGCCTTGGGTGGCCTGAAGGCCTGCTACAGTGTTGCTACAGTAAACCGGAATTATGTCTCCACCCGGTTTTGAACTTAGGTCAAACTAACTGACTCATCCCATGAGAATACTGATGCATTGAGGGGATATCTATAATCGGTCCCCACCTATGACATACCTATCCAAAGAAATCCTCATATATCAAATAATCAATTTAATTCATGAACAATTTTCTCTATCAAATATCCACTATGAGTAAAAGATATGTATTTATCAATATTTCCCTAAATATCAAATAACATTCAAAGTAAACATTGTGTGTAAAAATGGTATATAGGTTAGCCAATAATCATATCCATGAAAAATGATATGGATATTTAGGAGAAATTTAATGTCTAATAATCATAGGGAATTGAAAATTTCAAGGGGACTAAAAAAAATCACGGTAGTGAATTTCAATACTATCCTTGGTCAAATAAACCATAAAGCATCCAAATAAAGAATAAGTATGGTATCAATACAAAATATTCCAAGTGGAGTAAGGATAAAGCATTGTTTTCATTGATGAATATAAATACTATAAAAATATCTTTAAAACATTATTGAGGAAAATATCCTTTTCATTTAAAAAAAATTGAAATTATTTTTTGTAAATCACTTTTAAAAAAAATTATTTGAAAATAACTTTTAAATTTTGAAAATTAAGCTTCAATGAAATTATGGTGGGTATTTCCATACATTCTTTATAAGGTAAAAATAAAATTCCTTTTGCAAGGTAAAAAGGTTAGAAAAGTTCTTAATTTGGATAGAGAAAAGAATATTACTTTGAAAACATTTGTAAAAGAAAAAGGGGGTAAAAATGAATTTAATAAATAATTTTGAAAATGTTAAAAAAAAATTTGAAATTTTTTTTATAGAACTTTTTTTTGAGAGAAAAGAAATTTTCGACTGAAGAGAGTAATGAAGTCGGGTTTTATTGAAAACAATTATAAAACTTTTTGAGTACCAAAGAGTGTAAAAATGGTAATATTACTTGAAAATGGTCATTAAAACCCATATTAAAATAATATTAAAGGTTTTATTGAATAATTATCATATAAATTTCTTTAATGGAATTTCAAGAATAATCAATCTCGGTAAGAATGAGATTGTGAAATAAACCATTAAAATGATTATAATATAAAAGTTAGAATCAATCAATGAATTGATTATGTGTATCAAATATAAATACACATATAATAATTATAAATACATCAATATATATTCAAATTTATTATACACATTTTCATATAATATTAACGACAATGAGGAAGTAATATAACCCAATGAAAAGGAATGGAGTTATGAAATTTCTTTACAACTTGATAATATAAAGTTAAAATCCCCTTAGATGAAATAATTAAATTTAAAACTAAAAATACCATGAATAATTAATAAATAATAATATTAAATGTCAAATGGGAAGTATATACACCATATAAAAGAATTTAGATGCACAATATGACAATATGCTTCAATGAAATGAAATTGAGACGAAATCCCTTACCACATGGTATGTTTTCAATCATAAGATACATGAAATAAGTAACATAAAATGAAACTTCAAATACCATGAATATAAATTTATTCATGATATAAAATAAAATAGTGGTATTTTATACACCACATAAAATAAATAATTGTTGAATAAGGCATATGCCTCATAAAAGTAAAGTGAGACAAGAATCCCTTACCCAACATTTACTTTTGGGTGAACATCCTTTAAATTTATATATAATGGTTTTAAGAATGTTATTAACTTATAAAAAATCATAATTATATTTATAATATCATATATTATTCTTTTATAATATCTTATTACCTGACCATTAATGATCTTTCCTTATTTTATCATTTCGGGTAATAACTACTTTGTTTTTCAAGTATGTTTTGAATTTTTATTTTTTTCTTCTTCTTATGTTGATCATGATTTACTCATATATAGAATGTAAAAAATTATTTAATCATCATATATACTCAGGATATATGTATTTATAATAATCCATCATGTTTGGGGATAGAAAATGAAATGCATCGTTCAAGGAGACAGTAGGACGTATGTACACAATAATGATACTTCCATTTCTTTGTCGTATTTAAAATAATGAAAAGTAAATGATATAAAAATTATATTATATTTTATAGTATCATATTTATGTTTTATATTTCACATAGGTTTATTAAAACCATCCTTTATACATTCCAGGTATAGCGTGAACAAATCACATCACTTTGAGGAGGTGGTAGTCCACAAGTCCACAAATGATGTTGTCATATTCCCACAAAATGGAAAGCATGAAGGTATGTGTTATATAAAAAATTAAAGAAGAATAAATACCTTATAAATACTATATATATCATATATATACTATAAAATCATAATAATTTCAACCTTGAAATATTTTAAATGAAAGAACGAATGACAACGGTTCGTGAGATGTTAGTCCTATGTACATACAAATGATTATTGTGTATCCCATTTGATGGCTGTGTGTGAAAGTGTAGGTTGAAATATTAGTATAAAAACATCTAAGTATATTTATTATGTGGATGTTATTATATAATCATGATATAAAAACTATTGAAGTGGTGGATAAGTAAATGAAACAAAAGTGATTGTTGAAGAATGTTACCTCTTATTCAGGTAAATCCATTTGATTTATATCAAATGACTTCCTTGGTTTTATTTATGACCAAATTTAGGCTTCTAGGATGAGGGTATAGAATTTGGGAGCTTATTTGGGTAGGGTTTTTATGATCCAAATGGCTTTATATGTGTGAATAAGTGGGAGGGTTGAGTGCCTTTTTATAGTGGAGGAGGAGTGGCATTCATATAAATATAAACTGTTAAACACTATTGAGAGGTATCACATGCATCATTTGCCTAAAATAATGAACCAAAATCTATAAATGTGAGCATATGGTCAAAATATATCTGTACAATAGGTTTTGGACATAAATATTGGTTATTTTGGCCCTTAAGTTTATAGTTTAGTCTCATGCTAAGATTTAATTTACCTTGATCACTGTAATTATTTTTTTACTTTCACTAATATTTTTTGTCAAAAACTTAGTTAACCTTAATATAGATTATAAATTATTCTTATTCCAAATATTTAATCCATTTTGTAAAATTCCAATCGCATAAGTTGTAGAAATTAATTTAAATTTAATCTCACAGACGAAGCGACAAATGAGGTTTTTAAAGTACAAATGTTCAAAATTTTGAAATGTTTTTATAACAAATTTCAATGTGAAATTGATTAAAATGACCTAAATTGGATTAATTTATGTATAATTTAACTAAATATACTTTAAAATAAATTCAAAATATAATTTAACTATATAATTAAATTAGATGAAAACGCGGTTTTCAATTAAAATTTAATATTTGTTTATATTCATCAAAAAATGTGCCTTCATAGAAAAATACCAAAAATTAACCCTAAGATAATTTTAGTGTTCCAATTTCAAAAATAAAGTTTATTTTGACAAATAAAATTTATAAAATCGTAAAAATTTTGTTTTAAAACTTGTGCGTCCTTAAAAGGTGAAAAAATTGCCTTTATAAAAATATAGCTTTTTATGTGTAATATTGGGTTTGTTCTTTTCTTATGCTTGTCTAATCTACTGAATAAATGTAAAAAATATTTTATTGAATATAATATATATATATATATATTTCATTAATATAATTCACTAATATTAATTAATTTAATTTATAAAGACAAAGTGCATTTGACACATAATAATAGTTTTTATAAAAACATCCCCTTTATATTCAATTGGTTCTTATATTCATTTATAATTAATTGGTAATAAATGAATCCAATAATATATATTCATATTTTAGTTAATCCTATTCATAACTTCTAATTTAATATCTAGGTTATTTCTTATTACACTAAATAATAATATTTTAATAATGTATTGTTGTTCGGTAAATTTCGATCTTGTGTATAACGCATGCTATCGAAGAAAGTATTTATTGTGTGTGATGAAATATTACTCAGTATTTCATGCCTTGAAATATATAGAATATATTTAAATTATTTAAAATATTAAATATATCATAAATTATCAATATTTTATATTCCATTCTACGTTTGGTGTTGCGTGTCATGCATGCTATCGAATAAAAGTTACTCTTTTATAATTCTCAGGGTGTTAGATGTATCCTACTGGGATTTGTGATCACGCCCTAATTTATCATTTAGGTGGTTTTAGAAAAAAAATCATGACTCAGGTAAAGGTAAGGGCATCTTGTCACGTGCTGACTTCTCTTTTCATCGTTTCCTTTATAGCGGGATGGTTTGGAGGTGACGATTGGTCACATGGGGACTTGTTCCCTTATCTTATCATAATTTTTAGGTTTATATGGTTTGGATTGGATTTTATGGATCTTGGATGTATCTATTTCTTTCAATTTTTACTCTTTTTTTTATTTTATTTTTTTATATGATACATGTTTCCATTATCTTGTTGCCCCTCACCCCTACGATGAGCCAACTCAGGTGGATTGTCTAGTTGACTCAGGTTCGTTCCTTACAGTGGTACAACCTCAACCTAAAATAAAATAGGGTGATGATACTAGAACTCATTCATCATAAATTCTTTGGATGGATCAGATCCTTGATTTCCCTGATCAATACTCTACACCGCTGGTACCAAGCTCACTTTGAGCAGCTCATTTAACCATGGCCAAAACTCGGCCATCTATTGTCGCTACCCTTCCTACCTCAATGCCTCTACCTATAGCTCATGATCACCCCAAACCTCAAGGGACTCATATTATGCATACCCTAGTGGAATCACATCTCCACTCTCATGATGCTCTATTAGAGCCCATTTAGGTGGAAATACAATAAAGACCAAAATCCATGGTCAATAACAATAATAAAAGCTGATATATATAAACAATAGTGAAATTTCTAATGGTTATCACATCTTAACACCCTTACACTTTCCTACCACACCCATATCACATATCATCTAACCTCATGGACCCTTTCCTACCCATATCATAGTCAAGCATCACATACCAAGCATACTATAAATCACCAGCTTGTGGAGGCTGAGTAGAATTCCACCAAGAAGATATTTAGGAAAACACTATTTAGATTATTTTCCTACCTACCCTTATCATATTCAGGACCACATACACTATACACCTAGGATCAAATATAAATATACTAAAATACCACATACTTGGTCTAGATGAGTATAATTCTACCAAGAAGCTATGTAGGAAAACACTGTTTAGCTTATTGTATAATCTTCAAACAGACCAACACCTTTTCTCAGATTACAGGTTCCAAGTGAAAATCACAAGCACATACATATATAATATGGAACTAATTTCCTATAATGATTCATTAATTCTCCTCCCTTTCCATACCGAGCTAAGGGTCAAAACCACATAAACTAATAACATCACATCCAAGTGTGCCACTCAAGGTGTAAAATCAATAAATTTTTAAAGTGAAAAACAAGAAAATTCATTTACTACCCCTATAAACTTGGTATACCCCCTCATGCATGGGAATGAAGGCACCAAAAAATGATATCTTGACCCAGTTATAAATAGATCCAAGTTTTTGGACTACTATAGCCCAAATATTAAACCATTTTAAAACTATCCTTTAATACCACTTAGAAAATAGCCAAACATTATTTCTACTTTTATTAATCCTATATCCTTTGATACCAATTTTATCACCTCAATTTGGGACCCACGTAACCTTTTCACTGGGTTGGAGGACCACTAGGTCTTAGGCATGCCTCCACATACACCAAATTATTCCAATTATCAGTGATGTTTTATTAGGTGATTTGGGGATACTATACCCTCTTGTAATAATGATAATAAGTATGGTCAAATAATAAACCTGATGTGGACATTCTTAACAAAACTCTACAGATTCATGATAATATAAATAGTGGAAATAAAAATCCAAAATAAACTAACTGTACTTATCAGATAATATCCACATGTCATGATAGTCATACAAAAGCATACAGGATCACCCATGGACCGATCATATAAGTACATACACAAAAGTTCACAAAGAAACTCTATTTCAACATAAAATAACCCCTAGAACATTTTCCATCCAACCCATGCACTCACATTGCATCCCTGCCCACTAAGGTCTAGTACATGATTCTGGTCCATTACTTGATATCAAGGTCATAAAGTTTTCACACGTCTTGAGGGACCCATATAGGGCGTGAGTATAAAATCAGTAGGCCACCACCAACATGTGCTTATCTTAATTCAGTATTTATAACAATGTATTAAAAATGTCAATAAATAACATTAAATCACACATATAAATACATAACCCACTTCACCTATGCTCAAAAGCCACAAGGGAGTGTTTACCTGCTTCAACCAATATCAAAATGGGATTATGTATCCATGGTTAGTCGCACCTTGAGAACCCTTGGTCTCCCATTCATATATATGTCACCTGATACCTCATGAAAACCAATACCTCTTATACCACTTGTCAAGTAAAACCAACTTACCATCAGCGCACCTAATAATCATATCACGAGTCCCTTAAAGTTCCTTCTGAATAACCTCCATTGGCTCAATATCTTGACATACTATGGAATGGAAATATCCATCCTTCTATAATCCTGAACCATCATCCCAAACATACAAATGCCTCCACCCACTTCGAGTGGTCAACACTAACTCATTGAGTCCTTATCATGTGTGCACATGACTCCAACAATGGTATCAAGAAACCTTAGTGAGTGAAAATCACCAACCATCCATTATACCACACCATATGACTAAACTCCATTACCACATGCGAACCTCATCTCCCACCCATGGAATGGGACATCACCATCTTCCTCAACCTGATGAACCTCATCGCCTCAATTCCAGTTATCAACATCACCATAAAACAACTCATTCCAAGCCCAAATTGTTCCCTAGAACCAATGTAATATCATCAAAATTTATGTAATTTAATCAACCAGTATATCCTGACCAAACAAATTTGGAAACCCCATTCACTCATGCCATTCCATACTCAGATCATATTATTTAAAAAGGAATGTTATTGACCATTGGTATCTCACAATAATGCTAATAAATTTAAAGTATTAATTAAAAATGTCACACATGAACCACCCCACTCATGGGTATTTAAATATTCATCCCATATCATGTGTATAAATGAGGACAAATCTAGGAACCGCCTACCTTATACTCATAGACATTCACTCATCGAAGACCATCCTCTGATTTGAGAAAAAATAGGGAAATTAAGAATCTTGACAGATAACCTAAAAATAGGGAATATTTTATTGGATGGAAATAATATTCCAAACAAAAATTTAAAAGAATAAAGGAAGAAATAGGATTATAATAATTACCTCTAGCTATATTACACAATCGACAGTGCTTGAATCAGAGCCCATACGGAGAAGAACCAAAGGAACATAGAAGAGGGGGAGGGAGAGATCTATGACTTTTGGAGGATTCTAGCTGAAATGTGAGAAGAAAATATGATTTATAAAGGTAAAATAAATAAAGGTAAATTTTTAAATTCATCCCATTAAATTATCTCTATGGTTTGGCCACATGGTTTCGCTAACCGTGCACCAACTGTGTAGTGCCACTGTCCAAAGGGCACCCACCTCACATTGTTACAACAAATGGTTAGCCAAAAAAATCATATAACCATGTGAGTATCTCTAACTCTATAAAAAACCAAATATATGCACTCCCATCACATGGTTTATTTTAACCATGCTCCAATACAAATTGGACACATTGTTCGGGCTGCATGGTTGGTACTAACCATGCACCCAGCAAAAAAACTAATCATGCACCCATCACTATGTCTCCTGTGTTTCGATTTTCGAAGCCCGACACTTCTGAAACTGAACTGAACCCCCAATAAACTTAACAAGACTAAAACCCTGACCAAAAATGTAATAATGAATTGTAACTCTTTTAATTTACCTCATAATCCCAAATTTAAGGTTGTCCCATCCACCAAACTCAAAATTAAAATTTTCCTCATAATTTTGAACCCGCTCAAAAACTAAGGACGTTAACATGTTAAATTTATTTTGAAGTTTTGGGAATTCCTCCCTTGTATTGTGGTATTTTTTCTGTAAATATGTTATAAATATTCAAAAAACATTTATGTATAAAAAGTACACTTGTGTAAAAATGATTGTAAAAACTGAAGATAGTAAATGTGCACTTATGTCGCTTTCATTTTTAATATTGGAGAAGTAAAATTATTACTCTTAGAGTTTGTTTTTATCCTATATAAATAACCATTTAACCCACATTTGGGTTGTATGTTTGGAATTAGATCTTCATTGGGTGATCAAGGAGGCATTAAATGAAGACCATGTTATATGGATATCCCAAAGAACATATCATTGATACTGCATTGGACACATTTCCTGGAATATACTAAATACTTTTTATGATAAATATATGAATAATTCCATCTCCAATATTTTTATCTAACCTATTTATTATTTTTTATTGTTTCATTATAATGAATATATTAATTTTATGTTATTTTTCCATTTTTTATAGCATATGATCTAGATCAACAAAGGTTTGAATAAAAATTAGAAGGAATTCAGTGGTCTAATCTGTGAGTTTATGACTAAATTATGTAGATTCCAAAAGAGAAATGGATATTGAAAGACAATGGAAGTAAGTAGTATAAAGTACCATAAACATTGTGGAGTGAATCAATAGAGTTTTTAAGGGGTTATTAAAGTTACATGTAACTAGATTAGTTAAAGAGACATTTTATCATTGTATGAAGTACTTCATAGAATGATGAAGAAATAATGTTGATGAGATTCGACAAGGATTATAGCATGGATGGAACCTTTAATAGTGGATTTATAGGAACATTGAAGAATATTTTTCTTTTCAAGTGTGATTATTTAACCAAGAAGTAATTCAATTCAAAGTAATAGAGTGTCCTGACCCCATCATAGGTAGCAGTGGTCTATTTTTTGTGGTATTATTGGACTAAATACATTTTGAATGTGGAAAATTTTAGGCATTGAGGTTTCCATGCGCACATTTCATTCTGACATGTACTTTACTGAACATCTTATGGGAATCATATGTTGATCTAGTGTACCAGATAGACACCATTTCTAATTTCTATAGTGTACTAAGGATTCCTATAGAGAAATTTTAAAATTTCACAATATCCAAAGAACATCCTATATTAATAACTAACATTAAAAGGTTGTAGAAATGAGGTAGACCAAAGTTCAGCAGAATTCATAATGATATCGACTGATCTCGATAACAAGGCCAACGTTGTGATGAAGCATCTTCCATAGGGAATTTCATAACAAGAAGATAAGTCCTAGCATTCTAGAATGAGTTCTTATTCTTAATAATAGTTATATATTAAAAAGAAAACATGTAAGGATCTGGGTAATTAAAATTTTGATATGGTTCGGACCTCAGGTTGACTTTCTGGATGTTTTTCTAAAGGTTTCATGTTTTTGAAAAATTGGCTAAGTCTTAGGATATATATATATATATATATATATTATGTATTAAAATGGAATGAAAATATATTATTTATGAATTTAAAAATGTTATTCTTGATGGGAAAATAGTTATGTACTATATATTATGTATGGTTGAAATATGTTACTTGTTAGAGTTTTTAAAAAGGCAAGAATATTACATAAGAAAAATTAAATATGGGGGAAATGATATTCTATATTGACTTCTCACCAAGGGAAATATCATATGTATTGAAAATATATTAAATATCATAGGATGATATTACACATTGGATTCTATATAAGGATAATATGTCACTTATTGAAAATATATATTACATAATTTCTATTATAATTGAGGAAATAGGGTTCTTCATTGATACATGGTACTAATTTCACAAATAAAATAACTATTATGTACTATATTCTATTAAAAATAACATTTTAATTAAAATTTTAACTTAATTAATAGTTATTTCATTTTCATACATAGAGATAGAAGATGATACTCTTCTCACTAAGCAGTATAGATAAGTTTCACATGAGGTTCTAGTGAGGTGTGAGGTTCAATGGGCTAGAGTGAATAGGGCGCACCACTATCATCACATTCTACCACCACATGTTATTATCTCATACCTATGGAATCCTATTTTTTATAGCCTAGCTATATCATATTTCACATTTTTTACCATAATCTCATTACTACCCTCATTGAGAGATGGAGATCTCAGAATTATAATTTCCACTTTCTCGAAGGAGAGATGAACATCACCCCAAATGATGTGGAATTTATACTTTGTACCCCTATTCAGAGTGGTACAGTTATAGGACCCAACCATAGACATTGGACTGAGTTGGTACATCAATTTCTAGGACTAAACATTGAGGGATATGAGAATTTTGGTGAAAATAGCCTCACTCGGAAGAACCTTCACAACAACAACAACATCCTTCTAATTCCCAATCTTCTAAATATATTCTATGTTCCCTTGACTCCATGACCTGGAACTTAGAGATATACAACCAAATCGCTCCATAAAATCACCATACACAAACAATTGAAAAATGAAATTAAAGAATAGGTATTTTAATAACACACATAAAGTATGTGGCACATAAAAAATGTCTTATGTCTATCATAGAACACTGTCCACTATGATAAAAGGAGTACAAGTGATTACAATCACTCTTACTCTCAAGTCACTCTAAATAAAAGATCAATTATCTAAATTCTGAATTTCTTGTGTACTTCTCTATATCACTTGATGAAACCTCATATTTATAGAGGTATTCATATGGTAAAATTGCTCCACCACCCTCTGAGATTCATGGTTGTCCTTCTATTGAACAAAGAAACCTCTGATACACCATTTCATCGTCTATTTGACCACTAAAAACCAGTGAACTTGCATGATACCCAAGTATTAGAGCTATCCTTCTGATAATTTATTTGAAACATTATAACAATATTCTTATGTAAGATTCCTTATAAAAATTTTGACGTTCTCATTTACTACCAAAAACTTATTTCAAAAAAAGGTACTTTCAAAAAGACCCTTCTGTAAAAATTAAAAAGTCTTTATAATTTCCAATAATCCCTCACTTGAAGACTGATTTAGAGATTCCAAACTTATTTTTTTTATAAAATTTTGCATCCTTCCAGTTTATGCAATGTTCTCTATTTATTTTCATTAAAACATGTAAAACTTAGGCATAATTCTACCTTATACTTTCTTGGACTAACAAATTTGTAAACATGTCAGCAAGATTCAATTTTCCAGCCACCTTATAAAGATCCAATACTCTATATTCCATAAGATTTCACATTGAGTAAAATTTCAAGTTGATGAGTTTTTTATTTGCATAAAGAAACTATTCTTAGTAAGTTGAATTAAAATATGGATTTCATAGAATAAAATTCCTCCTTCTGATTAATTCTCGATATCCTTCAACAATCATATAAACTAGAAAACAATACCTTCTTGCTACCATAACAACAACATAGTCTACTTTCATTGTTGATAAAGTAACCATAGGCTATAGATAATATATCCAACTGAACACTTTCGTTCCAAAAGTGAAGACAAAATATATTTTAATCTTCCAAGAATCTATGTCTCTAACAAAATCTATATCCACAAAACCCTTTAATGGATCATTATCATAAAACCATAATGATGCACCTTATAAACCTTTCAGATATTGGATTATCCATTTCATATCATCCTAATGAATCCTTTTGATATTTGACATGAAATGACTCACTAAAAGCACTATAAATGAAATATTAGGTCATGTGTAAATCATTTCATATGTCAAACTTCCAATGGATGAAGCATAATGCACTTTTTCCTTGTTTTGGACTTATTATTCCAAAGATAGTGCCTATGTTGTGTATGTTTAAAGTGTTTGGCAAGGGGATTTGAGATGGTTTTACATGTAATCATTCTGAATCATTCAATGACCTTCCAAATATATTTATGTCAAGACCCGTCCCAGTGGGGCCCGAGCCGAAACTCCCCAAGCCCGCCTCCAATAGGTCAGGGGCTGGTGACTAGCGCCGAGTAGGCATGCTACTAACATGGGAGGCATTGCCTATAAACCTGTACATGCACACACACATCTCCAAGCCCACAAATCTGAATAATAACACTACTAAAAGGAAAAAGATGCATGCATACACTAAAACTCAACCAACAGAATATGACAAAAAAGTAAAGTACAATATTGTAAAACCCTGGGCCAAAAGTACAAGCCCACCAAAAGAGTCTGTAACAAAGTCCAACCTGTAAAGAAAGGTGCTGGGACTGCAATCTGTAGCCGTAGGAACACACCTCGGCCTGTTTGATCTCACTGAGCATCATCCGGTCTTGGTCCGCCTAGAATCCTATCAAAGGCTCACTCGTCTGCACAATACATGACACGTTCGGGCAAAGCCCGTGTAGGGGTGAGTATAACAATACCCAGTAGAACACCCCAAAACCACAAAGGAATACAAAAAGGGAAAATACCACAAAATAAAGGTACATTCATCTCTACACAGTATATGTTAACGGAACATAAAACAAGAATATCCAGATATACTCCTACACTAACGACCATTGCGAAACCACCAATAAGATCCAGCACGAAGATTTACACTAAGAATGCAACCGGGAGAACACACTCCTAGGTCTGAAGAGAGAGATACGTAGTACTCATTCCAGGAGAACACACTCCACAAGTACTTGGGAACATAATTCTTAGATGAGGATCACAACCAATAGCCCTGGGGTGATTCCAACAACTCAGTCTGAGCTAATTTGCTAAGCAGAGGATCGGAGCCTGGGTAAAGTTGGTCACGTCGATACCAAGAACTCTTCCTAGGTTTACAGGAATGAATAGAGGATCTGGCTCTAAGGCTCATAGAAGGGATTTCAACAACTCTATTCAGAAAGTCCTGCTAAAGGGATCATACTCTTGTATGTGGGAAATGATACCGAAAACCTTCAGGAGAAGACCAAGGGGACGAACCCTAAGGAAACTAGTCCAAGTCACAGAAGGCAACTAGCTCAAGCCATGTGAAACGAGTTACACGATGTGTAGTATGGTTACAGGCCATGTTCCTTGACTTTGGGTACTGCCCGTGTAAATGGCCCGTGTCATCTGCCCAAGCTGTGTAAAACTGGACTACACGGCGTGTATTAGAGTTACATTCCATGTTCCTTGACTTCGGGTACTGCCTGTGTAAACGGCCCGTGTCAGTTGGCTTGTCGAATAGAAAGTAACTACACAGTGTGTAGAAGAATCACACGCCGTGTCTGAGCACTTGGGGCTCACTCTGTGTACGTTGTCCATGTGTCCGTACATGGTCTTTGTCCGTGTCGCCTGCCCGTGTACCAGTACATGGGGTATCCCGTGTATATGGCCGGGTCTAGCCGGGGAGGGGTATACACACCGTGTCCTTGGTCGTGTACCCAACCTGTGTCCGTGTACTCCCGGAGTACACGCCAGGCGGCCCACCGACAAACACACGCCGTGTATCCCATGCTACACGGTGTGTAGTCAGGATTTTTCCAGAAATGCCATCTTCCTCCTCGCGTCGCGGCTGATCCTCCAGATCCACGATTTCTTTTCCGTTTGTCCTGATACTCCAGGGGTTGGTTCGTTTCATCATACGAACACCGAAAAGGGTGTTTTTGGTCCTTAAATCGGATCATAAACCTTGAATGATCCATCCGAAGAAAAATGCATGAAAACTCATATCTCTCGATCCGCTCCGAATCGTCCGCCGAAACCGTCGTTGCACCTCCGTGACATCGCTCTGGGGTTGGATCTCCAATCTCGGATCATTGCACCAACAAACGAATGCGCAACGATCGATTTCCTCCAAGAACACATAGAACACAATGAAGAACATGAGGGAGAAAATATAAATAATAGAACAAGAGGGATGAACCTCGATCATTGTTCGTGACAATCCGGGTTCTTCGTCGTTAGATCAAAACCACAACAAGCAAAAAATTATAAATCTCGAGTATTTGATCTCCCTATAAAACCCCAAATCACACCCACCCGCAAAACGATCGATCCGTGGGCTAATCAGTTTGCAGATTAGTCCGCGTTCATCGTAGGAACCAAGAATGGGGAAAGGAAAATAAAAATCAAACATCCTACCTGGATCCGTAGTGTTCGTTGATGAAGATCCAGTCGTCGCATCGTTGTCGCCGGCGAAAATCGTCAAGAACGTCACTGCCGCGTTGGGAGGTCTTCTCCAGAGCCTCCAGAGCCGCCAAGGGTTTCAGGGTTATGAGGTTTGTAACCCTGGACCTCTACGCAAGCCTTTATTTAAAAAGGATAAAAAGATATCTATTGCAACAGATTTAAAAAAAATCACTGCAGAATAAAATATTTTTTATAAATATTTTATTACTATTACGTCCAAAAAACTAGATTTCACCACTGACCTGTGACGACCAATGTTAGGCCTCGCCTAAGGCAAAATCGTTGTTCTGAACGCAACGGTGCCTTCGGATTTCTGATTCGAGTGCCCATTTGGGAGTTATTCCACTTTTCAAAAAAACCACACCCGTGCATAAATTAATCATTTAATTAAATTCAAACATTTGTTTCGGGATCACCGTACCTCAGAACTACACGCCGTCTCATAGCCTGGTCTCAAAATGATTCCCACATAATATTGAAATAAAACATGGTAAAAATCCAAGACATTACATCACACCCACCTTAGGGCTTTTACGTCCCCGAAAATCCAAAACAAAGGCTACTCAAAAAGATGTGGGTACTGCACACGAATCTGAGCCTCCCACTCCCACATGTTCTCCTGGAGATTCCCGTGCTGCCACTGGACACACACCAAGGGAATATCTCTCCCACAACGGATCTTCTCCTACCAATCCTCGATCTCCACAGGGTACTCAGCAAAGGTCTCTCCATCATCGATGTCCAGCTCGCCCCAGTCGATAACGTGCGATGGATCATGCACGTACTTCCGCAACTGCGACACATGGAAGACGTTGTGTACTTGGTCCATCTGAGGAGGTAGAGCCAAGCGATACGCCACCTCGCCAAATCTAATCAGAATCTGGAAAGGGCCGATGAACCTTAGAGATATCTTTCCACCTCGGCCAAACCTCTGCAATCCCCATCGGGGTGAGACCCGAAGGAACACATGATCTCCCTCCTCGAACTCCAAGGGCCTCCGCCTCCTATTGGCATAAGACTTTTGCCGACTATGTGTAGTCTTCATCCACTCCTGGATGACCTGTACCTTCTCTGTAGTAGCTCTCACCATCTCTGGGCCCATGAGTGCTGACTCTCCTGGGTCAGTCCAGCAAAGTGGTGACCTGCAAGGTCGCCCGTACAGAGCCTCGAATGGTGCCATACCAATAGTGGAAATATAACTGTTGTTGTAAGCAAACTCCACCAGTGGTAGGTGATCCTCCCAAATATGACCAAGGTCAAGTATGCAAGCTCGTAGCATATCCTCCAGGACCTGGATGGTTCACTCTGTCTGACCATCAGTCTGGGGATGAAACGTTATGCTCAAGAATAACTGAGTCCCAAAAGCTTCCTGCAATCCCTTACACAAATGGGATGTGAAACGAGCATCGCGATCTGAGATGATCATGGATGGAACTCCATTAAGTCAAACTATCTCCTGCACGTAGAGGTGTCCCAAGCTCTCTACCAAACTCTGCTCTTGTATGGATAGGAAGTGGGCCGACTTGGTGAGTCAATCAACGATCACCCAGATGGCATCGTGTCCCCTGGACGTACGTGGTAAACCCGTCATGAAGTCCATGGATATCCTATCCCACTTCCACTCAGGAACCTCAAGGGGCTGAGTCAAACCTACTGTCACCTGGTGCTCAGCCTTTACTTGCTGAAAAGTAAGGCACCGAGAAACAAACTCTGCCACACTCTTCTTCATTCCTATCCACCAGAACTGACGTCGGAGGTCCTTGTACATCTTTTCCATGCCTGGATGCACTGCCAAAGGAGATGTGTGGAACTCCCTCAGAACCTCCTCCCACAACGTCACTGGTACTACTGTGTGCCCTCTAAAAAGAACAACGTGCTCCACACCTTCTTAAAATCCATCAGTAGTATCACCTGTGGACATCTGAGCATGTAGAGTCTCACAGCTAGCATCCTCAAGTTGTGCTTCCCTGACTCGTTGTAAGAGTGGAGGGGTAACAACCATCGACTGAAGGTAAGCTCCCTCATCTATATCCACGAAGGATAACTATAAGGAGGCCAACTGCCTCGTCGCCTTATCCACCAACTGCGAACTGGATTTCCTGCTGAGAGCATCTGCGACAACGTTCCCCTTCCCAGGTGTGTAAACAATCTCAAAGTCGTAATCCTGGAGGAACTCAATCCATATTCTTTATCTCAAATTCAAATCCTTCTGAGAAAAGATATATCTGAGACTCTTGTGATTAGAGTAGACGGTAAAACACTCGCCCATCAGGTAGTGTCGCCACATATTTAACGCGGAGACTACCGCTGCCAACTCAAGATCATGGGTAACATAGTTCTGCTCATGGGGCCTCAAATGGCGTGAGCCATAGGAAATCACCGCTTGCCTCTACATCAGGATGCAACCAAGCTCGGTTCCTGATGCGTCACAGAACACTACCTACTCGACACCCTCTTCTGGTAGTCTCAAGATCAGGGCGTTTGTCAGACTCTATCTCAACTGCTGGAAAGCCTGCTGGCATCTCTCAGTCCACGTGAAAGGTTTCCCCTTTCAGGTCAAAGCTGTCATGGGTGCTAAAATCCTGGATAAATCAAGAATGAATCTCCGATAGTAGCCTTCCAACCAAAGGAAACTCCGCACCTCCATCATGCTCTGGGGTGGCTTCCATGCTAACACTACCTCTAACTTGGCTGGGTCTACTGCTACACCATCTGCTGAGATAACGTGTCCCAGAAAGTGGACCTCCCATATCCAGAACTGACACTTAGAGAGTTTCCCATAAAAATGGTGCTCTCAGAGTGTTTCCATAACCATCCTTAGGTTCCTCACGTGCTCCTCCTCGGACGCAGAGTACACAAGGATATCGTCAATAAAGACTACTACGAACCGATCTAGATAGAGCTGAAAGATCTGGTTCATGAGTCCCATGAACACTACCGGGGATTTCGTCATGCCGGAGGTCATCACCAAGTACTCATAGTGACCGTAGAGACTTCTGAAAGTCGTCTTCGGTACATCCTCATCCCGTACTCGCAACTGATGATAGCCTGATCATAGATCGACATTCAAGAACCATCGTGCCCCTCTTAACTGGTCGAAGAGGTCATTGATCCTCGGTAGTGGATACCGGTTCTTTATGGTCACATGATTCAGGTGCCGGTAATCCACACACTTCCTCAAGCTCCCGTCTGCCTTCTTGGCAAACAGCACTGGGGCCGCCCAAGGTGAAACCCTGGGTCTCACAAATCCCTTCTTCTGTAGGTATTCCAGCTACACCCTCAGCTCATGAAGCTCTGCAGGAGCCATCTGATATGCTGATGCTGATATCGGTGTCGTCCCGGGTTGCAACTCAATGCAAAAATCTATCTCCCGACGGGGAGGTAGTCCGTGGACATCCTCCGAAAAGACATCCACATACTCATCCACTACTGATGGAAACTGGAAACTCGTAACATTTGTTTCTCCAAGGGATAGGCTAGCCAACAGATAGGATATCAGTTGCACCTTCCTACGCACGAGTCCATCCTACGCTTCCGGGGTCTCTCTTTCACTGAAAAAAGAGAACCTCATTCCATCACTATGGACACACCGCACCCTTCGCCTAAAATAGTCAATCTGGGCATGAACTGTGGATAGACAATCCATACCAAGAATGACATCGTAAGGCCTCGACGCTACCACCAAGAGGTTCCAACCGAAACTCTCACCTCCAAGGGTCAGGTCACACTGTCTACAGAGGTGTGTGATCTCTGAATCTTCTATAGTCAGTGTTTCTAAGCGTAAGGGTCGAGTCAACGGCTCAACTGGAATCTCAAGGTCTTGAACAAGATAAGAAGCCAGAAAGGAATGACTAGAACCTGTTTCTATAAGTACGGGAGCCAAAGTATAAATGACACAGATTATACCTCTAAACATTCCGGGAGTACCTGGATCATAAGCCTCTGCCACTTGCAGTTGTCCCTACCTCTATCCACCGGCTCCCTGAACCTGGGGTGGACCTCTTGGGGGTGGTGGTGGTAAAAGTTCAAAATACCAACCACCTCCAGCTGCTCTTCCAACTCCCCTACCACGTCTGCCACCTCTCGGATCTATCTTCTCCACATGTTGCCTCTACCTCGGTGGTCCATCCCCTACCGTCACATGATTAGCATCACCTCTCTCGAGGCTGGCTGGATGCACCCTGCAAACCCTGTATGGAAGATCTCTTGTCCTGGGATCTCCTCTGAAAATTTCTCCCACACCTAGGTCCCTGACGTTGGATCCCTGCTACCGAGGTCTCTACTCCAGCTCACCCACTACTGACAACTTCTGGCTGTCCTTGCTTTGCCAAGAAGATATCAATCACCAAAGCCCGCTCGAGCACCCCATCATAAGTAGGAATGCTCATAGGGACGATGCTAGCTCGAATATCTCTACGCAAGCCCCGCTCAAAAGTCTGAGCTCTGAAGTACTGATCTCTGACCATATCCATCGAGTACTACAAGAGGTCGGTAAACCTCGATGAATAGTCAGCCACTATCATGGTTCCCTGCTGGAGCTGAAGAAGCTCCTGTATACATACTGCTCTCAGGGTAACCGGTGAAAACTCATCCCTAAAGAGATTCTCAAACTCTGACCATGCAAGAATCGCCTCATCGTGAGTCTGAATAACCGAACTCCACCATCGTCATGTTGAGCCCTGCAGAAGGCTCGCTGCCAGGATCACCATCTGGTTTGCTGGTGTCCTGGCCAAATGGAAGACTATGGTCACTACCTCAAGCCAGTCCTCTGCTGCCTGAGGGTCAGGCTCACCATGAAACCTGAGGGGTCTTTGTCTCTGAAACTCGTGGAGTGCGCTTAGCCTGTGCTCCTCCTCCACTGGTACAACAGGCACAAAGAACTGCTCCGCAGGTGGTGGAATAACTGGCACACCACCCAAAGGTAAAAAATGGGGGATCTGGTCCCTAAATCGAAGCCTCATCACTAAGGGGTTCATCCTCATGATCAAGCTACTGGATCCTAGCGGGTGCACGTCACAGAGGCATCCTGTAATAAAACAAGATGTATCGTAGTCAGTGAGTATATCTAGAGAGCTGACATAAGGAGGACATGGAAACCAAAACCCATTCCTATATGATGCATGTACCATTATTTCCCCCTACAACTAGTGTTCTCATGTTCCAAGTCGAAAATCATGTTATTAGAGTCCTGGTGTATGGATACGTCAGTCACCCGCACCAACACTGGGGTCCCTGGCCTGAAAGACGAACTCGAGACACTTAACACTGTTGCCCCAAACTAACTCACAGACACTCATTCCTAAGGTAGAACTGACCACCTCTGATACCACTCTGTCACGACCCGTCCCAGTGGGGCCTGAGCCACAACTCCCCAGGCCTACCTTCAATAGGCCAGGGGCTAGTGACTAGCACCAAGTAGGCATGCTACTAACATGGGAGGCATTGACTATAAACTTGTACACACGCACACAAATCTCCAATCCCACAAAGCTGAATAGTAAAAATAATAAAAGGAAAAAGATGCATTCATACACTAAAACTCAACCAACAGAGTACGATGGAAAAGTAAATACAAGAATGTAAAACCCTGGGCCAAAAGTACAAGCCCACCAAAAGAGTCTGTAACAAAGTACAACCTGTAAAGAAAGGTGCTAGGACTACAATCTGTAGTTGTAGAAACACACCTCGGCTTGTCTGATCTCACTAAGCAACGTCCGGTCCTGTTCCTCCTAGAATCATATCAAAGGCTCGCTCGTCTGCACAAGACACGACACGTGCAGGCAAAGCCCGTGCAGGGGTGAGTATAACAATACCCAGTAGAACACCCCGAAACCATAAACGAATACAACAAGGTAAAATACCACAAAATAAAGGTATAGTCAGCTCTATACAATATATGTTTATGGAACATATAACAATAATATCCATATATAATCCTACACTAACGACCATTGTGAAACCACCACTAAGATCCAACTCGAATATTTCCACTAAGCATGCAACCGGGAGAACACACTCCTAGGTCTGAAGAGAGAGATACAAAGTACTCGTTCTGGGAGAACACACTCCACAAGTACTTGGGAACATAATGATTAGATGAGGATCACAACCAATAGCCCTGGGGTGATTCCAAAAACTCAGTCTAAGCTAATCCTCTAAGCAGAGTATCGGCGCCCGGGTAAAGTTGGTCATGTTGATACCAAGAACTCTACCTAGGGTTCCAGGAATGAATAGAGGATCTGGCTCTAAGTCTCACAGAGGGGATTCCAAAAACTCTATTCAGGAAGTCCTGCTAAAAGGATCATACTCTTGTATGTGGGAAATGATACCAAAAACCTTCAGGAGAAGACCAAGGGGACGAACCCTAAGGAAACTAGTCAAAGTCACAGAAGGAAACTGGATCAAGCCATGTCAAATGAGTTGCACAACATGTAGTATGGTTACACGCTGTGTTCATTGACTTCGGGTACTTCCCGTGTAAACGGACCGTGTCATCTGCCCAAGTTGTGTAAAACTAGACTACACAGCGTGTAGTAGGGTTACACGCCATGTTCCTTAACTCTGGGTACTGCCCCTGTAAACGGCCCATGTCATTTGGCTTGTCGAATAGAAAGTAACTACACGGCATGTAGAAGAATCACACGCCATGTCTGAGCACCTGGGGCTTTCTCCGTGTACGCTGGCCATGTGTCGGTACATGGTCTTTGTCCGTGTCGCCTGCCCGTGTACCAGTACACGGGGTATCCCGTGTATCTGGCCGGGTCTGGCTAGGGAGGGGTATACACGCTGTTTCCTTGGCCGTGTACCCAACCCATGTCTGTGTACTCCCGGAGTACATGCCAGGTGGTCCACCGATGAACACACTCCATGTAGCCCATACTACACGGCGTGTAGTCGGGATTTTTCTAGAAACGCTGTCTTCCTCCTCCCACCGCGACTGATCCTCCGGATCCACGGTTTCTTGTATGTTCATCCCAATACTCTAGGTTTTGGTTTGTTTCATCTTACAAACACCGAAATGGTTGTTTTAGGTCCTTAAATCGGATCATAAACCTCGAATGATCCATCCGAAGAAAAACGCCTGAAAAATCATATATCTTGATCCACTCCGAATCATTCTCCAAAACCGTCGTCGCACCTCCATGACATCGCTCCGGGGTTGGATCTCCAATCTCGGATCGTTGCACCAACAAACCGATGTGCAATGATCGATTTCCTCTAAGAACGCAACGAAGAACGTGAGGGAGAAAAATACAAAGAATTGAACAAGAGGGATGAACCTTGATTGTTGTTCATGACGATCCGGGTTCGTTGCCGTTAGATCAAAACCACAACAAGCAACAGATTATAAATCTCGAGTATTTGATCTCCCGATAAAACCCCAAATCACACCCGCCCGCAAAACGATCGATCCACGGGCTAATCGGTTCGCAGATTAGTCTGCGTTCATCGTAGGAACCAAGAATGGGGAAAGGAAAATCAAAAGCAGACATCCTACTTGGATCCACGGCATTCATTGGCGAAGATCCGGTCACCACGTTGTCGTCGCCGGCGAAAATCGTCAAGAACGTCGCTACCGCATTGGGAGGTCTTCTCCAGAGCCTCCAGAGCCGCCAAGGGTTTCAGGGTTATGATGTTTGTAACCTTGAAACCCTGCGCAAGACTTTATTTAAAAAGGATAAAAAGATATCTACTGCAACAGATTTAAAAAAAATATTTCTCTGCAGAATAAAATAATTTTTATAAATATTTTATTACTGATACGTTCAAAAAATTGTATTTCACCACCGACCTGCGTTGGCTGATGTTAGGCCTCACCTAAGGTAAAATCATTGTTCTGAACGCAACGGTGCCTTCAGATTTCTGATCCGAGTACCCGTTCGAGAGATATTCCACTTTTCAGGAAAATCGCACGCACGCATAAATTAATCATTTAATTAAATTCAAACATTTTTTCCGAGCTCACCGGGCCTCGGAACTACACGCCGTCTCAGAGCCTGGTCTCGAAATGATTCCCAAATAATATTAAAATAAAACATGGTAAAAATCCGAGAAATTACATTCCTTCGAGGATAATACCAAATTTTCATCTTTTAGACCCCTCTCAAGTTTCATCCCCAATATTTTATAGGCTTGTCCAAGATCTTTCATCTCAAACCTTTTAGAAAATCTCATCTCCATCTCTTTAATATTTTAAATTTCAATACTTGAAAGAAATAGATCATCTATATATAAGAATAGTAAAATTTATGTTACATCATTCCATTGATTTCAATATAAATAATGACCATAATCATGTGGAGTGAAACTTTCCTCAAGCATAGAAGTATAAAACTTATTATTCCACTATCGAGGGGATTTCTTTAAGCCACAGAGGATTCTATTTAACTTGAAAATAATTTTATTTTTCTTTGATAATCTTAAAATCCCTTTGGATGAACCATATAGATATCTTCCTCAAAATCACCATAAATAAAGTATATTTTAACATCCATCATCCATAAGTTAAAATTATCGAAATTAACAATGATTAACATTATCTAGATAGTAGTGTGATTTAAGATCTATGAGGAAATCACTAAGAAATCAATTCCTTTCAATTTTTAGAAACCTTTCACCATCATTTATGATTTTTATATCTAACTTCCATCAGTATCTTCCTTTATATGAAAAAATGATTGGTTTTACAGAGCTCATTTTCCTTCAAGAAGTTCTGCCAACTCCAAGGTTTTTTTGATTTTCAAGGAATTACATTCCTTATTCATGGATAACTACAACATCACTGAGTCACTAAGGACAAATTATTATTTTGGAATTTTTATTTCACTACCATCCAATCAAAGGATAAATTTCATATCATACCTAAAAATTTGAATTGGTTACCTGATTATAGTTGGCCTCCTCAACTGAATTTTTAATTATGTATAACTTAGTTCTAAAATTCCTTATAAGACTATTGCTTCCGGTACTCTACCTAAAGTTCCAGAGCATTATTAACTTTTTTATTTTCCTATTGAGTATTCTAGAAGTATTGTTCTTCTGGTTATATTATTTAGATCAACTTGAACTTCAAAAATTGATTTTCCCCAACTTATTTCCCTACCAAGTCCCGATATATCCATGGAAATTTATCATTAAAGACAAAATCTCTGATTCAAATGATTTTTTTCTTTTCTTTATTCAAAAAAAGATATACAATGTTCTCATCACCATATCTGATAAGAAAACATACTTTGGATTTAGCCTCAAACTTATCTATTTTCATTAAATCAACATGAATATATGCCATACTTCCAAAAAAAGTTATATGGTTTACTTCTGATCTTCACCAGACTAAAGTTATTTTGGAATTTCTTATCCCACAGCTAAAGCTGTATTTCTATTGATAAAGTAAGATTCCATGTTTAAATCTTCCACCCAAATTTTCTTAGTCATTACAGAATGAAGTATCATACATAGAACTTTTCCATATAGAGTATTTTTTATTCTTTCATCTACACCATTCTATTATGGAGTTCCTGTAATTGTATTCTCATACCAAGATCCCTTATTTTGATAAAATTTTCAGAATTTTTTTATCATGTATTCTTTATTATTTTATATTAATAGGAACTTAATCTTCTAATCACACTCCCTCTCAAACCAATATTTCTACTGAATAAGAACTTGAAAAACATCAGATTTATTCTTTCAAAAGTAGACCCATACATTCTGAGTTGAATCATAGATAAAATTCAAAAATTACATAGATCCTCTATTGTAATTCATAGGGATATGACCCCAAATATTAAAATGAAAAATTTCTAACTTCTAATTTCTAGGTTTTCATCCATGAAAATTGAAGGGAACCTTCTTCTATTTCCTAGGAATATAACTCTCACATCTTCCAAAATCTATGTGATTGAGTTTAAGTATTACCTTTTCTATTATAAATTTTATTTTATTATTACTAAGATGACTATATATATAATTCCATACTTTCATATCTTTAGATGAAGTGCTTTTAATTATTATAAATTCATCTTTTCTTCCAATCAAGTATAGCATTCAATTATTCACTACATAAGAAATCACTATAGATCACCAATTATCTTCTATACTATATTCAATAAAGTGGTTGTAAAAAATTTTATTCAAGTTTTCCAACTGATATAAGGTTCTTATAGAGACTTTGTATTTGTGTAACCTCTTTTATCATCAAGAAACTTCTATTATTTGTTTGAATGTTAACATTTACCTTTATAAATATGTCTAGAGATTTATCATCTTCTAGATATTTTATCCCCATGGTTATAGATACATATTCCACCATACAACCTCGCTCACTAGTTGAATGAAAAATGAACCCGAGTCAATAACCCATGATTATTATAGAATATTCACACTCAACCACAAATTGTTACCCCCTTCCATCACACTGATAGAATTTTTACTTCA
Source organism: Viscum album (assembly GCA_963277665.1). Classification (NCBI taxonomy): domain Eukaryota; kingdom Viridiplantae; phylum Streptophyta; class Magnoliopsida; order Santalales; family Viscaceae; genus Viscum; species Viscum album. The sequence goes on from OY728150.1 coordinate 719,899,635, forward strand.
TAAAGTTGAATCAATATCCAAAAAATCCTTTCAATTTCTAAATTCCTTCTTTATATGTACATTATTTCCACAAATCCATCAAGTATGTCCTTTAATAGACAATTTACTCTGAATTATTCCTCATGACTTATCTTCTGATGAATTCTTCTGATTTTCCTTCTGTTGAAGTTATTGTCCTCATACTCCAGCATTAAGATCACTTCTATTGGGTACTTTTATTTCCTTCCACCTTAACTCTTTATTAAGAATAAAAATTTTAATTTCATCAAATACAATATCTATATTTTCACTCTAATTACTTACTATTATCACCATTGCATCCTAACTTTCCAAAAGTGAATATAGAAGAAGAAACACCCACATATCATCCATGAAAGAAACCTTCACTGATTTGAGTTGTCCTTAGATCATGTTGAAATAATTCACATGGACTACTTCTAGTCTTCCTTTTGATAATATCAATATAGATAATCACCGCATCAAAAGGACTTTATTGAGTTCCATTTGTTTCCTATACATGTTAGACAATTCTTTCATAACCTCCATAATTATTTTCTTCTTCTGAATATTGAAAGAAACATTTTGAGTAAGATAAATTATTACCTAGGCTAGATCATTCCTATATAACCTCATCCATTATGATTTCTCCATATTATCTGGAAATTATCCAGACAATAGAGAATCTAGATCTTTCTGTATAAGATGATCTTCCAACTGAATCCACTAGAAACCAAGTCTATCCCATTAAACTTTTAAATTCAAATATTTCCTTCATATGATTTCATTTAGTATATTTCCATGTATATAAAATTGAACCTTCCTATAATACTACTTTTTGGAAGGTATTACATGATTCAAAAGTATCCCCACAGCATCAATAATTTAGAATAACATCCTTCTAATTAATAACCTACTAAATATCCTTTTTTCTTTATTAAATTCATGTTATATAACTAGAGCATATACAACCTAATAATCACACAAAAACACTAAACACGCACAATTTCAAAATGAAAGGAAAGGAAAAAATTGAAAGAACACACATGAATTATATGGTTTAGACAAAAAAATTATATCCATGGGAGATCACCACAACTACTATAATAAAAAGAGTATAAGAGATTACAATCACTCTTACCCTAAACTCACTCCAACCAAAAGCTCAATTATCTAAAATTTTATGTATTTTTGTGTGATTATATATAAAATATAATCACACATCATATTTATAGAGGTATTCATATAGTAAATCAGTTCCACTACCCTCCAAGATTCACAATTGTCCTTCTATTGAGTGAAGTAAACTCTGATGCACTATTGAACATTCTATTTGACCACTAACAACCGGGGAACTTTCATGTTTCTTAATTATCAGAACTATACAACTGATTATTTCTCCTAAATATCAGAAAAACATACTTCTTTCAGATTCATTCCATAAATTCTGAGGTCCTCAATCAGTGATAGAAAATAATTTCATAAAAATATTCTTTTGGAAAGATCCATCTAGAAAAACACCTTCCAGAAAACCAAAAAGTATTCAAAAAACCAAATACTGACAACTATAGATGTAATTTATCTATATATTATATGGCTTGACATACACTTTTCACATGTACCCAATGATGTTGTTGAGTAGACTATCAAGCGTAATGGGAAAGGATATATCTTGTTGGTCATTAGAGGGACAGTGTGTTTTGATCACTCAAGCATTCATATACAAATTATGTATTTGGGTCTACTTAAATACATCAATAAAACTAGAATGTATATTTGGGAATATGTATTCTTGGTATATACATATATAACATTATTCATTGTATGATGATTGGATCATAATTATATTAGGTGATGTGTCTTTCTCATTTAGATGTGGTAATAAGAGAGAATCCATCCCATGGACCCTATTGTTATTGGTCTAAAGTTTCCCATGGATGTGATCCATGATTCTTCACATGGATGATGATATGATCACTCATATTTACTACTTTATAATTATAATATTAGTTATATTGTAATGAATTTATTATTATTTACCACTTTCCATGTTTTAAAATATAGGTGGAGCCTGGAACATCGTCATGTCAAGGAATCGAGGCATAATTTAGAATTATATCATCTCATTTTGGATAGTCTTTATCCTACTGATATAAGTATACACATTATTATGTTGATAAATCTATTTCAAAATATTATATTTTTTGAAAATTAATAAAGAAATCGTTTAACAATGATCATTTATCATTTATTTTTTATGGATATGTTTATTGCTTCTACATACTCTGATGTGGTGATATGGATGTTATTAGGTGATTTATCCATGACTATACTCTTTGATATAGGGTTTATAGTCTTCTGATAGTACTATATCATACCCCCACAATGTACTCTGATGTTTGTGGTTCCCTGTTGAGTTTTGTAATCACACCCTACCTGGTCCACATTGCACATGGGTACCCAAAAATTGATGACTTGGTTGTAGGGACAAGTTAAGATGAGTACTAGTATTATGTGTTAGAGCATGAGTAGATTGAGTGGGATCAGTGAGAAGTTAGTCTTTTATGCCAACATGATTGTTCTGGTATATATTTATTTCATATTAATTTATTTTTTATGGATATGTTTATTGATTATTTTTACTCTAATATGATGATGTAGATGTTATTGGGTGATTTATCCATGATTTCACACTATGATATAGGGGATATAGTCTCCTCATGGTACTATTTCAGACCCCCATTTCTTTTTGAGAGCCTCTAGAGTATGATGAGGAATACTTGTGGTCTTGTGGTAAACTATGCTAGGGAATTAGTAGAGTTTCCTATGACCCAAGGAATTAAAAATCTGTATCATAGCATGTCTTATTTTATCTTATTATTTGGGAAATAATATATAGGTGACATAGGGATGTGTTGGATCCTGCGATGGATATCAGACTAGTATGTTAATGACACTTGTTCTGGTAATATTTTTATGTTTTCAGGGGATAGGATTATGGTTCTTAGCATTAAATGTTATGTATGTATATGATTTTCACCTTGAGTGACTCATATGGATGTTTTAGGTTCTTGATTTATTATGAATTTTGTCTCTTTTACTTAGAGTCTCAACGGTTTAAAGTGAAAAAACTAGTCATACAATGTTTCCATGTATAAGTACTTGGTGGAATTCTACTTATATGACCCAACTTGTATGTTTATTTCCTTATAATAAAAATTAATGAGAATACATGGTGAGATTCCTTATGATGATGGATCATTCCACATGCAAAGGAGGTTTAGTGACCCATAATAGGTTGGAATTGGCACTTGGTTCTGTTGTGATGGCCCAGAAGGGTCAATGTAGGAAGGTAATTACTTAGTGTTACACACACCATGAGGGTGGTTCAAGTGGAATTGGTTTGGTTATTTAAGTTTCAGTAACAACCTATATGGTGTTTTCCCTTATATATTGGAATGAAACTCTATATGACCAAACTATGTGATGATGGTTCACTGGATATGGTTCATCTTAGGGTGATGTCGGTTAAATGTGTGATCTTATGTGATGTCTAGGTCCTCCAAGGAGCAGTTTGATGTGAATATTCTCAGATAGGGTGGGTGCCCTAGAAGTGAGTTGATAAAAGAACTTGATGCCTTAACTTTAGACCTCATGTGGGTTTTTACCCGATGGGTTTGGTAATTTAAAGTTCCAGTAACAATCTATATGGTTTTTCCCATATAGCTTAGAATTAAATTATATCTAACTAAACTTTATGTTTATGATGTGTTTTCATAGATCATCTAGGATGATTTCATTATATATGTATGACCTTGGATGTGTTGGGATTCTCAAGGAGTAGTCCTATAGGTGGTCTTGGTGAGAATCAGTGCCTTAGTAGACTTTTTCTTAGCATGTGATTTCGGTTATATGTGTGATACTCTTGAGAGGGTTTTGTCATGTGAGATGTTATGTGTTTTTATATGGGAAAATCCAATGTTTCCAATGAGTTTTATCTCTAGTGTAACCTTGGTTTATGGGATAGTTTAGATACCTTAGTGACCATCTTTAAGTTCGACTTAGGTTTGAGTAATTCATTTTTTCTGTTTATTTGAGGGCATCCTATGATTTGGGTTGGACCAAATTTACTAATTTGTTGTGGGTGAGAAGTATCAATGGATTTTTTTCATTTGAGATCTATTCATTAAGGTGCTATTAAGTAGCTGATATAGGCATGATGATGCCTTAGTTTCTCAAGTAAGGAACCATGGGTGCTGGTGCTTGGTATCGAGGTTGGTATGAAGAGAAATATATTTTTGATTCCTATATTGGTCAATTTTATAAGTTTTTTGTTATGCGGTTATCATTTGGTTGGATACTATGGGATTTTTTAATTTTATTGTGAGGTGGTGGTCACATGAAAAATTATGACACATATAGCAAGACCAATTTTAAAGATAAGCATTGAGGGTGTGTTGGTTGATTATGACACCATGAAATGAATATTGTTAAGAGATTAAAGTGATGAGTGTATATTTGGATGAAAGACAAAATAAAGATGGTTCTTGTTGAGTTTATTCTCAAGGATAGGTTCAAGAGAACTCATATGGCAGTTATTGCACCATCAGTTGTTTGAGGGTGTGAACCTCCTTAAGGATGAAACATTGAAACGGGGTATGGGTTACATTCTTAAGGGAAAGGAATGGACTGTAAGTGATGTTTCATGTTGGATCTTAGTTATGAGTGAGATGTTCACATTCATTCATTATACATGGTAATAGATAGAGTGTGAGTTGTGATATAATAACCTCATGGGATTAGGGCCATAGTTGTGTTAGGACTAGTCATTGAATAGTTGAGGTGGTATTTGGAGGCTAGTGAGTGGTGAATCTGGTTTATTTGGTCCCATGTAAATACCATATTTGATATGCATATACATTTTTGGATGGATTCTATATGTTGGTAATGGGATCAAGATATTTTCGATGTAATATAAAGATGGTTTGTGATGTGAAACCTAGTTCTTGATATGGTTTAGGGGGTGAACTAGTGATTTATGACATGTTTCTTTGGGTGAAACAGTTTAATAATATGATTCAGGGATGAAAACGTTTTGTGACATGGTTTAGGGGTGAACTCATGTCATCACGTGATTCCGGGGTTGAATCATGTGAAAAAATGTAGTCAAGGTCTTTGTTGAGAAGAAAAGAATGGTAAAGATAGGTAATTTGGTACTATGTTTTGGGTACATCATATTGGTATGAGGAGAGTATTATGAGGTTTGGCTGGGACCTTTTGAGGAGAGGTCGATGTATGCAGGGCCTATTCATGGGGTAGTGGATACTTGTTTGATTAAATTCAAAATCATAGATGAGGTATGGTACTATATTTTGACCAATATTTCCATACTTATGGGGTGCAGTGTGATGGGAACTACATCGATCAGATCATTAGAGTGCTCAGAAAGTGTTTTGATAGGCGATTTTGATGATGGGGAACGTCATGTGTCAAAATCGACCAGTGTGAGTTGATTTTTATTATGGGGGAACCATGAATCTAATAATGAGGTTTATAACATAGTGGTTTCTCAAGATAGATGACCATAATAGAGTTCCATCTAGAGGATTTGATGATGGCTACGAGTGATGACTCGTTTTTTGGTGAATCATGAGCCTTAGGTTTGGAGTTGTACAATGGAATCTTGTTCAATATTCCAGAGTAGGACATGAAAATTTGAGCATGGTTTAGTGAACTGAGTAGGTCAGGTGTGTTGATTAAATGGTTAAATAGAATTATCAAGGATGATAAGTTATATAGTGAGGATATTGTAATACCCTGTGCCCAAAAAGGTTATGAAATTTTGGAGGGTTTTTATTTTTTCAATTAGTTAGTGATTCCTTTTTATAAATGGAGCTTGGGTTGGAAATATGAGTGTTTGAACACCTATAAAGGAATTTTTAGGTGCGTTTGGATTTTTTATTGGTGTTGAGGTTGTTTGGGAGTGAGCATAGGAGGATTGGGAAGGACTATAGCTATTGGGAGCTATAAGGAGGAATTCACAGTCTGACACATACTGTCACACTTTGACATATTGGACTCGGTTGTTTTGGGGTGTTAGATCAAAACTACACAATGTAAAAAACATGTTTCATGTTGTGAATAAACCTCAAGAATTATTTTATGTGTTTTTAAATAGGTGAATCAGTCCAGAACCCCCTAGTTTCTTCCCCTCATCCTCTCACATTTTTGGTGAATTTTGGATTATAGGGGATCCTCTGACCTTGTTTCTTGTTGGGTCAAAGTGTTGTTCAATACTACAGACTCCTATAGATAAGGATAACCCCAGACATGATTCTTCCTCCCTTATTTTTTCATTTCACATTGATTTGTAAATTTTATTTAGGGTTTTGGTTCTGATTCCACACAACATGGTGGAATCAGGTGATTCATATGGGGATTTTTTGTAGTCTAGATATACTGTTTCCTGTGATGGTGTCCACAATCCACCACTTTTCATTTCAATAATGTTTGTTTCCAAAGTTAATTTTCTTATATTTTTTTCTTAAATTAAATTAATTTGGTGTTTAACCAGCTGTCGGTAGTTATTTATTTCAATTAGCATAGGGTCGGGGATGTGAGATAGTCCCTTATGGTGTCGTTGGATGTGGTTCCAAAGAGACGATGGTGTTTGATGAGAAATTGGTTGTTTTTCAATTTTTGGTTAAAATGGATTAAATAATTATAATTAATTATAATTAATTATGGTTAGTGCCTTGGTGTGATGTAGTTACTTAGGAGTGTGGGTGGTGATCAGCTGAGCCAAGGTGAGCTTGGGTGAGGTCAGACAACTAGTTATTTGGCAGTGAAAAAATAGAAACGGGATTTGATTTGAGGTAGGTGGTATTTCTTTTTAACCCTTTGGTTTATTATGATTGTTTATGTGGCATTAGGAGTATAAGATTTACATTGGGGGTGATGTCCATTTGATTAATTTGAGTAGTTAATTTTAATTAAATAGTTAATCGAAATTTAAATGTGAAATTGATTGAACACTATGGGTGAACTAAATCAAACATCAGGGCCCACATGGGGGCATTTTCATTGTCCCAATACTTTGGTCGTCAATGGATAAGGGCTTTACCATTTATATTTCAAGTGACTTTTAAACCCTAGATTGGGGTTATTAGACCTTAATGAGATGTATTGTCCCGAGATTATGATCCTTTTTTTCCTCTTGAGGGAGGTATGTCGAGACTTGAGATGACCAAACCAAGGGGGAGAGGTGATACCCTTTAGACACCTCTAAGAAGTATGTGAGGTTTGACTTAGACACTTTTCCATGTCTATGAATTAGAGGACCTTGGTTATACCTCTGAGCTAAAGGGATTTTGGTATTATATGGGAGTGATTATGCTTTCCCTTGAGAAGTTCCTTAGCCTAGGTGGATGACCTTAGGCTAAACTGGAATAGAGTTGGGTGAGTGTACCAAATGCATGGAAATTGGGAATGGAGATTGGCCATGGGTTATCTCTCAAGACTTATCTTTCTGCAGCTTTCCCTTGAGGATAAGAGTCCATTAATGTGTTAGATTTGTAGTGAAGCATGTTTTACCTGAGATATGGGTGTTACTACAAGAGACTAGTTGTGACTAAGGATCCCAAGAGGGATGCCTCTACGTACATGTTGACCCCAAGGATCCTAATTGGTATGACTTAATTTATGTGTTAACTCAACGGATCCCAATAGGGATTCCCCTACTGGTTTACTAACCTAGAGGATTCCCATAGGAATGCCTCTACTTATGTTCTGACCTAGAGAACCCAAGTGGGTGCCCCATTGATAGATTGACCATGATCGGTTGTGTGCGGTTGGGTAGTGATGGTTGTGGGTTCCATCTTATAACCCGAACTGAAATGGAATCCTAATAGGGATAAGATGATTGATGGTGGGTGTAGGTGTAGGTGTTTAGAAAACCCTTGTTGTATTTTTGTTTATGTTTATTACTTTTGATTGAGATTTATCAGGACATATGGGAATGGCCCATTGGGCTTGATATTATTGGGATTGCCCAGGATTTATAGGAATCACCTGATGAGATGGTTGAGACATTGGGATTCTTAGTATATGTGTAGTTTAATTTCACGACATATTGGCGGTGGATTCCTAGCACTATTAGAATCCAATTATATGGTTGATACAATAGTTTATTCTTGGAGGTAGTACCTAGGATCCAATATCTGAGCTATGCGATAGCATGCATAGAAGAATTATTGAGTTGGTCGAGATTCCTCTAATTATAGTGAGGACTATTGTGAATTCCCAGGGAGCCTAGGATTCAAATAGTGATACCGTTAATCCATTATGAATTTCTATGACTCTGGATATTTGAATGGAGATATGAGATTTTTTGTGGTCATATATCTCCAACCATAGATGTTGGATATCCTGAGGGTGAATGTTGTATCCCTTTAATTGATTCCTAGGATACCCCCTAGGATCAGGAGGACATAGAAACTTTAGACCGATTGAGGGTCTATGTGTTATTGGATTACTAGGAGATGTGATAGTGGGATTTGGAGATGGTATTCCATTTGATTTCCTAGGTCACTTAGGAATCAGTCATGCCTAGTCATATAGGATTTCATAGGGCCTCTCCCTTCTAGGAACTTGAAATCGGCCTAACATTGAGAATTCCCAAGTATTGCGATGGGGTTAATCCTGAGGGATTGAGGAAAAGTGATGCATGGTGATGCCTTAGGATATGTTGGTCATCAGTAGAGGTTTGAGAATGGAAACCCTAGAGTGAGGAAAGAGGTCTCCTGAGGTGATTCACATGCGCAAAGAAATACTGACATTGGCCGAAGAAGGTATGGTTGATTGGGGTCATAGACTTGAGGATTGACACTGGTTGTTGGGAATAGACCATGTTATATTTGTATTCCCATGGGTTAGTGGTTATGTTGTGGTTGGCATGATTAGCATGAGATACCTAGAGACATTCCAACACTCGAAAAATTAGATATTGGGGTTTTTTGTTCATTTATTTATTTTTTACAACAATTTATTAATTTATTTCAATATAGAATGTAAATTTAAATATAACATCATGTACCAATTAGTACGAGACAATATTAGTGGTTATCTACTTATATTTGTATGGACACCCTACTTGGGCCACCATTGCACATGAGTACCCAAGAAACACTCACTTGGTTACATGGATAGGTTGGGTTGAGGATCGATGTTATATGTTCAATCTAGAGCAGCTCAAGTGGGATCAAGATATTGTAGATGAGTCCCAAAGTTTAGGTCATTACCTCTTTGGTAGCCTCTTTTATTTTATTTATTTACTTGTATATGTGATCGGCTCGGTGGGTGCTCATTCTTGTATACCAGCATGATTGTTCTAGCCTGCATTACTTTCTCATTCATTTATTTTTTATAGACATGTTTATTGATTTTAAAGACTCTGAAATGGTGATATGGATTTTATTAAGTGATTTATCCATGATTTCGCACTCTAATACAGGGGGTATAGTCTCCTCATGGTACCATCTCAGACCCACACTGCTAGTCATAATCCATTGAAGTACAAGTAGGAGTGTGAGAAAACACGGAGAACCAGGCCAGGGCACCGGTTGAGTGGCCTATAACCCAGGGCGTTACAAGATTTATGCATACTACACTACTGTGATTGACGATATCAGGTTTGTAGAACCTCTTATACACTTTCATGTTATTGAATGGAAGTATCCCACTAGAGTTATGAATTAGTTTGATGTGTTCAACATATTCCATCAACACCAAGACTACTATCATTTATTCACCCCCTATAACTAAAAATGAGGCATGATTTCAATTGGTGGATACATCATGCATAGTATATCGACATATGGTATAGACATGCAGTGTTTTGTATTAAGGTCATGCCTATAATGAAACTTAATCTATAAAAATAACTTGAGTATTCACCATGGAATAGTTTGGAATATATATTGTATCTCATGTAAAAAAGCAGAGGGATCCAAGATCTGGTAAGTTAATGAATTTACATTATATTATTTGTTATAAACTTTTTGTTAGTTTAGTTTTCTTTTTTTTATAGCATAATCAACTTTATCATATTATCTGGGTGTCGGATCCTAAGGAGGGTGTAGTATTCAATCAGGTAACATACCATGATAAAGAGCATGACATGTTACCTTTACATGGTGATGTAAAAGATAGTGTATTTGATCATCCTCCTGAGGGAGATGATGTTCCTACTTAGGAACATCCTCTTGATGATGCTGATGTAGACATGTTGTGATGAAGATGATGTAGACCAGGTAGAGATGCACGTGAGGCCTCCTTTTCTACACTAGATCAAGAAGCACAACTAGTAGATAAGCCTCATGTGGTTGTTTATGTGTACCAGGAGAAATTAGATCCACTTATTTTATCAGGATATCCACAGTATTTTCTTAGTGTAGTGGATCCAAGCTCATATTAGCCATCAATTCCCATTTCATTATCTTTTATGATTGAGGCTTCACAAACCTAGTAGATTCCTTATGGAATGAAAGTTCATTCCACTTATGTAGTGAGAGAAGAATCAAGTGGTCTATTATTAGTTCTTTATATCTTGAAGGTAGTGGAGGCACCTCCTCCTGATGAATCATAGACATGGGGGCAACAGACCGCCAAGGTCCTCGTACATAAAGAAGTCCCCCCCCTAGTTTAACATACTCCACCACACAACAGAGGTTGAGGGCCTTGATATGAGCATCACATTCACACTTTGGACTATGGGATAGGGCCCCCTCAAAGACACAGATGAAAATTAATTATAGTCAATAATTTTATATGCTTTCTATGAATTAAATTATTTGATATTTCATTGAATGCCCTATATTAATGATAGTATTCAAATTAAACTACATACATTATCCAACTAATTAACAGTAATTATTTAATAATTATTATTATGAATTATAAATTATTTCATTTCTAATTAATAAACAATTAATTAGTAATTAGTAATTAATTAATAATAATTAGTGATTAATTAATAAAATATTAATTATCATTTTTTATTTACTAATTATTTACTAATAATTATTATAATTAATTAATTATTATAAATTATTATTTATTTATAATAATCATTAAACAATTTTAATTAAGTAATAATCAAAAAATATTAGTAATTATTCAAAAAAATATTATTAATTAGGATTTATTTAATTTGGAATTAACAAATAATTAATTAATTATAATTAATAATAATTAATAACATTTAGTAATTATTTAACTATTATTATCAATTATTAATTAATTTTTTACAAATTAGTTTCTATTTATTATTTATTATTATTTAATTAGAAAAAAATTAATAATAATTAATAATAATTCATAAAGAATTAATTAATAAAAAATAATTATTATAAATAAATTCAATAATAATTAATGTGTATCAATAATTATAATTAATTAATTATGAAAAGTAAAAATTAGTTTGTAAACAATTTATTAATTATTTATTAATTATTATTAATTAATTTCGAATTAATAATTAATACATCATAGGTAGGGGGAATCCAAAAAAACAACACACGCGCCTAGACACACTAATGGGTCAAGCCTCATCCCTCCCAACCAAGAATAACAAGCACCAGTTGGACCTATTTTATTACATATTAATGGTCTGAAGGGCCAAGTTCTTGATGGCCCAAAAGCCAAGCTAAAACTGGCCTAATGGACCCTGACATATATGAATCAAGGCCCATATGAGAAGCCATGTTTCACCTCGAGTCACCAGTATTTCTATATTGTGTTGCCCCTCCTTTGAGCACCATTAAAGGGTTAATTTTTTTATTGGAATAGAAGACATTTGGACCTTTAACGCCTTTTATTCAAAATTTTCAACAAAGGCATTAAATCCCCAAACACTTTTTCTCAAACAAAAAGGAATTTGGGACTTTAACACCTTTGAGACCCATTTTTAAAAATATTTTAAACCTAAATCTTGTTCCATTATTTTTTTTCTCAAAAAACCCTTATAAAAACCCAAGGGGTGATAAAATAAACCATTGATATATTTCAATAAAAAATTAATCGATTAAATATACAAAAAAAAGTATTGAACTAATGATTAAATGAGTTAAAATGATAATTTGGACATAAATATTAGTAGCATGGGTCCATTACCAATTCAACTCAATGATATTTTTCATAAGATACTGAATAATTTAATTCAAGTAGAAATTAAATATAAACATGGAAAATATAATAGTTTAAATATAATACATATTATATCAATTCCGTTATATATATAGTGCTGAATAATATTTATTGATGATCTTGACCCACTTGATGATGTCCATCCACCCAATGGCCCGAAGGCCTTCATTTTTTATTGATTTTTGATAATCCACCTTTCAAGGGGTGAGGTGGAACCCTTATAAGGCCTGTAGGCGTAAGTATTACATGGAATATAGGACTTAGAGGAATTCATTTCCCATAGGCTTCAAACATTACATAAAACCTAGAATAACTACTTGGAACTTCTCCTCCCCAGCATCTTCATCATGAAACCAGCTCTCAACCTTCACATAGTTGTTCGTCTAGGATTTCACATGCATGCACAGGCTTGTCCTAATGACAAGTGTCATACCCTCTCATTCTTTCAGTCCATTTAGCTTCTTCTATGGTGAAATCTCCTTGCCCACCATCCTTCTAGAGCTTGTTCCATGTAGGTTGTCTAGTTTTCATCTGCACATAAGGTAGCCGGAAGGCCTTAAGGTGGCCCGAAGGCCTTGAGGTGGCCTGAAGGCCTTGTTGACCCGAAGGCCTAGGTGTCCTGAAGGCCTTAAAGGACTAGGGGACCAAATCAGTGGCCCAAAGGCCCAAATGGGGTAATAGTAATGGCTTCTATAGTTCCAAACAGTACTTGCTACAGTGCTGCTACAATACTGCTATAGTACCCAGAAATTATGCCTCCGCCTGGATTTCATCCCAGGTCACTTTGATTCACTTAAGGAGTCCTCACCAACAGGGTTGAGGATCATGTGCAGTTGATGATGTCTATATCAAACATTATCCCTTCTCTAATTGGGCCTTCGTTAATTTTATAGGGATTATCTTATTTTATTTTAACATCATTAAGATATATAACACATAAATTGGTTTATTCATCCATCAAAAAACTCTAGGTTATTAATACCTATGGAAAATATTTTTTATGGATATACCATTTCAATAGTTTTAGGTAAATATCAATTAGATACATCCCCATAAATTTTACTAGACTGCAATCCTTGACTTCATCAACTAAGTGTATGGTCAAGTAGAATTTGAATTCAAAAAAAGAGGAAAAGTGTTTCTCTAAATAACATGGTGCGAGTTAAATATTTTCTATAAAATATTTAAAATAAGATATGTAATGATTCCTTTAACAATTTTTTCATAAAAATTTTTAAACATCAATCAAAAAATTAATAACATGGGTCAGTAAATTTTTATGAATAGTAATTAGAATCATCTATTCTAGTAATATATGTTTTTTTGAATTTTCATCCCCTGTGATATCTTACTCAACACATTCAAATGCTTAGAAATATTAGAAAAATATCTATTAGGAAACTTGATCATCTTAAATATAGAAATAAATTTTACTTTGTATTTTTTAATCATCATGTATTATAAAATCGAAATTCATCCCTTATTACCCTTACCTAACTATAAATTCAGTGGTTTTTTCAATCTCATTTATTTTAGGTAATGTTGTGAGATACCTCGAGCCCATACTCCTAGATCTGGGGTTAAAATCATATTCTTTACATATTGGATTTGATACCAACTAATGTGACCTAAATATAGTAATATTTAATTATAATATCAATTAAAAATATTGAGGCACTTACATACCCAAGATATTTTAGGTTTAGAGTTTTAGAGATTTATAAAATCCTTTAACTAATAAAACACATATATTTTCCATAAAATGGAAATTTTTTCCACTAAACTGAGGAATGTTTATTTTACAATAAGTCTTCAATATCTCCCACAAAATTCTCCACCCATGATACCCATTTATACATGTTTTACATAGTACTCTTATTTATAACCTGGGGAAATAAAAACATAAAAAGGGGTGAGATGAAATGCTCCGTAAGTGTAAGAATTAGTGATAATAATCGAAGATCATAAGTGAGCATAAGATAATCACGGGGGCATGAGAACATAATCAAGGTGCATAAACACATCATAAAGAAATCATACCCAATAAAACATAGATCATAGGTCATGAATCATAACATAATGATTTTGATATAAATAAGTATATATCGTATGATTATGACATTATAAGAATATGACAATAACATGAAACATTCCATCATAAGTATAATTCAAAACTCGCTACAAAGACACCACAACATAGTGTTCAATGTCCTGTATTGGATTGATTTTACTCTCTGGTCCCTTATATATCATCTCATGAGACATAATACATTAAAAAATTCATTCTATATATACATAATTCTAGGACCACATACCTCATCATAATATGTACATGAATGTGTGTGACATATAAAAAAAGATTCATAAATTCCTCAAAGAATAATTAACCCAAGAAAGAAACATGATTCATGAATATCTCCACAAAACATGATCAAAATACATACAAAGAAATAATATATATGATATTATTGGATCATATCCCCAATGAGGCATAAGAATGATCAGGGGATATTGACATAAATGAAAAGAATTTTTATAAGAATATGGGTTATATAACACTTTTGAATGGTATCACATAAGACTAAATCAAGTATTGAATCATTTAATACTGCAAGTTTAATCTCCAAAAATAAAAAGAAATTATAAGATAATTTTCATGTAAATACACAAAATAATTCCAAAAGAGATAAATCTTTTAGATTTTGAGATGAAAATAGAAGTGAAATAATTTTCATAAATTTTTTGTTACATGTGAAGTTCGCATTGGTGAGTCACTGTATTTGTTTTCAATGAAGCGTTTTAATATGTATGTTGTCAGTGATTATTGAGTAATGGGTGATGAAGTAAGTATCTACCCATTGAAGAAAATTTGGAGGTGTTTCCCATGCATTTGGGTAATAAAAAAAATTAAGAAAGGATTCTTAGTGAGTAGCCCATTACACCTATCAATTAGTTTTGATGGTCATCATGATTTACAATGAAAATTGTTGATGTAATTATTTTAGTGTTGTCTACAGTAATTACATGTGAAGTTAGAGAAGTTGGATGGAACTAGCCCCTAAATTATTTTCGACAACTTGTAGATTTTTCATTAAAATATCTAAATAGGTTCAAATTGTAGAGGAAAGCTGGATTAAATATTGTAAAACCCTTCTAATGAATGTTAAGCATGGAGTTTTCTGAAACTTAATGAAGAAAATCACTTAGATGAATATTGAAATGAATCTGGTATATTGTGGTACTAAGGGCCATGAGAATACTCAAATTTGAGTGTATATGATACAAGATAATTCAAAATTGAGTTTAAGAACTTTTTAATTATTTTAATATTCTTAAAATTCATTTGAAGTTGATTTGGAATGGTTTGAGAATGCTCGATAAGATTTAAAGTCCCTATGGTATTAATTGAAACAAGATAATAATTTTAAGTTCAATTTGAAAATTGGATAAATAAGGACTTCATAAGGACCATCGATCATTTATTCAAGTGTGATTATAGTGATCTTCAAAAGGATAAATTGTGTTGTGTAAAAATTTATAGGCATATGTGTGACCATCATTGAGATGCATAAGAATGATATGCTACTTCATAAGGTTAACCAAGCCTCAGTGTAAGCATAATCTAATTTGTGTAAACATGAACCTAACTTGTGTAAGAATGAACTTGATATTTTTGTAAGGATTAATTACTGGATTCATAATCATAATTTTTATAATCATCCCATCCGTGTTACTATAAACACTTAAGAAAATTTGGATAATTCTACACATTGAAAGTTTGAGTTTCTAATATCAAATTCTAAAGATGAATGTTTTTTGGGAATATGTAAGATTTTTTTTCACTGATATAAAAAACATAAATACTTAAAGGGAATGTGAT
The DNA here is from genome assembly GCA_963277665.1 of Viscum album. Classification (NCBI taxonomy): domain Eukaryota; kingdom Viridiplantae; phylum Streptophyta; class Magnoliopsida; order Santalales; family Viscaceae; genus Viscum; species Viscum album. Next base: position 719,915,716 of record OY728150.1, read on the forward strand.
TCAGTATATAAAATTATGAGAAGATAAATTTCAATTTATGGATAAAATTATCATAATAAGAAGGAATTTTAAAAGATTTAAATGAAAATTAAATAAAGTTAACTCTAGAATTTTAAGATAAAATTCATAAGATGCTTTTATTTTTTTTTCATGGACTTAAACATAACTAAGTAAATTATAATCTGATCTTGTTTGAGAGAGATAAATCACATTAATCTACTAAGAAAACGCTCAAAGGAGAATGAATTTATAAGAAGCAAATGAAATCTGGTGTGAACATTATAGATTATTCAAATATATAAATTAATTTTAATAATGATTATAGAAAATGGAGCCTAATAAATCTAATATTATAGGGGTTTTAACATAAAAATCCTTATAATACAACCCAAATATCTAGAATTCTTTTGTCTTTGGGTGATTAGATACATAAAACATCAACTTAAAAATAAATGATAAATTTTTTATTCTAAACTCCATAATATTCCCCTAAATCCCTTTGAACAACTCTTGCATATTTCTAAATAAATAAAGGATATACTAGTGAAATACATAATGGAAAAGGGTGATCTATAAATCCTAATAATGGAATAAATATGATAATAAAGTATAACATCTAATAAAATAGGCATAACATGATATCATCAAAGAGGAAGATTATATATAATCATATGGAATCATGGAATAAATAAAAGGATGTCATAGGATATTCTAGGTAAATACATAAAGGAAAAGAGTGAGATATAAATCCTAATAAGGGAATAAACATAATAATGAAGTATAATATCTCAAACAAGAGGCATAATATGATATCATAAAAGGTGAAGATTAAATGTAATCACATGAAATCATAGAATAAATAAAAGGATATCATGGGACATGTAATCATAATAATGTAGAAATAATATAAATCATGACATCATAAGTATAAGTTAAGGAATTATTCTAAGACAATAGAATATATTGTGTCAAGATAAATATTTATACACTATACCCTACAGGAAAAATATGAAGTTCCTAAGGATCATTGAATAACTAGAGGTGGATTAGTTATTATCTTTTTACAAATTTACAGATTTAGGAAACTTAACCTTTTATCCCCTTTTAGTAAACTAACATGCATGAAAAATTACAAAAGTAAGGAACATAAGATTTACGAGGTTTTAGCTTAGTTTTAGAACCTACATAATTTCCATGGCCACTCCTATGGGACCATAGAGATTCACTATTTGAAAAAAGGAATTAAATTTTTGAGCCAAATCATGTTGTTCTCCTTCTATCTCCTGATAGGTATGATTATACTGACCCCCAAAAGTTTTCAAATTATTCTTACAAAAAAATCTACCAAAAAAGTTAAATAACTTTGAAACTATCTTCTCCATAAAGGTTCATCCAAAATTCAATATCTGATTTTCTTCTATGAGATCTTCTCCATCTATAAATCCTCCATCTAGTAACCTATGTTTTTCCCAATTAAAAAAACTTGTAAGCTTATAAACCTTTTCTCAGAACTCTATCTAATGTTCTATTTTTATTTCTCTCTATTCGATAAGATAAAACTTCTACTGATTTATCTTTTGATCAAATCCTCTATTTGAAAACCTCCTCTGACATAATTTTTTTTAGAATTTTTTATTTTTGTCTCTCTAAACAGTGTTGTCTATGATGTAATTTCCACCTCTATTTATAGGTTCTATCAGAATAGAAATGGTAAGAACCCAATTTTATTTTCCCACTCAATGAAATCATAAATCCAAATTTCTCATATATTTTTATTTTATTTAAATGCTTATCAAGTCTTATAAAATTTTCTAGAGTCTTCTCAAATCTTCTTAAACTCTCCAGAACTTCAATATTTTCAATTTTATTATCATTATAACTTTTCAATGTTCTAAAAAAAAATTTGTTTAGAAATTGATTTTTTGTAACTTCTCTGTCTGGAAGTCTGTCTAAACTTCTCCGATTCTCTCAACCTATATTAAATGAAAATTTCTTTAATAAGGCTCATATGAAACTTAAATCTTCAATCAAACAATCTATCTAGAATTGTTTTTCTAAAATCTTATTTTTGAAACTTATCTGTTCACACTTTTTTTGTTTATTGATCTTGACCCAACTTGAAAAAAAAACATTGATTTTATTTTCTATTTATTTCACTACTCAAAAATTTTAACTCCATGAAAAAAACACTTGAACTTTATTCATGTTGTTATAAAACATTGATATTTAATCATCATACAAGTTTTCTATCCAAAATCTCATATCATGCCTCTGTATGTTCCTCCAAACTACATGAATATGGTCGAATACATTGTTGAAACTTCTAAAGACTCAAGATACCTACACATATTTTCTGGTATCAACTTCAACATACATTCTTCTATGACCATTATTTTATTTCTAGAAAACTATGACTGATTAAAAACATGAAATTTAATAACTTATTATGAATTATTCACATGAACATATCTCACCCATTCATGCATCTTTAAACTTCCTTAAATATCTCTATCAAGAATATTTCATATGAAACTTTGTGTTTGTAACCACAAATAATCCCTCTATTTATTTTTTCAAAACATAACTGCTTTCTTTATCAGTTAAAAACTACTACCTTATCAATATGACCAAAAAACCATGATCTTAATTTTATCACATTTTATATAAACTCCAAGACTTTCACAAACTCAAAATTTACACCAAAAATTTCTTCTGAACTATCTTTCCAGAAGGTTGTGTCCATTTAGAAAGGTTTTACTACACAAAACATCACCAAATTCACACATAAATCTTTCTTGTGTTCTTTTTCTAAAAAAATGTGTGTACAAATATGAGTATCGAAACTTTAACTTTGAACAAAACTACATTTGAATTTGTTCTGTCCAGTAAACTATGTCTGAAGCTCTACATTTAGAAAGTTGTGTTTAGGCCATTATATACGAATCTGTCTATCCAAAAAAATTAAACATCCTCCTTTATTCAAAATTGTTTACCATGAGTTTTTCCATGATGTTGAGAACTTTGAGATCAAAAAATCATCATATGAATTAAGGTTATAAAGTTAAGAACTTTCTAATTTACTAACTTTCTCACTTTCTTTTTATTTCATTAACTTTATAAAAAAGTTTATATATGGACCTCTAGTAACTTCATAAAAAACACCCTTTTAAAAACTTCTTAAAACATTCACATGTTATCCAAAAACATCCTTTAACACATGGTTAGTTTTCAATAAATAAAAAACGTTGTTGAAACATCTCAAAGGTTCTTTAAAATAATTTTCTGTGATATAATATTCATGGTGGATTACCATTGTAAAAAACCTATTTGTGATGTAAATCCATCACAAATAGTTCATTGTGAAAAATGAAAACTCAAATACTATTATTTACAATGTATTTTCATAATTAACCCTATGTAGATACTATTTTTAAAGGATTTATTCACATTTCAATAAATATTTTATCAATATTTTTTGTGTTGAAATGTAGAATCTTTTTGTAAATAATTCTTATGATTGAATTTTTATTCTAACATAAATAATTTTTATGATAAAAAAGGATTCCATCACAAAAAAAGTATTTATGGTAGAATCAACATTTTATTGTAAAAAACATTTTCTATGATTATTTACGATAAAATACCAATTCCATCGTAAATAACTAAAAAAATACACCGGATAAAAAAAATAAAGATAGGAAAACACAAACATTTATTATAGAATTATAGAAAATATATTGCATGAAATATTACATAAAAATACAATAATAATATCACTTATGGGGTGGGGGTCAGGTACATATGGAAGAGGGAACTATATCCTTACACCATGTGTAAGCCATCACATATATTCCATCATCTCTTCATGTTACTCCTACTATCGTCATTTCAATTTCTATTACTATCACTTCTCTTTATATTACCATTATTGTTCTTCCTGCTCTCTAGTTAATCTTTTTATAACCTCATCCTGAGCTCAGAGCCTCACTTCATACTTTTCACTAAGAAAATGATGATGATGATGCTTCTCCCTTCAAACCACATTATTCCATCACTTTAGTTCTATAATAAATTTTTGGGCTCGATCATGAACCAATACCAACCACATTCAATACACCTCATCAAAATAATACTCATACATGGCCTCATCCCTACCGTATATCTTAGCCCGACTCTTGTTCATGCAAGAAACCTCTATCTAATATGTATCCATCAATCCTATAAATAGAAATTAATAATATTTTAAAAAATTATATTATATTTATTTAAAAAACTGAAAGAATACTAACCAAAATATATCAATTTCTATCATCTATAATCTATCATTTACTACTATCAATGTATATTTTCTTGTACACATCAAACTCTATAATGGTTGGATCAACTATGGCATTCATAAATATATCATATACATTTAGTATTAAAAATACACATGTATATATATATATATATAATTATTAAATAATATTACTTACCAAATTTTAATGATGTTTACTGAAATCATGAATCCTAACTCTATGTGTGAAATCTTGTCTCCCTCGACTCTGTCAACAAAAATCAAATCTCCTCTAGATTTTCTATCATATCCAATACATTAAAAATCCATCCCAAGTTTAATCAAGGATTAAATTAGGTTTATGGGTCCTATAATAATTGTTAAATACATTCATTGATGCTCTTTTCATAGATTTCCTCTGATGCCTATGAAAAAAATAATGGAAATGATCCTGCATGCAAGACTCCCATCCCTCCCAAATAGTGTGTCTTTTTTTTATCAACAGGAGTCCATGAACCTTAAAAATATTTAATAATATAGTAAACTACAAATTATATAAATAAAAAATAAAAATCATTTTTTATTTATACATACCAACTAGTGCTCGAACATATTATGACATAACATGATAGGAACCTGATCTAATAAAACCAATGGAGAAAAAAATAGTTCCTCAAAATATCACCAGCCAAACCAGTATCTAGATGTGAAAAAACTAAGAAAATAAGAATATTTAGTAACATAATTTATAAATAGAATAAATTAAATTAAAATTAAATAAATTTCATATATAACCTTATTTCCTCTATTGAGGATCAAAATCAAGATATGGACGTCACTCTAGAATAGGATTTGGAATCATTAACCATGCAAGGCCCCTGACCCTTGACCCCTCTTAGTAGTTGGTGTTGGGTCAACACGCTCTAATAACAAATCAAAAGGCTCATCACTAGGTAGAACATCCTCATTAGAGCTACAAATCATATCACTATATTCATCTTGATTCATCTGAAACATTTAACCAATTTTATAATAAATTTTATACTCTATAAAAAATATAAAAAAATTAAAAAATATAAAACTTTTTTTAATGAAACTAGGTGAAAATATTAACTAAAAATAATTATTAATAGAAATATCAAATATAAAAACAAATAAATATTTATTTTAAATAAATAATACCTTATTATTCATCTTCATATTCATCTTCATCTTTATTTTCACACTATAAAAAACGTGAATTAGCAATGTTTTTTTGCGTTAGAAACATCTTAAAACATTGCTAGTCCATTTACGGAAAATTCTGAAAAACGTCACTAAATTAGGTGCCACTAATTTAGCGACATTTATAAACATCGAGAAATTAATAATTCTTGTAAACATCACTAATTAGAAATGATTATAAACATATCTAAATTGGTGATGCATATAAATATCTCTATTTAACAACACATCATTTACCGATGTTTTCATAAAACTTTGGTAAATAAACATCACTAAATTAGTGGTGTTTATAAGCATCACTTTTTAGAGACACCTCATTTACCGATGTTTCTAGAAAATGTTGGTATTTTTTTTTGAAATGTATATTTTTTATAGTAAATTTGGGTGGGAATTATATATTTTTTGTAATTTATATTTTTTATAATAAAAAATAAGATTACCAGCCCCTCACCCTTCTCCCTCTAGTCCCTCATCCCCTTCATCCCTCTACCCATCCCGCATGTCTCGCGTATCCCTCACCCCCCCCCCCCACCGTTCTCATCCAGTTCTCTCTCCCTCTTTTTCCCGTGTGTCATGTGTATCCTTCACCCCTATCCCTATCATGTTCTATCGACCTCTACCCATCCCGCGTGTCTCACATGTCCCCCATACAGTTCTCTCATCCTCCAATACCCTGAGTACCCCCCTCGCCCATACTTTAATCCAAGGAAAAAAGGGATCCACAAGATATCAAACCAGTAACCTATCACTTCCCAAATAACTACCCACCAAACTCATCCATTCGAGTTGTAAGTAAATTTTTATATTTTTTAATATATATATATATATATAGTTTCATAGTATTTAAAAAATTAATATATATGTGTGTGTGTGTGTGTGTTTATATTATATATATATGTTTATATTTTATGTTTATATATATTTATATTATATATATGTTTATATTTTATGTTTATTTATATGTTTATATTATATATATATATCTGTGTTTATATATATGTGTGTGTATATATTTCTGTGTGTGTTTATATTATATATATATATATATATGTTCATATATATATAGGTATATTATATATATATTTGTGTGTGTGTGATTATATATATAGATATGTTTATATATGTGTGTGTGTGTGAAAATATATGTGTGTATGTATACATTTATATAATTATATATATATATATAATAATCCATTTTCTAAAACACTGGTAAAAATATCACTAAACTAGCCTCATTTTCTTAAAAACATGACTAAATTTAAAATATATATTTGTTTTTATATATACATATATGTGTATATATATTTATATATTTATATATGTATGTTTGTGTGTTTAAATATATATAATTATATATATTTATATATATAGGTTCATATATATGTGTTTGTGTTTATATATATTAATATATTTATATATTTATATTTACATCGATATGGGGAAATGATATATATATATATAGCAATGTTTCTTGAAAAACGTCGCTAATTTAGAGACACTTTTCAAGAAACGTTGCTAATTTAGATAGTATTTTCAAGAAATGCCGTTAATTTAGCAAATTTTATACAAAATGTCGCTAATTTGGCAATGTTTTAAGGAAACGTCACTTATTTAATGATATTTTTTAAAAAACATTGTTAAATTAGGGACATATTTTAGGAAATTCTTTGAATTTAGTGATGTTTTGCACGAAAATGTCGCTAATTTGGTGAAGATTTGCATGAAACGTTGTTAATTTGAAGATGTTTTCAGGAAACATAACTAATTTGGAGACTTTTTCAGAAAATGTACATTGCTAATAGAAAGGTCTCTAATTTAGTGACGTTTCCATAAAAACATTTCAAAATTTAAAAATTATCGATGTTTTTAAAAAACATTATTAAAAAACGTCACTAAATTGCAGTTTTTTGTAGTGTCATTGGTGTCAATGTATCTGTCATCCTCTTCAACATCATTAATTTCCATAAAATCATCAATTCAATAATCACTTGTAATATTAAAGTCATTGGTTGCATCATCAACATTATAAATACCATCGACCCTTAACTGTGGAGTCTCATCATTGATATCTGCATCTCTTCAATTAAGAGATATATTCATTGATATTTCTTATAAAATTTAAATATTTTTCACTTCAAAAACACCACTTTTATTTTTTATAAACTGATGGTATTTTAGTTTTATTACACTCCACTAGTCATTTAAATCTCTTGAAGCATAAAATGGTTCATTTACTACAAGAAGACTTTTATATTTAATATCAATGATTCCATTTCATGGATATACATGTAACCATTTATCAATATCAAATCAATTAAATTTAAATATTATTATGTATGTTTGGCCCAGATAATGTAACTCAATTATTTCATCCATCATGCCATAAAATTCAAATTTAATTTCTTTTTGATGATATCCTTTTAAAAAACCAATGTTCATTTATTTTTTTGATTCACCATATGTGCTTATATTAAATCAAAATCCATTAACCACATAATCATTATAATATTTGACCAATTTTGATGGTGTATTTCTCAGTTCATATAATAAATTATCAATTTTATTTCCATGATATGATATCTGGATAAAAAAATATAATTAAAAATATATGAAATAACAAATTGATTTCATATGTTTGATTTTAAACAATTTAACTTAACAACCTTTAAAACCAGTAGAAAATATTATACTTCTAGCATTCTTTAAGAGTTGTTGGGGTAATTTTTGTAAATTCTTTTTTCATATGACCATCATATAATCTACAAATCAATTAATAAAAATTTACTTTTAACAAATATTTTAAAAAATATAACTAAAAGTTGTACCTACTGCACAAATAGTGTCATTTCTTCACAATTGAGCTGAACATATGTATGATATCTATGTATTTATTTATCTAAAACTCATTGTTCATGATAACCATTATAACCAAGCTCAAGTTGATTAAATACTGATAATTGGTGTTCTTTGATATCATCAAAAATTTCCTTATTGTGACCCATTCAATTATTTTTTAAAGGATATTAAAATTGAAAATAATAATAGCATAAATTTAAAATTTCTTCATACAAGTACTCTTTATCAATTGAACCTTCAACCGGTTCTGTGTTACATACATTCTTCTTCAATTTTTACATACATCACTCAAATGGGTAAATTCAATAGAATAATATTGGCCCTCTATATTTAGATTCATATGGAAATAAAATATTAAATGTTCCATTAAGTCAAACAAGGTTGGTAGAAATATGATATTTCATTCAACACATCCTAGATTAAAGAATTCAACAGCCCTCTGAGGTCAATAGTCAATTAATCATGTCACGATGACATTATAATCATGACTTTTTAGCCTGGTAATATTTCCATTTCTGGTGTAATGGGAAACATTAGAAGCATAGACATATAGTAGATATAAATCTTTAATCCACTGACAAAATAATAAAGATATTTCTTTACAAATTTCACAAACTACTTTTGGCTTCACTAATTTTTATGATCATTCTTTTTCAAACAACTCAAGTTCATAACACTTGAAAAATTGGGAATGATCTAATCATGCCATCATAGTATCTTTCTTCTTTTCAGGTGTTTCCAAAATGGTATAAAATATGTTATCAAATAATTCTTCGCAATATTTATGATATCTAATATGTGATGAACCTACAAATCATACCAATATGGAATCACTAAAAAATTACCTCACCTTATCCAATTATGATATCTTCTAAAACCACCTATTTTTTATTGGTTTACATTTGATCCAAAGGTAATAGGAGGTAATGAAGAGACAATATATTTTACCTAAATACTTGAGATAACTATTAGAGTTTGGTCTCTTTTAATTATTCCTTTTGTAAAATTTCTTCTATTCCACCAGAATGTATGACCTATTGGAATAAATCTTCAATGGTGGTATAAAAAACAATTATTTCTTCCATTGAAAAGCCCAAATTCTTTTTTATTATCCATAAAGTATGGATAAGATTTTTGATCATGTTTACTCCTTCCAGATAACATACCATATTCTATAAATTCACTGATTTTCCACATTAATGTAGCTTTGAGTATAAAATTATAACCTGTAACTACATCATATGTAGTTACACCATCATTCCATAATAAATTAAATCATCAATCAATGGCTTCAAATAAACAACAATATTATTTTTTGTATTTCTTGAAATTAGTAATTCCAAATATATATTTGGTTACTTCATCAATATCCAAGGAGGTAAGTTGTATGAAATTATGAAAATAGGAAAATAAAAATATTAACTGTCATAAGCACCAAATGGATAGAACACCCAACCATACGTTATGAGGTTCTAAAGTAAAATACAGATGCACCCAATAAAAGTGTTTCTAAAAATAACCATCATAAATATGATTAAATATTTTATCGATATAAACATTAAATATATTCCATGTCATTAATGATGTTTTGTTGAAAGACATAAATAGATGTTGTTGTCTATATGTAATCAGAAAATACCTCAATTGTTTAACAGGAATAAATCTAGACTTTACCTATTGTACACATGTTATAAAATTATCACACTACTCACATTCACCATAATATAAGATTCACTCATTATAACATGCATGAATCTTTTGATAACTAAGACCATGATTATAAAATAAATTTTTTATTTCATAGAAATTTATAGGCAATGTATTCCCTTCAAGAAACAATGATTTAACCAAAGAAAATATTTGATCAACGCAACTATTTAACATTCTAAAATCATATTTAAAATCTATAATTTTTATTATAGATTTAAATTTTCTAATCTTGTATCTGAGATATAATGTCTACTTAGTATATTTCAACATATCATGAATTTAAGATGGCTCCAATTATGAATTAGAATCACCATTCCAAGTTTCTATTTCTTGAAAGGATTGGACACAAATATCATGTACTAAATTTTGAAAATATAATGGTTCTAGAACAAAAAAATTTGGATATCCTTTTGAATTTCGTTCACCATGTTAATAAAAAAATGCATAACCTTTCCAAAAACCAAAACATAAATAATAAACATCAACATTATTAAATGTTCCATATCTTCTGTGATTACACTTCTTATATGGGCACTTAATTATTCATGCTAAAAGAAATTCTGAATTTGATAATGTGAATGGTATAAATTCTTTAGCATCCTCGAAGTAGATAGAATTTCTACAATATTCACTTGTATTTCTATGGTGATTTATCCAATCAATTTCTCATAGTAAAAATGTTTTCTATTTCCTGGGTCCATATTATTCTAAAAAATAATGATTATCTTCTTAAATAAAATGTATTACACAATTTTTTTTTCAATAAATGACCTTTTAATTGTTTTTTTATAATATATTTCATAAAATATTATATTTTAAATATTATCAAAAATTTATAAATTTTATGAATTTATACTAATTTTTATTAATTTATCCCTATTTAGAGTAATTTATACTAAATTATATCAATGTATAATAAATTATACTAATTAATATTAATTGTAAATAATTTATACAAAATGGTACTAATTTATACTAATTTATATAAATTTTTTAGGAATTAATACTAATTTATAGTAATTTATACTATATTATATCAATTTATAGTAAATTATACTAATTTATACTAATTTTCAAGGAATTAATGCTAATTTATAGTAATATATATTATTTAATAATAATTTAATATAATTTATAATAACATTTATTAATTTATAATAATTCATATCAATTTTTTTTAATCTATACTAATTTATATTAATCAATAATAATTTTTGGGGAAATAATACTAATTTATAATAACTCATACTAAATTATATCAATTTATAGTAAAATAAACTATTTATACTAATTTGTGAGGAATTCGTAGTAATTTGTAGTAATGTATATTATTTTATAATAATTTATACTAATATATGACAAATTTTATTATGTTATACTAATGTATATCATTTTTTATTAATTTATACTAAATAATACAAATTTATACTAATCTATATTAATTTATACTAATTTAAAATGATTTAATACTAATTTATAATAATATATATTATTTTATTATAATTTATACTGATTTATAACAACTTTTTTTAATTTATACAAATGTATATAAAGTTTTATTAATTTAAATCAAATGATACTAATTTATACCAATTTCAATTAATTTGTACTATTTTTTAATTTATAAATTTTTTTATTAATTTATAAAAATTTAAATTAATTTATTTAAATCGTATCAATTTATAGTAAATTATACAAATTTATACTAATTTGTGCGGAATTAATACTAATTTATAGTAATATATATTATTTTATAATAATTTATACTAATTTATAATAAATTTTATTATTTAATACTAATGTATGTCAATTATTATAAATTTATACTAAATGATACTAATTTATACTAATTTATACTAAATTATATTAAATTATTATAAATTATATTAATTTAAACTAATTTTTATGAATTATAATAATTTTTAATAATTTATAGTAATATTTATTAATTTATACTAAATTATATCATTTTATAATAAAGTATACTAATTTATACTAATTTATGAGGAATTAATACTAATTTATAATAATTTATAACAATTTATTACAATTTATATTAATTTATTTTAATACATAATAATTTATATTAATTTATACTAAATTATACTAATTTTTATTAATTAATACTAATTTTTTTGTAAATTTATACTAATATTTAATAATTTTCATTAATTTATACTAAATTATACTAACTTATATTAATTTATGCCATTTTTAATAATTTATATTAGATTAAAATAATTTTTATTAATCTATATAAAATTATACAAACTAATATTAATTTATACTAATTATATAAATTTATACTAATTTACAACAAATTACTACTAATTTATAGTAATTTATATTAATTTATATTAATTTATATTAATTTATATTAAAATATACTAATTTACAGAAACTTGTATCAACTTATAGTAAATTATATCAATTTATCGTAATTTATAATTAGTTATACTAATTTTTATTATTTTATACTAAATTATATCAAATTATAATAATTTATATTAATTTATATAAATTCATACAAATTTATATGAAAAAATAAAAAAACTATGTTAATTTATAAAAAATTATATCAATTTATACTAATTTATATGAATATATAATAATTTTTTTAATTTTTAATTTCTATCAATTTATACCAATATATATTAATTTTTATTAATTTATAGTAATTTTCAATAATTTATACTAATTTTTAGTAATTTATACTAATTTATAATAAATTACATCACTTTATAATAATTTGTATTAATTTATACTAATTTTCAATGAATATAAACTTATTTATAAAAAATTAAATGAATTTCTAGTAAATTATATTAATTTATAGTAATTTTATAATAATATATCACAATTCTTGTTAATTTACATCAATTTATACAAATTTTTATTAATTTATATCAACTTATACTAATTGTTATTAATTTATATCAATTTATACTATTTTTTATTAATTTATACGAATTCATAATACTTTTATTAATTCTTACTAATTTAATATTAATTTATAACAATTTATAATAAATTATAACAATTTTTATTAAACTATACTAATTTATACTACATTTAATTTCAATTTAATAAACAAAAATAACTAAGAAACTATATAGATTAAAAAATAGTTTTTTTATAATTAAAAATTAAGTTTTAATAAGTACCTCGAAATTGGTACTTTGCCAAGCGATTTGTAGATTTTCTCCTGAATCTACTAAGATGATGGTTCGATGTGAAATGAGATGGTTTTTTTATAGAAATAGATGAACTGTAGGCAGATTGTGGAGGGGAGGGGTGAGTGTTGGAGGGGGGGTCTGTGCATATTTATAGTTTTTTATTGTGATGAAATCCCTATCACAAAAGTCTATTGTTTGAACTATTTATGACATACTGTTTATTTGCAACTGGTATTTGCAACATACTACTTATCTGTCATAAATGGCCATCGCCAAAAATAATTTTTCCTACCAAATGAATTTTTTTTGTGACAGAACAGTCCGTTGCAAATAAACCCGATGACGGAACATTTACGGCAGATCCATCGCAAATAATTGTTATTGCGATGAAATCTATCTCAAATACGTAATCATAGACATATTTTTGATGGATTCATCGTAAATCCATTATCATTATGACCATTTGTGACGAATCTATTACAAATACCTGTTATCAAAATGGTTATTTGTGACAGATGTACCGGTCCATCGCAAATTACTAACTAGAAAGAAACTATTTATGATAAATTTTTTATTCCATCACAAATTAGTTTTTCCCTCTATCAAGCGTACAGACATTCCAAAACTTTTTGTGATGGAAGATTTCATCCAACACAAAAGACTCTATATAAAATATATTTGTGATGGACGAGCTGGTCTATCACAAATAAGTCAATCTCGTAGACTATTGGCGAAGGAATTGCGATCCATCACAAATATCCCATCGTAAAAAAAACAATTTTCCTATAGTGATACCTAATATCTCATGAGATGAAAACATTACCTAATTCATTAGAGGGATATATAATTCCAAGCCCACCCATCACTTTATAATATTTACATGTATATGTGATCCACATAAGAAGATCATACATAATGCATGATCATAATAAAACCCCATGAGAAAAAAAATGAGTTTCATAATATTGTCTTCAAACATAACCAAAGGATATTTCATAAATATTCCCAATAGAAGAAGTAATTAAATATTTTGGACATTCATATTTGAAATAGGAATCATAGGTCTTAAAATAGATTCCAAGTGAAGAAGAATTCATAAGGGTGGAGAAGTAGGTATAGAAATTCACCTCTTAAACGATATTTTAAGAAATGGGTAAAGAACCTTTAAACAATGTGAGAACAAGGTACTTTACTTAAAACTAGAATTAAACCAAAATGGTTTCCATAATATTGTCATCATTTTATGAAATTATTTAAGGAAATAAACATTAAAAGATTGGTACAAGAAAAGGAATAATGAATAGGAAAGTTCCCTTTCAAACATGCTTGTTTTAATGAAATATTTAGAAGGGGACTTACAAAACATGTACATCCCCAAAAAATAAAGGTAAAATAAACTGGGTATTTATATGAGAGACATATATATGAAATATAGAAAAGATACATGAGAAATTAGATAGAGAAAGTGATATTTAGAGAGAGAAATCATAACATGAAATAAAAGAGATTGGTTTGGAAGTTCTCTTAGCTCAAGTACCAACATGTTTGGTACATGCATCTAACATCCTGAATAACCAATTTAAGTTTATTAAATACTTTATTCATAACCTTTTATGTATATTTCTTTTTTATGGTTCATTTATTAATATATTTCATCTATTTTTTATATATTTTTCACCCTCATCAACCTCTTGGGGTTGTTCGGTCAGTTCTTCTAAAAATTCTTCGATACATTGACCATGGTCAAAATAGTTATAAAATAGTTTCATCATACCCATAATTATATAGATACATGTTCTTTATCATTATATTAGTATAAATTTTTCATAGTTCGATGTGTTTTCAAAATTATATTCAATTCAAGAAAAGTGTATTGGTATACTCGTTTTAGGAAGTTAAATTTACATTGACCATTTATTATAAATATTATTAATAAAACCCATAATTTATCTTTCAAGAATATTAATAATGTCATAAATATCATATTTATTCATCAAATCCACTTTTAGAACCATCCATCTAGGTAGTGATGAAAAATGAAATATGTCGTTCTTAGAGGCGGTGGTCCAACCATAACACGGGTGACATTTTCATTTTCTAAGGAATGAGAGGTAGGTGGATAATGGTTATTATAGTATACTATTAATATTGATTTCATGATATTAGGGTAGTTTTAATAGATTTATAAAAGGTATAAGAAGAAAGAAACATGAAAGTACTCAGTTAAAACAACCACCCCTTCCTTGGATATCCACCCTTAGATCGCACATTAAGCCTTCTTAGATTGATAATTTGGAGATAACAGAACCTCTAGAACATGAGAAAGAAGGTTTTGGAGAGGTTTTTGTCGATTTTTTTCAAGATATAAAATTTTATGTGTGAGTAGATGTGGGGTCGTGCAAGTGTCCTTTTATATGTGAGAGGGGTGGCATTTTTGTAAATATAATTTATTAGTATAAAAAGAGATGTCATAATTGAGGAAAGTGGCTCCAAAATTGATAATTAATGAAGTAAATATTAGGAAAAGGTTTTCAATCCCTCAAACACCCATTTCAAAAATGTGGTTGTGTGATATTTTGTAACTTTACCTCTTAATTTAACATTTTCCCCTCAATTTAACTTTTATCGTGGTGACTAATTTTTACCTTGGTAACTTATTTTGATTCCCTAAAATTAAATTAAACTCATTAGATAAATTTATTATGAAAATTATAAATATAAAATCTATTTTAATAAATTTAATTTCCAAATGTGTGAAAAATTAACTTCAATATAAGTAATAAAAACAATTTTTTACTATTCACTAAAATTCAACCTATTCTAGAAAAATCCCAAAAATCACCTTAAGATAATTTTGACATGCTAATTCCAAAAATATCATTTATTTTATCTAAATTTTTTTCTAAATATTAAAAATAAATTTTTTAAATAAAAACCTTATTTATTGAAGAAAAAAATTGTGACACGATCAAATCCTTAACCCTTAGAAAAATTAATTATGATTTTATAAAATTGTATTATCATTTTTATAAAAATATATAGTGTTTTATAAAAACATTTTATTAAAATAACATTTATATAAAATTTCTAAAGTTATCTTAAAAATATGTTTTAAAAAAATAAAGCATATATGCTTTATAAAAAAATACAAGTATGATTTCTTTTATTTTATCATATTCAACATTTGTATTATGATTTATATTTATTATAGTTTTTATTCTCTAAATTTTATGTTCTAAATTTATTATTAATTTTTTTATATTATACATTGTTTCTGATGAAAAATATAGAACATGTATGATTGATTTTGGAGGGTTGAGTATGTTTTCACAATCATTCATGTCGGGTTCACCATTTTTTGTTTCACATCTATTTTTGAGCGATTTATACTAGGAGTTCATTCACAGAACAAGAAACACCCAATGGTCCCTGTATTCATGATATTTCACAAACCTACTTTCTAAAGGTTGGTGTTCATTGGTAAATGGTTCCAACAACACTTAGGGACTCACATTGGCTGAGAGGATGGTAGGTTGGGTTCATCATACCTTTTTTGGGAAATTATTGGCTAATCTGGGACCCTATTATATATTTAAGACATATTCATGAATCCTTTATTAAATCCCAAATATATAATAGGTCACCCATATATTAACAATCAATTATTAACAAGTATTGGATTTAGAGTCATGTATATGTATCTGAGGCTCTTCATCAATGGAGACATCTATACATATATGAGGTAACCCATCGATGGTACCATTTATATGGATTAAAGATCATTATATCATTTATTATCCTGATGCTATTTTTAATTCATGTAGTGGGGAGTTCTGGAATTTATTATCATCCCAGAAGATGGGAGTTGTTTTGATATCTGGATCGGGACCAAGATAAGGGCCTCCTACATATCCCTGGGAAAGGAATCAGAACCCATTTCATTTTTGGCCACATAAAGATACACGTCATACCTTTTAACATCATGTGATGAGGACCATAATGTGCAATTTAATGTCATGCAACCAAAACATCTAAGCAGAAGGTTCCTAGCTAAGGATGGTGGGAGACTTACGTTGAAATATCCTGGAGGACCTGGAAGGGATATAGATTCCTATGTTGGATATGACCCTACTAGGAATATGGACCAGATAAGATTAGGGTGAGTTTTAGGTGTTGGGTTTTAACCATAGGGAGGCTAGCTATGTATCCAGCTTTGAAAAGAATCAAATCTCATGTAGTTCGAAAGGTTGGGACTTACACATATGAAGGAGGCCCAATGGGTTTCCTTGTTTGGAATATGTCTCTTTGAGGTGGTGATAACATGGTTAGGTCTTATAATGAATAGAAGGCCCAGGTTGATATTTTATCATATTGATGAATTGATTTCCACTATCCTTTAAGCCCACGTGAGTCATGCTTGGTGTGAGAAATAAGAGGAAGTGGAAGATCTGACAATCCACACAATTTCCTTCATCCACTAGTGGATGAGGGAATATATATAAAAGGTAATAGAATTCCCCACAAGAAATAATTGGGGATTACTTGGGGAGGGGTTCCCTTATGAAGATCCCCCTGCCCTCCCCTTTTGATAGATGGAAGAGAGGACAAGGGAGAGGCTATATGAAAAAAATGTCACAACCCATCTCGACCAGACATATGCCACCATCCCTAAGGTCAGGATCATCATTACCATGAGAATTCAAGATTGTGAACATTCTAACGATCCCACCCACTAGTGAGGGTAAATGAGGGGATTTTATTACCATGAGAATACAAGAATGGATTGGGGACACAATGGTGTGTCCTTTACCTAGGCCAAATGAGTCGAGTGGCCATCATAGAGGTCTTAATGTAATCATTCCCAGGTTCTGGTAGGAGATACATGAAGACCTTTGGATAGTTTATGAAGGAGCCAGTATGGGGACAAACACTACGAGGAAAAAGGGAAGTAAGGCCAAAAGGGAAAAATACCCTAAGGATACCCCAGTCTACATACTGGTATTTTCTATGTGGGGTGGGAAACCATAAAGGGTT
Organism: Viscum album; assembly: GCA_963277665.1. Taxonomy (NCBI): domain Eukaryota; kingdom Viridiplantae; phylum Streptophyta; class Magnoliopsida; order Santalales; family Viscaceae; genus Viscum; species Viscum album. The sequence continues at coordinate 719,933,992 of OY728150.1, forward strand.
TGGTAAAGTAGATTATTTCATGGTGGTATTCACTTATAGGTACAAGGGAACCCTTTACAAGTGGCCAGATAGGTCCTCTCATGAAGGATCCCTTTTGTAGGTCTCCTTTATGGTATGTGGTAGATGAATTACTTTCAGGAGTATTCTCTAGTATTATTTCCTATTTGTACATCCATAATATCTCTTATTCTTCTTTTAATACCATGTATTTATAGGCACACTAAATAACCATTTTCCCAAGATATCTAGTTGGCCACATGGAATACCTAGTACCATGAAGTTGAGTGATAAAACCATCATCTTCATGACATTTTGTGGACTGTGTGGTGGTGAAAAGGGAATATCACACCATAAATAAATTAAATTTTTTATAGGGGTATTAAATCACTACTTTCCCCCATAAACGAAAGGGTTATTATCGGGGGGCATTAAATCACTACCTTCCTCCATAAATGAAAAGGTTATTTGTGGGGGCATTAAATCACCGTCTTCCCCCACAAATGAAAAAGTCATTTTTGGGGGATTTTTTCCCACCACCACACCCCAAAAATTATTTATTTTCATTTCTGGGAGTTCCATGTAGAGTAGTGATTCTGTATAGCATGTGTGTAATGTGAGAGGGATGGGATGCTTTACGGTTTTGATTACTTTACTGATTTTAAACTCAATGAATGTCTTGGCCATTTATTTTTTTGGATTTCCAAAATTCTTCATAGATTTATCATATGATTTTTGGATTTTATCAGGAACAAAAATTACCCCCATTGGAATGGGGTCTGATCAGTATGAAGAGTAGTCGATTTCAAGGAAGAATTCAGCCTGGTTGAGTGCTTTGTGGGTTGCATGTGAACTCGGAGGAGGTCCCGTGACTATAAAAGGTGTTAGGTTGACTCATTTTTAACCTAGCGAACTATAGGTGCTTTACGAATCACCCTGAGCTTATGACTTGATATCCTTTACCACATTGTAATTTTCCTTTTTGAATGACCTTTTTAGGATACTGTAGTCTTTATATCTATTTACTAGTATTCCTATGAACTAATTACTTTACTTTATGGCATAATAGTCTCCACATAGTGATGGGTAATCTGTATAGTGACTTCAGTCACTTTTTAGTTTGGGTAACATGCTATGTAGCTCATACAACATTCTATATGGTATTTTTCACTATGATAAATTTAATATATTTTTTCTAACATTTCTTGTTATAGGGATAAAATGAGTTATGATAAAAAAAACCTTTATCAAGTTTGATGATATCTTAAATAACTTCAATTGAGACCATGACTGATAGAAGAATTTATATTGCTGGAAATATCAAAGTTGGCCTCAACATTATGTCATTCCTCAAGAATGTATTTTGAAGAGTCTTATTTTTTCATAGCTTCTAGATTATCCATTGTCTGATAAACTACCTCTATGCAATTTTGGGATTCAACAAGATTCTTAAATTCCATTAGTTTATCACAACCTTCCATTTACTTGGATTGAAGTGTCCTTGAATCATGTTCAAGTGAAAATTTCTATTGTGGGAAACATCACTCTTGAATAAATTCAAGGGAAAATCTTCATTCTAAATGGTTCCTTATGGAATCAGAGAAACCAACATAATAAATACATATCCTTATAGTCCTCTATTCATGATTTCTTGTCTATATTTAATCTCTCACGAGGTGATTCCACTGGAGGGTGGAGCTCAAAGTGGTATTTTCGGTCTTGAGGAAGTTTTTATGATGAATGGGTTAGGGAATTTTGGGTGTTCCAAAATTATATGGAGTTTCTTGAACAGTTGTAGGCTATTAGCTTATACCAAGTGGTATAGATTTCCCAGTTCAAAGTGTATTTTCTGACTCATATCTTTCATGAATTAATAATTCATTAGTGTTTGAGTACCAATAACTTTCACTTGATGTATGGCGAAGCCATGATCTGTTTGTGGGATATCTACCAATTAGGTGGAATTCCCATTCTTTCTAACATGTAAAATTATTTCCTTCCCATTTCCAACACATGGGAAAACAATGAACATGTTTCTCCATTAGTTAGAGACCTATTGATCATGACAGACAAGTCACTAGGTTATCCGCTTCACACCTATTCACTAATTCCATTCCATGAGTGTATAAAGCTATTCTTGAAAGATAGTGGTCTAATGAAAAAGATTCAAAAAATCAGGACTCATCCAACTCAAAAATATAAAGATTTTATAGTTTCATACTGATCCACTCTCGAGGTAGGATGATATACCACATGGGTCTATAGTATTTAGCTAGATATATCTATAGACTTTGGGCTGATAGGGTTTTATCCATGTTTTCGAGTGGATGGATCATTCAATCTTGTGATGATTTCACTGGTGTCAGGGTATACACCTTGATGATGGTGTCTAGGTTGGAGGAGGAACAACCTATCAACATAGATGAACCAATACTTGCTCGTTTTTGTGAGTTGTTGGGTCATATACAGGAGGGAAGATACCTACATCACCTCAATAGACCCTTACATATTTTATATGACAATATATTGGAAAAATTTTGATGTTATAATTATTAATATACCATGAAGATTCCTCGTTCCACCTTTCACCCCACACTGTTCAACATTACTATTGTTCACCTAAAATCCTTGGGCATTGATATTGTTATTGAGTTATTAAGGGATCCCACCTATTTTTCTTTCGTTACTTATTCTCCACCTTCTATATTGGTGATAGATGATGGAGGAGAACTTCAAAATAACTCCCCTAAATAGTCTCATTTTGAAATGGTATTCTAGCTACTCAGATAGATGGAGTGAAAATTTGTGAACCTCACACTCTATATAAGTATATTCGATAGTTTAGATGTCTATAATAGGTTATATCCTTTCCCATAATTGAGATTAAGAAAGAATCACTCCCTATTATCTTCCTCTAACTTTGGTTAATGTTGATTCATGAGGAATCCCAAAATGGAATTTATTTTACCTTCCATAGATTATCTAACCAAATTTTCATGCAGTTATGCCAAAATGTGGGTGGAATAATATCCATATGGGATGTTGTGGAAACTAGTCTGATAGGTGAATAAACCCCTAATTTCTCCAAGTTCCTTGTTTTTCATGCCTTTATTTCCATATTCTAAGGAAAGAAATTATGCATCCAACCATTATATGTATTATGAGAGAGTTTTGTCTTCAATTTTCCCTCATGATAGGAGTGTTATATACCCAACATTTTTAGCTAATACTATTGGCCACCCCACTAACATTGTTCTCAAAAAAATGGTATCATACACTTCTCTGATAGACACCAGAATTACCAGCTCATTCCTTGAAATCAAACTAGAAGTGATGATAGAGGACTTTTCTACAAATAAATAACAATCTGGATCAAGCCTGTCTGTAAAAAATGTGATCCCATATTATTTACCAGTAGATGCAGGTGAATAGTGTCTAGATCACAATGCTATCATCGAACATCAGGCCATGAAAAGTGGGATTGGCACTAGGTTTACACAATCATCATGAATACTATTTCAGATAATATTGTTGAAATAGTGGAAAACCTTAGTCCAGATTTCCTTTCCTTGAACATAGGTGGATATGATTACTGAAATGTGCATATCCTTATCCGTGAAGTTCTCATTTCCCGAGATGAGTTGGAATCTTGTGAATATGATCTTATCTAGTTTAATCTTTCCAACCATCATGTGAAATATTTTAAGGATTCTTCTACTAAGCTATATCGTTTAGTTGTTAAAGAAGCAAAAATTCATGATTGGGCCACGGCACATGCTACAAAATTGTGAGAATGTGAGGATTTCATGGTTAAAGTGAAAGCATAGTTGTCATCGACAAATATGGAGCTGGAATTCATCAAAAAAAAGGTCGATACCTAGACACCTTCATTAGAAAAATTCATCCATTATCTGAAGCTAAAGCTGGGCAGAGAGCCAATCTTGAGAAGTCCCTCAATTCCCCACATCAAGCATTAGTCGATTTATTGAATAAATATAGAAAATGTTCATTGTAGTTATTTCATTTGTTTTTCATCACTTTATAGTATTAAGGAGAGACTCTAGGGTGTGGATAGTCCTCCTCCCAAAATTATTATAATGAATTGAAACCTAGTTGTTCTCAATTATATTTTTTTATTTACATCCTATAATTTCACATAAACTTGCAGTGTTTCAAAAGAGTAAAATCAAGCTATCCCGAATCATTCAAACATCGAGTAACAAAATCAGTTATAATCATGAACATTTCAGCTGATGTACTCTATTTCTTTTTTTCTTTTAGTGTGGCTCACTTAGGAATGATTACCATCATCATAACACCAAAGTTGGATTGCTTGAAATATTGAATGATCTTGTATCAAAAAAAAATGAGTATCTAAATTGAAATTTTTTGAACAGATATTTTCTATGTCTTAATTTTTTCCTAGGTTGATGGACCTATTAAGAATAGTTTGACTATTTCCAAGTTCACACTATGGGCCCTACAAAATTTATGTTTCTTCTATTACTACTATAACTTTTACTTAAGTATGATTTGAAGTGGACTCAGTGGGTATGAATAAAATTTTACTCTGGTCACCCTTTATGGGTTTTCAACCTAATGAGTTTTATGTATCATTCCATTAGAAATTTAAGGTCCAAAAAGATAGACCAGTACAATTGGTATTTTAGGTCAAACATATTTGACCATGAATTACCAAGAAAAGGCTTATAAATCAAGAATACTTCAATAAATTTTTGATATGGGGAGGGGAATCATAAACCATAATATTGAGGCTCTCAAATATGGAAAGGATGACATGGGATAGGTTTGGAAGGAATGACCACAAAATGTGGTTTAAAGAATGAATTCATTATGATGTTGTTGAGGTATATATAAATAGTGTCATTCTATCATAAGAATTAAGACTCCTCTTGTTGACAAGACACATTTAGGGAACACATTATGTTGATCCACAAATAGGCATATTATGTATAGTAAAAAAAAGGTGTCATTTCGAGTCACATGTTCTCGCCACTGATATCTGAGGAGTGTTAATGTAAATTTTAGTTTTACCAAGATAATGGTGTGTGGTTTATGAAATGGGGGTTGCGTCTAAGAAGTATGATGAGAAACATCTCCTCCAACATTGGCCATGGGTGGAATCTTCCTATATAAACCCAATTTGAAGTAAGGGAAGAATTTTTATCCAATCATGAGTTTGAAAGTGAGGGAAAACCATACTAGTATTCCATTCATGGATTGGTACATATATTGTTTTAGGGAGTATGGGCCTAGAATAAGGAATTCAGGAATTACTATGCATCTCATTCAGATGAGAATCAAGATGGGTGTAGTTCTATAATCAAACTATGATGAGAGGCCATAAAAACACATAGTTTTATGTCATATGATAAGGATGTGAACCGTAAAGTTTAACTTCATATAGAAAAGACATTTACCTATATTTTAATATTATGCAATAATGATGTTTGGTGTGCCTTTTAAGGTCTTGAATTAAGGACCAACCATTTCTGGGCGATCCTTCCAAAAAAATGCTCTGACATTCTATAGGCATAAAGTGGAAGGTTGTAATCCATGGCCTTGGGGTCCTCAAATAAAAGGGAGTAGGATAGGAAATGAATGTAATGTATGTCCATGGACCATATTCAAATAGAATTTCCCTTTATAATGTGGTTAAGGAATATGGAGATAAGAGGATTTTCTCCTGAGAATAAGGATACCTCTAGTTAATGATCCACATTTAGGGAAGAAAATATACAAATCCACGTATGTGCATATTATGCATATTCAAAACAAAGATTTCCCTAAGAGTTGAACACTCTTGTTACTGATAACCGAAGGAGAGCTTATGCAGATCCAAATTTCTCAAGGTATGGAGTATGTTCTGTGAAAGGAATTTTCCTAGGCATGAATGGTTTATTTAGGATGGAATTGACCAGGAATGGGTCAATTGTTCCTTAAATGGGGTTGACATGTATAGAGTGGATGGAAAATTTGTGACTTGACCTATTATTTGAGATCTAGGTGTCACTAAGTATCCTGTAGTAACAAAAAATTAAGCCATATGTAGTTATAGGGTAGAAAACTCTATACACAAGTATGATTCAAAGATAGGAAGGGGATATTTTTATACTATGGTTGGAACCAATATTTGAGATCCATACATCACTATGTATCTTGTGGTAATAGGAGTCTAGACATAGGTAGTTCTAAGATATATTCCCTCACTAATCGAACACTTCTATAGGGAGGGTCATTTTTTCATATTACAATTGGACCGGGATGTAGGATCTGAGTGTCACTACATATCCCATTAGGATGGGAATGAATCCACGCATAGTTCTTTAATGGAGGTGTGGTGGGGGACCAACACTGAGAATAGTGGTCCTATCATGTGAGGGCCATAGCAATGCACAATTTTATGGCATGCAAGAGATGTCAACCATATAGTTTTAACATCATGCAATAAAGAAATTTGGTGTTCCTTTTAAGGTCTCACATCCAAGGCCATGCTAACCCTAACATGAATAGATACATATCAATCATGCGAGGAATACCTTACCATAATTACTAATCACACATGATCTATGATTAATGTAAGAAAAAAGGAAAGGAAAAGGTTTCTTTCACCACACAGAAGTAATTAAAATAAATGACAGGGGAATTATTATTATATTGTAGCTAGAATAAGATATAGGATCTAGGCATCACTACATATCCCATATGGATGAGAATAAAACCATACGTAGTTCTAGAAACATCTTAACAATGAATGATAGGGATTCCAACCGTGCAGTTTAACATCATGCGGTAAAAAACAAGGTTACCCAATTTGAAAAATAAGGAATGAATCCCCAAAAACACAGTATAATCATTCAAGAAATAATATTATGAGAGGAATCCCATGTTTGTGATAGGAAGATTTCTAAGATGGTTTTCCAAGGAATCCTATGCTTGGTACACTAGGTAAGGCTACATTTTAATGTAATGTGCTGAAGATGTTGTCGTAAAGTTTTATGTCTTATGACTCAAATGATATTGGTCATGCACTTTAGGGTTTTACGACTCGTACCTCTCCATATATTTTAGCATCATATGGTAAGGATGAATGGTGTCTTGTAGTTTTTCGGATCATACAACCAGGACCATGGTGCCTTATAGTTTTTTAGTTCATATGACTAGGGACATGGTGTTTTTATTGTTTAAGGTCACAAATCTTTGACTGATATGTGGTTTCAAAGACGCCCTCACCAGCCAATAATCCACAAGTATAATGTGAAGAGATGCCTTGGGGGACAAAGGTTGGTGAAAATGATCTTGTAAAGGGGTGGAGTTGTGGATAGACCTAAGACAGAGGCCCTATGTATCACTATGTATCTTGTTCAAGTGATAATCAAGCCATATGTAGTTCTAAGGATATATAGGTTGGTGGTGTGGTAAGATACTAACATTGATATTGGGGGCCTTTTAGGAGAGGAACAAAGCATTACACAGTTTTTCATCATGAAATAGTTACGTGAACCATGTAGTTTTATGTCATGCGACAAGGAAATCATCATATAGTTTAACATATTGTGATAAGGATGTTTTTCATAAATTTTAAGCCATGAAACTAGGACCATGTTAATTCCTTTCAAGGTCATGCGACTATGACCATGGTTCCTTATAGTTTAAGGTCTTACAACTAAGACCCTGGGGCCTATCACATGACGTATTTCTTGAGAAACCTTTCATTGGTAAGGGGCATAGTGCATTCACCATCCATTATTATTAATGAGTAGGATCCATTATGATAGACCTTATATAGGATGTAAGGTCCTTACCACTTTAGTTCAAGCTTCAGTGGATTCTTCCTAGGTATCATCGGGGTCCTAAGGATCAAAACCTATTCCCCTTGAATAAATGAGTGAAGGTGAACCTTTTTGTTAAAATATTGAGCTATTCAGTTTTCATTAACCTCTAAATGATGCAAGGTACACAGTATTTTCTCATACAACTATTCCATTTCATCTAAGAAATTTTGGGATAACTCATCAAAATAAAATTGATTGTAGATGGTAGTAAAGAGTAAAGGAAACCAAACTACTATGGGAAGAACTGCTTTTGTCCCATATACCAATGAATATAAGGTTTCTTGTGTAGTAGTATAGGTTATGAAATGATAGACCCAAAAGCCATGTAGAATTTTTTTCAGACTAGGATTTATTGTCCTTGTCCACTATTTTATAATGTAGGTTTGATAGGGTTTTTTGAAATTCTATATCTTTCCATTTGTTGATGCATGATAGTGGGGTGAATGGTTAGACTCAATGTTATATTCCTGGTACAACCTCTTCAATTTGGAATAATAGAAGTTGGTTCCATTCTCTATCAGTATTGTTTGAGGGACACTAAATCTGGTGATGATTTTTTGACTTCATGAAATTGATGATACTCTTGGTCCCAAATTCATTAATAGGTGCCACCTAAACCCATTTGGAGAAGAAGTTTGTAGCAGTAAAGATATATCTAAACTATTTGTACATAGTTAGAGGGTATGGACCTAAAATATCCATTCTCCATAAGGTGAATGTCCATGAGTATTTATCTATGTGTATAGACTATGGGGGTTAATGGATGAAGTTGATATGCACTTGGTAGGAATGAAACTTTTGATGAATTGTGTGTAATCCTCCATCATCGAAGTCCATAAATATCCAAGCCTCCTAATTGGGTGAGAAATATTGGTTTATTAATGGTGGTCTCCATAAGAACTAGTATGAACTTCCTTCATGGAATTATTCATATCATTTTTTCAATGCATCTGAGGGGATCTCCATTGAAGCTTTGCTTATAAAGAACCTTCTAATGACCCAGGCTATCATAGAGAGTGAAATTTAGTTCTATTCATCAGATATTTTTTTCTAGATTTTTCTAATAGAAAGGTATCATTTTAGAGGTATTCTATGATGCGCTTCATCCATCCATTTGTATAATTATCTGGTTTAAGGGTAGAATTGATCTCGTTGATCTCTTTCATACTTCTCTGAACAAATGGTGATTCCATTGTGCGATGTGCAATGGTGATCACTATTTTTGTCTCTATTCAGACCTAAAAATCTATATTTTTATTTTATAATGCCTCTTTCTAATTGTTTTGTGAACATAGGATATGAGTTAGTGTTGTTTTGGAGGAGAATTTTGCTATCAACTCTTGACAATAATTAAGTAAAGGGACCAAATCATATTTTTAGATAGAATAATCACCATTGATTTGTTTAATCACCAAATCAAAGTCACCTTTGATTCTCAGTTGAGTTATTGGTATTTTTAAATCCAATTCCAAGATTGAAATGAGGGACTGTTATTCAGCCTCATTGTTAGTGAAACCTTATAGTAGCAGGATAAAGTAGGTAAGAACTACCTTTACTAGAGAAATGAGAATGGATCCTAACCTGGATCTATTGAGATTGAGGTCTTCTATCCTATTTCATATTAGTATTCTTGATGAACCATCAAATTACATTTTCAAAATTTAGGTAGAGTTTGGAATGGATAAGATATCATCTTCTGGAAGTTCAGTACTCACCAACACTTATTCCATAGAGGGATGTTCTGAGGCCTTACCTTTTATCACCTTTTTTGGGTATGATCCAGATGTAAAACTATTTTAGAATAACTTTCCATCATTCCAAGAGTCTATTAAACATGGTAAAACCATGTATATATTTTTGTAGTTCATTTCAAGAGATCAAATGGATCTTGTGGTGTTATAGATAGTGAATTAATTTGTAAAGTGAAAAAATTGGTGCCAAGTAGTTCTTGTCGATATCTAAATACCGAGTCTTAGTGTTGATCATGGTATGAATGAGATAAAAATGGTTTTTTCAGTACCAACATCATTTTTTGTGCAAGGAAGGCCCTCAGTGACCATTCTAGAGTTGTCTCATATAAGATGAGAGACTTTCCTTTAAATAGTAGCATCAGCACTGGTGGGATCAGAAAATATTTATTGAGGCTATTGAATTCTTATTGGTATTAATTTTTTCATTGAAATGAAATCCTTTTCTTCATTAGTCCAGTAAAGGTAAAACAATTTATGATGAGGTTTTCTATGAAGAATAAAAGTTTGTAAATGTGTCCCTATAGTCTTATCTACTATTTTAGGTTTTTAGGGGGTGGCATAGCTTAAATTTACTTGGTCAATTTAGGTTTGAATTTGATTCCATGATGGATTACTAAAAAACCTATAAAATTTCTTGAAGTAACACTGAAATTTCATTTTAAGGGGTTTATTTTTAGACTTTGTTGTCATGGTTTTTCAAAAATTATTTTCAAATCGGTAAGCTGATCATAATGTTGCCATGATTTTATCACCAAATCATCAACATAACATTCAATTGATTTTCCTTGAAAGGGTTTTAAGATTCAATGCATTTCATGTTGATATATATCTCTAATATTCTTTAAACCAAATGGAATAATCCTATATTAAAATATTACCTAGGGGGCATGAAAGTAGTGACTTCTTCATATTATGGGGACATTCAGATTTGGTTGTATCCTAAATAGACAACCATGAAAGATAGGGCATGATAACCATCCATTGCATCAATCAGAAGTTCTGTAATTAGAATTGGGAAGTAATATTTCAGAAAATACGTATTAAAGTCTCTAAAATCAATGTAAACCCTAGAATCCTCATTATTTTTATTTATGGGGACAATGTTGGTGAGCAACTTTGGGTAACATACTTCTCATATGAAGTTGGATTTTATAATATTGTTAATTTCAACTTTGACCTTGGTGGATTGATTCAGATGTGTCCTTCTGGCCACCTTCTTGTATCCACGATGATTTTTTGGTAGACCTAGGTGATGGGTAGCCACATTAGAATCAAGACCTGACATTTATTTGTAATTCTATGAAAACATGTCTGGGAATTTCTTCAAAAAAGCGGTGTAAATTTCCTTCTCATGAAAGGTAATAGTTTCACTAACTGACATCAATCATAGATCCTCCTATGTACCAAGATTTATCTTTTGGAGTTCATCGATAGTGGTGGAGACTCCTTCCTAAAATAATAGAGGGACATCTCTTAGGTCATCTTCTTCTTATTATTATTTATCTACCTCCTCATATTTCTCTATGTCCATGTTGAGATGGATGGGTGATAATGGGGAATTATTGAGGTTATGGGGGATGTTAGTGTTTTGAAATCCATTTTCCAATGATGATATAATGACTTCCTCATATTTTTCTAATGAATTGATGGCCTGAAAAAGTTATGGGGATGAAGATGAGGAATCTTCATTTGAGGTATCACCACTAATGGGGAAATCAAAGACTTCTTCATCTCCCTATAATTCAATTTATGTGGCTGATATCATGAAGACCAATGATCACATCTAGGAATATGAGCTTATATCGTTTACTTGACTGATGGGAAGTACATATTCATCACCAATGTCTGTGAATGGGTTATTTGGGGTTATTTTTAGACCACTTGGGGTGATAATCTAAGTGATACCATCAACTATGGGTTGTTTACCCTCTCTTTAGTAGAATATTGCATCAATATATTGAGATTCACTAGATTCAAATGGAGATTTATCCCCATGTAACTTTATAATATTCCTTTTAATATAGTATTTTAGGCATTGATGACATAAAGAAGGGATTATTGATTGTTGGTGCAGCCAAGGCCTTCTAAGAAATACATTGAAATCCATATCTTTTCAGATGACCAGAAATTCAGAGTCGGGAATCAAATCTCCAAAATGAGCTCTAATATTAATGTATCTTAGGGGTTTATATTTCATTTTATCATACCCTTGAAGTTTTAGAGAAAAATGTGATAGATCAACTTCAATGTATCCTAATCAATGATGTGTTCGTACTAGAATGAGGTTGAATCCTGGTCCATTTTCAATTAAATCCTAATTGATGTCAATGTAATCTAATCTTCCAAATATGTACTAGGGCCTGATATTTCCCAATATAAAAACATATCTATCCTATTCCATGAAAGGGATAACCATATGACATTCTGTATGGTCATTCTATATATGTTATACCTTGGTAGCAGTAACTCCATCTTTAAAATCTTAAGGGATTCGTAGAGCCTCAATAAGTTCTTGTCATAAATCCTTTGACATGTTGAGAGAATCTAGAATTTAAAGTTTCACCAAAACTATGGAAAAATGATTCAGGATGTCATATTTTTTATTCAAAGGCCTACATATTCTTGTGGGGATATACTCCCTAATAGACATTATAGAGACTGAAGTTCCCAGGGTAGATTATTTGAGTGGTTTAATAGATTATGGGGGAATATTTTCTTATGGATTGGACCATTTTGGCTTGCCTACCTGTCTGGGATAATGATACTGCTACAACCCTTATATTCGATATTCAATCATGATTAAGACTGAAAGACACTTTATGAAGGTGGGTTCATTTCCCTACTCTTCCTGTTCTCACTAAAGGGCTCTTATATGAATATCAATAGTATAAACGACCATGAAGGTGATGTTTCCAAGATATTGGTTTTGATCACAGTTTTGTCTTCCCCTATCTCCCTAGATTCTATGACCTCTAATCAGAGTTTCCCAACATGGAATAGGTAATTTGAGTTCGTAATACTCTTAATCATTAGAGAATGAACTCATTAATTGAATGATGTTAATGAATCCAAAAATTAATTCCTTGTCTAATGAGGATTCCATATGGTGGGACAATTCCCATGGTACCATTTGGTGGGGTGGTTCCGGTTGTACCAAGGATGAAGGAATGAAGTCCAAAAGAGTCAAGGCTAAATTTGGCCTTGGTGTACGTTCATCTTTCTACATTTTTTTCGTCTCTTCTTGCGATGAAATTTCTTAGAATACAGTACTATAGAGGTGTGATTCATTGATGGAGCCAGTTTTTCCATAGAAAAAGTAACTAGGGGTGTAATTGGTTATTTTAACTATGCTTGAAGAATATAATTAATTTGGTTAATTGTTTTTTAGTCATATAAATACTAAAATTTTGTTCATTCTTGATGGTAAATTATTTCTATTCACCTTCTACCTCTGGAGTGGTGGAAGAAACATACAATACTTATGTTGGTGGTTTTCCTAGATTCACTTTCCTGGAATAAACCATCTTGTGTAGAATATACTTGAAAACAAAATAGTCCTTGATGGTGTTCCCTGATATTCAATTAAACAGGAAATAATTCAGGTGATTTTTAAGAATAACTTGGTTAGGTCTCTTGGGTTATTATAGTGTTAACAGATTGTTTTTCAAGATTGATAAGAAGTAGCTAGGAAGCTTCTCATCTTGGAAGGAGAATACTTTTTCTTTCAATATCCAAATTGGGAGTGTTTCAGATCTTTCCTTCCACCCTTTTGAGGTTATTATTTGTAGTTTTTCCATCCTAGAGGGGGTGTTTCATGAGTAGATATGGTATTTGGAGTTAGATCTACTGTAGAGGCTAGTTTTAAAGTAACCATTATAGTTTCCACTTTACCCATCCTCTTCCCTTGAAATGTTGGAATGAGATGAGAGTTAGCCTTGGTTTTCAAAATAGAATATTCTATCTTTCTATTACTATATTAAAATCCCAAAATCCAATTGGATTTATTATTGGGATAAGAGGTGCTTATAGTTCATCATGAAAATTCTCAATATAAAGATCCAAAAAATCCTCTAAAGGAAGCTCCAAGTCCAGGGAACAGGTAAAAATTTTCCACCTAGCAATAAATTCCAACACCCTATCATTTTATTGTTCTCAAAATTTTTAGAGATCAATGACTATTTTATTTTGAAACATATAGCTAAATTGATAAATGAATTTTCGGTGATGATATTCCCATCCCTTGATTTATCTGACTAGTAGACGGGTATACCAGGTGAAGACCAGTCCTTCTAGAGTCTATACAAACAGCTGAGCTTAGATTCCTATTACTACTCAAGGTTCACCACCATGGGGCTACACTGAGACATGAATTGTGTTAGATGTTATTGAAGATCCCCTAAACTATTTAATGCTTGGAATATAGGATTCCCAAAGTTTGGTGGGGGAAGAGTTACATACACCCATTCAGTATAAGGATTCATATCCGGTTGTACTGGTGCACATAATTTTACCATATCTTCTAATTGAGCTTTCACTATTTCAATAGCATTGATCAGTTGGGGAGAAATGGACAATGTAGGATTCTGAATAAGGGGAATATTAGGTTGGGCTAGCTATGGTATCTCTGCTTGTACTCATGGTGGGTAACCTATAGGGTTTGGCCTATGAGAATGCGTTTAAACTAAATATCGTCATGTACCTAATGGAGGGAACTCCTGAAGTCTTACTTTATTGGGATCCAAATATATTAGTTTTTAGTACCCAGTATTGAGGATATATTCTAACTCTATTTCAATTACTATGATGAACCCTGTTTTTTGAGGTACATCAGTTGGGAGCGTGAGATGAGACTCTTCTTATAAAACATATCCATTAGGTAAATTTCCTTATAGTGGTTCTATATTGAGTTTTCTCAACTCCTTCATATCTTTCTCATGATAAGAAAATCCTTCTTCAAGTTTGAGAGGTTTAACCTCTTCGGGTGATGGGTGATATACGACTACACCTTTACCCTTTTCCTTAGAAGATACTTGTTAAGGATGTGGTAGTGGAGAAATTGAGGGAATACCCAAATTCATAGCAAGACTCAAGTTTTAGGTATGAACCCCTTTTTCAATCATCTTGGTGTTGACTGTATTATGAACAAAAACATCATCTTCTTGTTCCTATGTATCGAACTAATGTTTTATAGCATCTATAGGGGAAGTTCTAATGATGATCACTGATGCATAATTCCCTACAGGTGTCACATTATTACCAGAATAATAAGTGGTTCAGTTGTCTTAGGGATATCTATCAAAAGAACTATGATCATTAAGAGTGGTGATACCCATAAGATATTTCTTTTATTTGTGCCTACCATGGGTCCACGTCCTCTCTTTCACTGTTCCTCTTGGAATCATTTGATGAAGTGTGATCTGAAGAGAAACTCCAAAAAAAATTGTTGTGCATGTTCCTAGTGAGGAATTCATGTCATGATATAGGATGAACAATTAAGATTCAATTTTTGGTTCTCCCCCTAAATGGGAAAATATCGACTTCCATTGAGGAGGAGGTTTAGGTAAAAATTCTCCCCTACCTAGCATGTTGGGACAACTTCTGTTCTATTTTCACAATATTTTCAGGCTTGGTTTGTCGTCCTCTAAGTTTGTGCTAGAAATTACCCTAGATTAATAGGTTGGGGTTTCTCCTTTATTTCCATGGATTTATCATTTTCAACTAATCTCCTGATTTTATAGATATTTTTTCAAACATGGATTGAGTGAATTGTTTGATTTTCCCCTTATCTACCTACTTAAAAATATATTTATGTTTCTTGATTATTATATTCCATTAAGTGGGAAAATTTAACAATATTTTTAGAATATTGATTCAAGATTATTTTGATGGTTAAATCTCTTATATACCAATTTCATTGAGAGTTATTTGGGGCCAATTTTTGTTCATCATACCATATATTGTGAGTAGATCCGATTTCTTGAAGCTGGTCCAAGGAAATGATGTTACATGATCTTACCTTTGGCTATATTTTCTAATCATAGAGTGAGGTGAAGTGAAATACCCCATGTTCTCCCCATCCCCTGATATGAACGTTGGATGGTGAATCAACGATTAGATGATGCAACTATTTGATCATATTGATACATGCATGATGAAGGGGTCCTTGATGTTTTCCTAATCTCAGGTGTTACGCATATAGAAGGTATTCTAATTTTATTTGATGATTTATCTCTTCTATTAACTTTATGTGGATTATATAGTCATTGTATCATAATAATTGTTTTTCAGATGATGAAGGGTAGTACATAAATTTTGGTGGATTTCATGCACACATTCTTCCAACAACACCTTTGGAATGCTGTATTGGGGAGTGGATAAAGTCCATAACATGAACGGTATATTGTCTTTATCTACTTTTCTTCTCATGATAAATATGTATTCTTCATCTTTTTTAAGAGGATACTCAACCTGATTTGACCAAAGTGGACATTTACCCATTGTTTTATTGTAAACAGTAAGGATGGCAGGGATTTCCTATCATATTGGAAAGCCAACGATCCAAGGGTGGATCAGAGAATGGACATTTCATTGGGATTTCTTATGATTTAGAAAGAATGTCACTTATCAATGATGATGCATCATGAATGGCTAGCCAAATTTTCCCAAGAACCTCATGATAGAAGGGATGAAAGTTGATTTGGAAAGGGGAAGACCTTTATAACAAAAGAAAGTTTCACTATAGGAAGGACCTTCATAGATAATTACATTATGTGGAGGACTATCATCATGACTTAAATTATGAATGTAAGGGGAATTTTTTCATCATATACCCTAGGAAGGACCATTAGGATATATGATTACAAGGGGAGGGCCTTCTTACTATTAGAACTTCAAGACATGAGGATGGTTTCCATGGAACTCATCAGGAGATGGGCTCTCATGATTGATCGAATTTTGGACACAAAGTAAGAATTCATGGTAAGACATCCAGGGAAGACCTCTAAAACCATTAGTAGCAAATTTTTGGGGAGGATGTTCATAATTATATTTACTATCTCAATAATTTGGTAATGGATGATTAAGATCCTTATCCTCTATAGATAAATGTCTAAGAGCTTCACAAACACCATCATTGATCAGAGCAATATTGTAGACTGGATCTTCATTTTCTAATTGACTTTTGTGAGGAATTTTTTGGATGTTCTATGGGATATTAAGGATGCCTACTTTGTATAGTGGGTTTCATAAATGGGGGTTTATTTGAGTATTTCCTAGGTTGATATTGTAATTCTCTGACAGATTTATAAAATTTTGGTAGGGATATATGTCTTCCCTAGAGTGGCCACTGGGATGGACTGATAACCTCTAGTTATAATGGGGATATGGGCCAGATCCAGTTGTCCATTTATCATGGTATTTTTTCAATGACCCTCCTAGATGAGAGTAGGGATTTTCTTCTAATCTGAAGTAACCCTCACTTTATGTTGATGATTCACCTCAATTATGGGGGTGGGGTTTAATACCCTCCCTTCAACCAATTCCACCATTACCACTATATCTTGGTAGGTTTGTAGGATGTGGGTAGGGATTTTTTTCATCCCTTTCATCACTGTCAGAACATTTTGAGTGAATTCAGTAGTTGGAACATGAATATATGCTCCTTCCATGGTTTTAAAAGGGATATAGGCCTACACTTTTCCTCTAGTTTCTATTAGTATACATCGATATTCTTCATGTGTGGGGGTGAAGATATGGGTCTGCCCCTAGTTTTCTACTAGAACTTACTGGCTAGTTTCTATGAGTGCTGCCAGATCATGTTGGTAGGCATGATATACACGAGTAGGGATTTTCATATACTCTTTGTTTTCCACCATGTTTTGTTCTAGTTCCTTTGGTTGCTAAAAAACTGTTTTGGAAGGTTTGAGAGGTACGAATAATAATTTTTAACTACTCATAAGTTTTTTCCATGTTTTTTTGGCAGGATTATTTGTTGGGAATAGAGATGTGAGCATGTACCTAATTATTTGAATGCTACCCTTGATGAGTTTCCATGGGTTCTCAGGTCTGAATGACCTGATCTAGATACCTTGGGGTAGAGTCCTCATAATGATGAGGACATTATTCCTTGTGGAATTGATGACAACTATTGATAAAATGATCCCATTGGCAGGATCCCTTTGTTTTTGGGATAAGTCCATCAGTGATCTCTTCATCCTCCTCCCTAAGATAAGGGAGGAATCTATTACTTCATTCGAGGGAGAGACTCCCAAAATGGTATGAAATGGCCACTAGTTTTGCTTGATTCTTCACCACCAACCATTGTTTAGTGGATGTCTATAAGGTCTTCATTACTTAGATGGATTTTCATGCAGCCTCCAATGTAGGGATATTATCATTGAGGTGGTAATCCCTAACTATTTCATTTGAAATCTGGTGCAGAAAATGCTGGGTAGGTGACAATATCCTTTGATTTTATGAGAATTCTTCTTGTGTGGAATTGAATGCATAAGTATGCGCTAGTTGGAAGGATTATTTTTTGTATTGAATAGTATTCTTTTGAGTGTTCCTGATTATACATGGAAAAAACAAACAAGAAAAAATATATAACAAAGTAGCTTTCCAATAAATAAACACATTAATAATTGATTGTTTTTTATCCAATTTTGTCCAAATTTCATTTTTTGAAAGTGAAAAATGGGTCTGACATGTGGGTTTTATAGTAATTTTGGTTAAGTATTCACATTAAGTTCACCATTTTTTGTTTCCAATGAAAAATCTGGAACCCATATGATTTATTGTGGGGGGTTGAGTATGGTTTCACAATTTTTCACATCCAGATCACCATTTTTTGTTTTGTATCCCTTTTTGGGAGGTTTCTAATGGGTTTTATTCATGGAACCAAAAACACCCAATGGTTCCCTAATCCATGATGTTTCATGAACTGACTTTCCAAAGGTAGGTGGTCGTTGGGAAATGGTTCCAATAATTCTTAAGGACTTGCATTGGTCAAGATGATGGGAGGTTGGGCTCATTGTTTCTTTTCTAGTGAAATTATTTCCAGCTCCAGGGCTCTCTTATATATTTAGGAAATATTTTTGAATCCTTTATTAAATCCAAAATATAGAACCATACACCCTTATATTAACAATAAATTGTTATAATTTATTGGATTTAGAGTCATTTGTATGTATCTAAGGTTCTTCATCGATAGAGATGTATGTATGTATCCAAGCTTCTCCATCGATGGTACCATTTATTCAGATTATATATTATCAAGTCATTTATTATCATGATACTAGTTTTAAGCCATGTAGTGGGGTGTTATAGAATTTATCGTCATCTAGGAAGAAAGGAGTTGTTTTGATGTTGGGATCAGGCCCATGAGAAGTGATTCCAAAATATCCTTATAAAAGGAATCAAAGCCCTCGTAGTTTAGTTCCACTTAATAGGAAAGAACAAACCTTTTAAGGTCATGTGATAAGGACTATACCATATAGTTTAAGATCATTCAGCTGAAGATTTAGGCGAAAGGTGCCTAGAAAATGATAGTGGGGGACCTACACTGAACCTCATGGAGGCTTCCTATGTATCCCATTTAGACAGAAATCAAATCCTACATAGTTTAGAACATTGGGTATTACACCTATGTAAGAGGCCCAATGGGCTACCTCATTGGAATATGTCCCTTTGAGGTAGTGATAACATGGTTGGGTCTTATACCAAATAAGAGGCCCAAGTGGATATTTGATCATGCAGATGACTTGATCGCCACTACCCTCTATGCCCATGTGATTCATGCTCGGTGTGAGAAATAATATAAAGCGGAATATTTGGCAATCTATAGAATTTCCTTTATCTTCTGGTGGATGAAGGAAAGGATATGGTAGGTGGGGGAATGTTTCGCAAGAAAGACCATGGGATTAATTTATTATGGATTAACTTATAAAGATCCCCCTCCCCTCCCATTTTGATTGATGTAAGAGAGGATTAGGGCAAGGTTATAGGAAATAGATGTTGCATCCCTACCCAATAAGTTTTCTACCACTATCCCTAAGGTCTGGATCCTCAGTACCATGAGAATAAAATATTGGGAACATTCTAAGGATCCCACCCACCAGGGAAGGTAAATACAGTGATTTGATTACCACGGGAATACAATACTATATGGTACAAATGGTGGTGTGTCCTTCCCCTAGGATGAATGAGTCAAAATGCCATGATGGAGGTCTTAATGGAAGCATTCCCCGGTTCTGGTAGGAGAGATGTGAAAAAAATTGTATAGTTCATGAAGGGGCCAATATGGATCCAAACACTATATGGAAAGAGGGTAGTAAGTTTGGAAGGTAAAAACAATAAGGATACCCCATTCCATATACTGGTCTTTACTATGTAGAGTGGGGAATCACAAAGGGTTTCGTGAAGGGGGATACTTGATGGTGATCTTCACTTGTGGGAACAAGGGAACCCTTTGTGGGTGTCTAGATGGGTCTTGTCATAAGGGATTCCTTTTTCAAGTCTCCTTTATGTTATGTGGTAGATGAATTACCTACATGAGTCTTATATAGTCTTCCTTGGTGTACTAATGTCATTCCTCTCTCTTCTTCTTCTTTTTCGAAGTTGAGGTATTTATAGGCATGGTAAATAACCTTTTTCTTGATATAACTGGTGGAATTCATTGTATACCTTACACCATGTGGTTGAGTGATAAAACCATTTTTTGCATGACATTTTTTGTTTTACAGTATGCTGAAATGGGAGCGTCTCATCGTAAATGAATTAAAATTCTTTTCAGGGGGTGTTAAATCTTCCCTTTCCCCTACAAACGAAAAGGTTATTTGTGGGGGTGTTAAATCATTGCCTACCCCTGCAAAGGAAAAGATCATTTATTGGGGGGGTATTCCACCGCCTCACCCCACAAATGATTTCTTTTCATTTTCAGGAGTTCCATGATGAGAAATGATCATGTATGGCTTGTGTACTATGTTGGAGGGATGGGATGCTTTGCGGTTCTAGTTACATTAACAATTTTAAACTCCATGGATTCCTTATCCATTTAATTTATTTGTATTTCCCAAATTCATAAGATCTTTATCAAATTATTTATAGATTTTACTAAGCCCAATATAATATATTACTAAATATGACATGTGTTAAGTTAGTAGTAGAATACCTTATATAAAATTACATGTCTCTACATTCTACCCCACTTAGAAAGAATTTCCACCTTAAAATTTTAGTACTTAGATAAAAAAAGTGTGTCCTCTTTTGTCTCATTAAATATTTAGGTTCCCATGTATCTTTCTCAAAATTTTTATTTCTCCACATAATTTTTACCAAGTCGGTGGACTTTTTTATTTTACATTATGTCTTAGATCCAAGATCTCCACTGGTTTCTCCCCATAAGAGAGGCCACATTCCAATTGTATAGCTTCCAAGTTCAGTAAATGTGATAGATCTAGTTAGTACTTATTTAAAAGAGATACATGGAATGCACCATAAAACTAAGAGAGGTTTTTTGGAAGTGCATATCAATAAGATAAAACACCTATATAATCCGGAATATCGAAGGGACCGATGTATCTAAGGATTGTATTTCCCTTCTTCCCAACTCCCATTACCTTATTCTAATGAGATATTCCAAGATATAACTTGATACTAAATTCAAATTCTAAATAACATTATAATTTATCATCATAAATATTTGTTCGAATTTTTTATGCTTTCATATGTCTCTAAATGTTGTAAAATTTCTCTATCATTTTTTGGAGAATATTAGGTCCCAATAGTTTCCTTTCTTTAACTTTATCCCAACATATTGGAATTCTAAATCTCTTCCCATATAGAGCCTCATATAGTTCCATTTAGATTCTAGAGTGAAATTGTTTTCATATGTGAACTCAACTAGAGGAAGATATCGATCCCAATTTCCATTGAATTTCATTAATTATGAACTAAACACATCCTCTAGAGTCTGAGTGGTCCCTTCAGATTGACCATTTGTTTGAGAATGATAAGAAATGCTAAAGATCAGTTTTATATCCAATTATTATTGAAGACTTCGCAAGAATTTTGATGTGAACCTTGGATCATGATTAGATTCAATTGAAAGTGGTATTCCATGAATCCTCACCACTTCCTTTATATATAATTTGGAAAGTTGATCATGTCAGAAATCCTCTCAAATAGTAATGAAGTGTACAAAATTTATAAGTTGATCCACCACTACTTAGATGAAATTATTTCCATTATAAGTCTTAGGAAAACCATTGATATAATCCATGGTGATGTTTCTTCCATTTCTATATTATCATATGTAATGATTTCATTATCCCCATAATTTTTTGATGTACAACCTTTACTTGATGTAATACTAAGAACTGAGATACATACTCTAAAATTTCCCTCTTCACATTATCCCACCAAAAATTTTACTTAAGATCTTTATACATTTTGTGATTCCTAGATGAATAGATAAGAATGAACTATTCACATCATCTAATAACTATTTCTTCAATTATAGTTTTTGAGGGACAAATATTCATTTCCAAAATATTATAACTCTAGCATTATCAAATTTGAACTATATAATTATTCTTACCTTCTTTAGTAGCTCTATATTATCTTTTTGGGACCCCTTGATCTTTATATAGATAAATGGTTGAGTAATCATTTAGGAAAGGTTGTATTTCCTTCCTTTTTGATTTCTATATTCATCCCATAAATATTTGTTCTATTTCAATCCTCATGAAGGATAAGGTAACATGATACCTTTGACTCAAAGCATCTTCCACCTTTTTTTCCTTCCCATGACAGTAATGTATCGATCAATCATAGTCTTTGATTAACTCTAACCATCCCCTTTGGCACATGTTCAAATTATTCTCTATAAAATATATAATTTAAATTTTTTTGATTGATATATAAATATATATCATACTTTTCACCATAGAGATAAATATCACAAAATATTTAATGTAACATTTTCTATCTCCAACTCCAGATCATGTGTAAGGTAATTTTTCTCATGGATAATTAATTGATGGGATACATAATCTATTACTATATCATTTCACATAAGGACACATCCCAATATATTCCTTGAAGTATCATAACATTTGGAAAAACATTCACCACTGTATGTTAATACTAGTGTAGGTGTTGTGACCAACCTCTTCTTTAATTACATGAAGTTGTCTTAACATTATTCTATCCAAAGGAAATTTACTCCCTTACATGTTAACTTAGTTATAGGATTTTAAAATTATAAAATATTTCTCACAAAGTGTCAATAATATTTGGTTAAACTATGAAAACTACAGATCTCTATCACAATGGTCAATTTGGGCCACTCTTCAATAACCTCTATCTTTGAAGGATCTATAAATATACACTCATTTATGATTATATGACCCAATAAGGATACTTTTTACCCAAAATTCACACTTATTAGACTTGGAAAATAGTTTATCTTTTTTTAATATTTTTAGAACAATCCTAAAATACTCTTAATGTTCTTCCTTTCTCTTAAAACATATGATAATTTCATTAATAAAGAACACTAAAAATTTGTTGAAGTAATCTCAAAAGTCTCCATTTACCAGATCCATAAATATTTCATGTGAATTTGTAATTCTAAAAGGAATATCTATGAATTCATAGCTCTATATCTTATATATAAATATATATTGAATATATATTTTCTCTTTGTCCTTAATTAATGGTATCCAAATAGAATATACACCTTGTAAAGGTATTGAGATCCTATAAGTTGCTTAAAAAGATCATCAATATATGGAAATGGATTCTTGTTCTTTATCATGATCATGTTGAGGTTATGATAATCAATGCAAAGGAACATTGACCTATCCTTTTTCTTGATAAATAGGACTAGTGAACCATATAGTGAAGAACTTTGGAATATGAAACCTTTTCTAGATTCTCTTTAAATTGATTCTTCAGTTCTTCTAGTTGAATAGGGTCCATTTTATAAGGACTCCTGGATATAATCAGATCTCTAGGTATAAATAAAATTGAAAACATGACCAATTTATTAGGAGGAATATCGGGAAACTATTCAGGAAATACATCAGTATATTCTCTCAGAATGGGCATGTCTTCTAGGATACTTTTCTCCTTTTGCTTGAATATTTTATCATGATATTATTTCTCACAGGTTAATAATATCCATGATTAGAAATTAGTTTTTAAATGAGATTTATTATCCTTGTTAATATTATATATAATAGGAGGATTATTTGGGATAGGTAAAGTTATTTTCTTATCCCATAAGTTGATATTGTATTTATATAGATACAAGAAATCAATTACCAAAAAAACATCTCTTTCTAATATAGAGAGTATAATAAGGTTTGATGGGAGATTCTACCAAAAAATGCTAACTTGAGAAGTGTTATATACTTGATATGTAATAATTACTACTTCTGGTGTTTTCACTAATAATTTAACCTCCATAAATTGAGGGGGTGTTTTAATATTTCTAATAAAATTTCAAGATATTAAAGAATGGATAAAACTCGAATCAATTGGGACATTCACTAATATCGAATGAATAATAATTGTACCTTTCACTACTGAATTTTCATAATCCACATTAGTAGTAGTGATAGAATAATATAAACCTTTATCTCTTGTACTTAGAGGCTATTGTCATAGGTTATCCTAAAAACCCCTTAGCTTACTAGATTGACTTTTATAGTGTCCATGTTCATTATAGTTGAATCATTATACCATATGTGGAGGATTGATTGGATAATTCGTTTATTCCCCCACATTAGTTGGATTATTCATCTCCCTTCGACATTTATTAATTTGATGCTACTATTTTCTACACTTATAACATCTATCTATTCCATTAAGAATGTTACCATGACGCTTCTTCCTGTACTTATGATAAGTGGGCAATTGAATTTTATTCTTTTTGTAATATTTTTCCATTTATTTTCTAAAATTAAAATATATAATCCTTTTTTATCTGTATCTTGATGAGAATATTGAGAATTGATTATTTATATCACAAATTTGAGGGTACATAAGGTTGTTTCATCATATCTATAAAATACTTAAATCGCCAAATATTTTTAGATATTCAAATTTAGTCTAACAAAAAAACAATAAACCTTAATTTTATGGTCAATGAAAAATTCTGAAGTGTGTCACATAAGACTATTAAAATTTACCTCATAATACCTGATTTATTTTTCTCTCTTTTCTTGATTCCAAGAAAATCCCTCTCCATTTAAATATGTAGATTATGGGAAAATAGTTTTTTGAAAATATTTTCTTGAATCCTTACCACTCTATTTATCCATTATCTTCCATTGGTTTTGTGTTACTGATCAGTTCCCACCACTGATCAGATTCTCCTTCTAAATGAAAAAAACCCAAAATTACTTTCTCTTATTAATAGAATTTAAGGATAGAGAATATATTCTCGGTGGGATTAATCCATTATTCCGCAAACAAGGGATTATAAGGTCCACTTAAAGTGGGAGTAATTTTATGCATAAATGAATCAACCATAAATTTTTCTTTCATGGGAGAATGAGGGCGTTCCAAATGATTTAATTTATTATTCATAACTTAATTCGGTCTTGTAAGTACCACTAAGAAGTTATTGAATCCTTCTCAAATAATATTAGGAATTTCATTCGGGAAATCATGACATTGTTTTTTGACATGATTCCTCCTATTTCCATACTTTTACTAAAATAAAATAAAGTTAATGATGAGAATACTTAAATTAATAATTATATAAAAAGAAAAACTATGAATTTAAAAGGAATAATTAAAAAATGACATGGATACTCTAACTTATGAATTTATAGATTTAAATCTAGATTATCCATGGTTATTTTATTATTAGGTTCTCTAATCTAACTTGTTATATATTACACCATCAAATATAACCATAATAATATATATTCAAATACTTCATAATAATTCATAGAGAGAATATGAATCAACAAAATCATATCCCCTGAGAATGTCAAATTATTTGTG
This sequence comes from Viscum album, assembly GCA_963277665.1. NCBI lineage: Eukaryota > Viridiplantae > Streptophyta > Magnoliopsida > Santalales > Viscaceae > Viscum > Viscum album. Next base: position 719,959,616 of record OY728150.1, read on the forward strand.
CAGTTAAACCCATTAATAATGCAATGGGTGAAGATTAATTTAATACCCAACTAATCATTTTTAGGTTTATTATTCCTAGGAACATCTAATCCAAATACTGCACTAACTTGTTTGTATCCAAGTAGGTATTTCATTTCTATAAAACCACACAGTTTATACTTCCAAAGTTTTAGGATGTTTTTCGATATCTAGGATTATCCCTAGGGTTTACACTAATGTTTTCTAGTCCCAATCCCCATAAATAACTAGATATTACTCAAACACCAACTATAGAAACCTGAGTCTCATAAATGTTATATTACATGATTTTTAGAATAAAAATTCCCATATCATAAGCCTGAAATCTATAAATCTAGTTTCTTTGGAAAATTAGATTCCAAAAACATCAACTTAAAAATAAACTACGAAATATTAATTACAAAATCCATAATGTTCTTCTAAATAATTTTGAACTCCTATTATTTCATAGGATACACTGGGAAAATACATAATGTAAAGGGGTGAGCTGTAAATCCCAATAAGGGAATAAACATGATAATGAAATATAATATCTAAGACTAGAGGAATAACATGATACTATAGAATAATAATATAATATATAATCATATGGAAGCATGGAATAGATAAAATTATATCATGAGGAATGAAATCATAATAACTTGGAAACAATTTAAAACATGACATCATAAGCATAAGTTAAGTCCCTTTTCTAAGATAATATAACATAGTGTGATAGACTAACTGCCCATGTACCATACCTGGTATCTTATAAGAAGAAAAAATTATCAAATTATTTTAAGGTATATATAATTATACACCCACCCATCACATCATAATATGTAAATTCATACATGTCCCACATGATACATAATCATATGAAACCCATGAGAAAGAAATGGGTTACTAATCATATCATAAAACATAATCAATGAATATTTCATAAATATACGCAAGATAAAAAAATTAAATTTGTTAGAATTCCATAATTAAAATAGAAATCATAGGTCTTAAATATAGTGTCCAATTGAAGAATAATTCATAATAAATTTTGGAGAATTTGGTATATAAATGCACCTATTTAACTATGTTTTAAGAAATGGGTAAAAAACAATTAAAGAATGAGATAAATATTATTTTAATTAAAAATAAAAGTAAAGTTGAATGGTTTCCCCTAAAATATTCATAATTTTATGAAATTATTTAAGGAAAAAATCATTAAAATATTATCACATAAAAATTAATAATGAATAGAAAATTTATCTTTAAATAGGCTTATTTTAATGAATGATTGAAAAGGGAACTTGAAAAACATGTATAACCACAAAAATTAAAGGGAAAATAAACTAGGTATATGTATTAGAGTCATATATACAGAATATATAAGAGATAAATTATAATAATATAGATATAAAGTGAGGTTTAAATAAATAAATCATAACCTAAAATAAAAGAGGGTGGTTTAGAAGTTCCCTTACCTCAAGTAATGATTTTCATGGTTCATGCATCTAACCTCGTGAATAAAAAAAATTATTAAATAATTGATTTATAAATTTTTCCAAGTATATTTAAATTTAAATGTTTGTTTATTATCATATTTTATCTATTTCTTGTATATTTTTCACTCTCATCAATCACTATGAGTTGTTTTGTAAATTCCTTAAAAACTGCTTCGGTACATTTACCATGGTCAAAAGAGTTATAAAATAGTTTCATAATATATTTAATTGTATATATATATATATTATTTATCATTATAATTTAAAAAAATAGTAAAGTTTAATAATTTTTAAAAATTATATTCAATTTAAGAAAAATGTCTCCGTATGCTTGTTTTAGGCGATTAAAATCACATGACCACTTAATGTTAATATTATTAATAGAATGATTAATTTAAATTTAAATAATATTAATAATTTCATAAATATAATATTAATTAATTAAATATAATTTTAAAACCATCCATGTAAGGCGGTGATAAAAAATAAAATACATTGTTCATGGAGGCGGTAGTTTGACTATAACACGAGTGACATTTTCAATTTTAAGGAATGGTAGGAAGGAATATAATGGTTATTACATAAATATATTAAGTTTTAATTATAATAATTATACTTATGTTATTAAATTATTCTTTTTTTAAGATATCTATAGGAGGTATAAGAATAAAGAAACTTGAAAGTGCCCGGCTAAAACAATTACCTCTTCCTTGTATTTCTTCCCTTAGAACACACCTTAAGACTTTTTATAATGGTATTTTGGTTATATATAAACCTCTAGGATTTGGTAAAGAGTTACAAGATATTTTTTCAAATAGTTTTTTAAATATTATAAGCATTAGGTGTGAGGATAAGTGGGGTGGTGTGGGGGTCCTTTTATAGGTGAGTAGGGTGACATTTTTGTAAATATAATTTCTCAATATAAAAAGAGATATTATTATTGAGGAAAGTGGATAAAAAGTTGAAAATTAATTATAAAAATATTTTTTAACATCATAAAATCTTTTATCCATACATTTAAATATGATTTTTTTGTGATATTTTATTACATTACCTCTTGAATTAACATTTTTACCTCATTATAACCTTTACTATGGTGACTGATTTTTACCTTGACAAATAGTTTTTATGCCCTAAAATTATATTTCGTTTTTCAAATAATTTTAATTGTTATAATTAAAAATATTAAATCTATTTTATTTAATTAAATGTATAAATTTTCTAAAAAATAACTTCTATATTAAGTAATAAAAACAATATTTATATTATTCACTAAAAAACAATATTTTTTAGAAAAATATCGAAAATTCACCCTAAGATAATTTTTACATGAATACTAGAAAAATAATTTTCATTTTATCAAAATAATTTTTTAAATATGAGAAATTAAATTTTCAAATAAAATCCTTATTTATTGAAAATGTTAATTTGTATGACACGGTCAAATATATGACCCTTAGAAAATTTAATTATTATTTTATAAAATTTTATTACCATTTATGTAAAAATATCTAGTGTTTTATAAAACTATTTTTTTATCAAAACTAAAACATATATGGTTTATAAAAAAATACAAGTATACTTTTTTTTATTTTTACATATTTAACACTTGTATTATGATTTATATTTATTGTAGATTTTTTATTCTATTAATGTGATGTTCTAAATTTATTTATTGATTTTTTTATATTATACTATATTACTAAATATTAAACATATTAGTCCATGAATAGAATTAATTAAATAAAATTTTGGGTCGTTGCAATTCATCAGTTGAACATCATTGTTTTAAATATCATAATGTGATGTTTTTCAAGTTGAATGATCTAAGTAAGAAGTTATTGAGTTATATTAGGTTTCATCTTAGAATTAAATATTAAAGCTAAAAATGGTTCTTTAGGTTTTTTCATTCCATGGTCTAAAGTTCCATGCCATAAATATTTAAATTATTGTTTATTTTTATATATCTCATGAATAATGTTTCATTATGAATTTTTATGGAACAATTTTAAGAAGAAGAGTCTTGGATCTTATAGAACATAATTGGAAGATCTATTGACTGAGAGAAGTGAGAAAGTGTAATTGATGAAAAGAAAGGGAACTAAAAATATATATAGGAGATATCCAATAAAGGCAAAAATAATAAATGAAAAACATGGGGACACACCCATGAGAAAATTAATGAAAATGGAAATGAGAACATGGTAGACACCCATGTACAAACCGTTGAGAAAAAATGAGAGAAAATGAGAATGGAGATGTGACCACAAAATTTTATTAGAGATATTATATATAAAAAATATATATATAATATTTATGACCTACATATATAGAAGAAAGAGATAAAGAGGGAAAGCTGAGGAGAAGAACCAAGGGTGATGTTGTGTACACTATACTTAGACATATTAAAGAGAAAAATAAGAGTGAACTAATTCAATTTTGAGAATTAAGTAATCATATATGTATATAATCTAGAATAATAATAAGAGAAAGTAAACCATCTATCTGGGATCGGATTGAGTAATTCAAATTATTGAGAAGTAGAAGGGTGAAGAAATTGAATAGACACTAACACTACTAGTGATATTTTAATCTATTATATTGATCCTTTTAGAAACTTAGAAGATTATGTATTTTTAAATATCACTATAGATCAAGTTTATCTAATAAATCTAGGTGTGTCGGTTCTATAGAAGATTTATGAAGCTAAGATAAAATAGGGTTCGGGTTTCATGCATTGCTATTAAAGAACTAATGGAATTAAAATATTCTATTCTGAGAAGAATAAGATCTATCATATAGATATAGTGATATCCATATACTGATAATATATCAACTTCAAAATGGATAAAAGTAACACTTGTATATATATGTTGGGAAACTATGGAACCAATGCAATTTTGGGTATACAAGGATATCATAGCATGACTTCGTGACACTAATGGGATGTCTGAAGAATTATATTCACTATGAGAAGAAGTGATAGTGTGTGAATCACCATTGTGTTATGAATAACCATTATATTCACTCAAGTTTATACTATATTAGATAATATGTTATTGGGTTGAAAAACTAATCACTATAAGGAGTAGGTTTCCCAGACTGGGGCCAAACTTTGTAAATATACAGTGTGATATCCTTTAATTTCTTCCCTATATTTCATATGGTATAATTGAATAGTAAATACAGATAGATCCAATATTATACTAAAAAATAATGTAGGTTAATATTATAAGGGGGTAAATAATTAAAAGAGAAATTAGAATTTGGTAAATAAAATTGGCAACACCCAATTCACCCCCCCCCCCAAGTTCCTGCACATGATACTTCAGGGTATTTCAATTAGTATCAAAGCTACGGTTACCTTTGGTTGGATCTTATTTTTCTTTCCCCAGAGTTTTTATTTATATAATATTTTAACTGATGATTTTAAATGTTTAAAGAATAATCTTAGATACAAAATTATATCTCTATTCCTCAAAATCATAAATGTGGGGTTTCACCCAACAAATTACAAAATAGGAAAAATAAAGAGGCAAATAAGATGAGGAAAATATCAAAGAAGATCGAGGAACAACCACCAACTAAGGGTAGTTAGAGTAGTGAATGTAAATATTAATCAGTTGATTATTATCCCTATTAAGAATCAAGTTCATGTTATGATGAATATGAAGACTAAATTCATGAAAAAATTACTTAGATATTTTTACTCTCAAGTGAAGGATTGTATTGAAATGGTCCCCATTAAAGTTGTCGCATACAGACTGAAATATATTAAGGGACTAATATATGAAAAATCATAGTTGGAAAAGGAAGCTGATTCCATGGAAGATACATTGGATAAACTAGATGGCATATGAAACACTCTCTAAAAACTAGTGAAAGACAAGGGTGAAAAAATTTAACTTGTAATAAAAATATTTATATGATTGATGAAGAATTGAAAGAATTATTTTCGAGAAGGATTTATTTAAAGATACAATTAATGAAATACTCCATGCATTAAAAAATTTATATAAATACACAGTGAATGTAAAATACTAATATCAAGATTTCAAAGAAAAAATAATGAAAGATATTGAAAATTCACTACAGGAGTAAGCTTCATCCAAGAGAAGAATTTATTCAAGAGATATATGGCTGGATTGGATTAGTGGTTAATTCTGTCAATAAATAATTGAGAGGCTTCCCAAGAAGGGTAACTCTAAGGATAATAAAGAAGTTTTTAGAGGGTGAAAATAAGTTAGTCAGAGAGATTTCAGATTTATGACATGGAATCTTGGTAAAAAGAAACTAGTAAGTGAAAAATGGGAAGTACCGTTGAATTGAGGTATGAAATATGATGTTGCAAAGAAGAATTTTATGCAAAAAATGAAGTAAGAGAATGTTCTAAAAAAGTGTTTATTCATATGGATTGATTTGTTGAAAAAGGAAAAATATAAAGAGAAAGATTAGAAGAATAAAAGTGCTTTATTTTCTAAAGAGAAGAATCATATTCCATTCAATAATAAATATGAAAATAAAGATGAATATATGCTTCTTAGGGGAGAAAATGTATGGAAAGATAAATAAAAAATGATTATGAAGCAATATAGATGTTTTATACCCATAAATAAATGAGTCTCTAAGTTGAGAAATATGTTTTAACTACAATTATAAAACTAGTAGTTTATAGAGATCCACCTTATTCCCAAATTGTATCAGATGTACAACTTAGAAAATGGAATTAAATTCAATGATTGAAAAGGAGATGATGAGTACTGTGATTTCTTTACAATATGAAAGATCACCCTCATGTAAAATTGTTAAATTGGAAACTTGATGTATCCTTGCAAAATAGTAATTAATATATTTCAAGTGGTATCAGACATTAAATGATATCAAGATTTATTGGGGATTATTTCTGAAAAATACTTTCATAATGAAGAGTAATAGAATGCATCCCTTGAGGGGGATCTATCAAATGAATCAAGAAACTATACATGAATCATTTTATGTTAAATCTGTAATTTTTAAAACCCCTACAAAACCTAAAGAATGAGTTATTATTTTCTCTATCCTTTCTATGTTTTAGTTTATGATGAATATATTATCAAGGTGGAGTGACTATATAACAAAAAATGGGGAAGAAAAAAATTTCACTTGTATTTTTTATGTGTTTTTATATTTGATTGTAGCTTCTTAAATCATCTATAAATGTGGTTCCACCCTTCTCTCATGAAATTATATGAGTATAATGGAAGTGTAAGATTAAAAGGGGAGAAATATTAAAATTAAAATTTGTAAAGGGGAGAGAAATTTCACCTTCTAATAAATTATCTTGAATCTATAGTATTAAATAGGGGCATAGAAAAACTTTTTCCTCCTTTGTATTTATTTTCATCAACGAGGAGAGGAAAAGTGAACTTTTAATAGAATATTTTTAGGCATCTCATGCATTTGGAAGTTCAATGTATTGAAAAAAAAATCCAAAGGGGGGATTAAAGTTCCCTTTGGTGTGTGATTTTTTTTTTTTAATAAATTATTTCAATATTTATGTTGTCAATGAGAATGGAGGAATGGGTTATGAAGTAAGTATCCACCCACTAAAGAAAAGTTGAAGGTGATGACCATAAATTTTGGTAATGAAATATGAAGGTAATACTATTTGGTGATAATCCCATTACATTAGATGATTGTTTGAGCTGGGATTCATGATTTATAATGAAAATTTATGATGTAATACTTTTAGTGTTGTCTAAAATAATTAAAAGTGATGTTAGAGGATTTAGAAGGTGTTGGATGCTAAACTATTCTCAACAGCTTATAGATATTTCATTAAAATCATTAAACATGTTCGAAGTGTAGAGTAAAATTGATTGAAATATTTGAAAACTCATACAATGAATTTTGATCATGAATGTTTTTGAAACTCAATGAATAAAATCATTTAGATGAATGATGAAATGAATCTAGTTTATTAAGGTTATGATAGGTCATGAGAATACTCAATATTGAGTGTATATGTTGTAAGAGACTTTGAAATTTATTTAAATGACTTTATAGTTATTATAATAATATAAAAAAATAATTTGAAGTTTATTTATAATGTTTTTTGAAGTATTGAGAATATTTTAAGTGCCTTTATTCATAATTAAAACAAGTCTAGAATTTTGAGTTTGAAATAAAAAATGTCTAAGTCTGGACTTCATAAGGATTATCCAAAATTTTCATAATTATGATTCAAGTGAGAATCATAAAGATGATTTGAGTTGTGTAAACATGAATGGACATATTTATAACCATCATTGATTTGTTTAAAAATAATATGCTACTTCATAAGGATAACCAATCCTCTGTATAAGCATCATTTCATCTATGTAAACATGAACCTGACTCATATAAGGATGAACACAAGATCTATATAAGGATTAATTGAAGGATTTATAATCATACCATCTGTGTACAGATCAATAATTATGAAAATTTGGATAATTATATAAATTAAATGTTTTAAATTTCAAAATTAAATTCTAAATAAAAAAAATTGGGAAGATGCAACAGTTTTTATTCATTAATCTAAATATGAAAACACCTAAAATGGTTTTTGATTCAAGATATAAAATTATAAGAAGCATATATTTGAACATTTTAAAAAAGTATCAAATAAAGGAGGAATTCTAGTATATTTAAATATAAAAATAATTTTGAGAAATTCCAAATTATGAAGAAAGAAATTAGACAATGCTTGTATTATTTTTCATGGATCTAAACATCACAAAGTAAATGTTAATCCAATATTGTTTGAGAGAGATTAATCACTTTAAGATATTGATAAATATATAAAAATAGTATGAATTTATATGAAATAAATGAAGCTAGGTATGAAAATTTATGATTAATTAAATATGGAAATTAATTGTGATGATGCTGGAGTTGAATGTCATCATTCTAAATATTATACAGATATGTGATTCAAGATGAATGATTTGAGTAAGAAGTGTTTGAGCTGAGTTATATATGGAAATTAAATATTAAATTTGAAGCTTCCACTTCAGGTGATATCACACCATAATATAAAGTTTCATGCCACAAATTATATTACTTTAATATATTTTTATACATCTCATGGAGAATATTTTAGTGAAATTTTTTTTGGAATCATTTTAAGAATAAATGTCTCAAAGCATATAGAAAATAGATGAAATATCTGTTGAATGATAGAAATGAGAAAGTGAAATAGATTAAAAGAAAGGTCACTCTTGGAAATATATAATATACAAATGAGTGATGAGTAAATAATAATAAAAATATGGGGAAAAACACATGTGAAAATTCAAATGGTATCATGGCAGAAACCCATGTAAAAACCATTGAGAAAAAGTATAGAAAAAGAAAATGGATATAAAGACACCAAATTTTATTTTTTATTTTATATATGAAAATATATAGAAAATATTTACTATTGAACTATGTATAAAAAAGGAAGAGATGAATATGTGAAACTAAGGAGAATAACTGAGAGTGATATTATGTGTGATATAAAGAGACCTATAATATTGATAAGGGTGAATAGATAAATTTTTGAAAATCAAATCATCATTAGGGTACCAAATATATAATAATAGTAAGATAAATACAACAATAAATTTGAGATTAGATGGAGTGAATCGAAGTAGTGAGAATAAGAAGGAAAAAATAAACTAATGAGATATCAACTCAACTATTGATATTCTTTTATATTGTGTCAAGACTTTTATAGACTGAGGATATATTATATTTTTGAAAATTAAATGAGCTCTAGTTTCATTAAAAAAGACAAGTGAGTATATTATATATAATATCTAGGAAATTGGCCTAAAACATGGACCATGTTGCATGCATTTCTATTGATAAACTAATGAAATTTGAAGAATCTATGAAAAGAAAAAGGAGATATATTATATGAATGTATTGATATTCCTATTTTTATTAGATATTTAATTCAAATGGTATAAAAGGAACACTTGTATTCATATGGTGGGAAGCTCTGGAACTAGTGTTACTTAGAGCATGCAAAGAGATCATAGTGAAACTCTATAACACCGGTGGAAAGCTAGAAGTATTGTATTTACTATGAGAAGAGGTGATAGTGAGTGAAGAATTATAGGGTTTTTAATAAACACTATATTCACTTGATTTTATAGTGGATAAAATAATTCTTGGCCTGGGTAAATAATTATTCATGGTAAGGTGTAGGTTTCCCACATCGAGGTCAGACCTTGTAAAAATATTATGTGCCTTCCTTTACATTCCTTCCCTCATTTCATATAGTATGGGTGGTTATTAAACATAGAAAAATACACCATTATCCAAACATATAACATAGGTGAAAATTCCAATGAGGTATATACTTAATGGTGAAATTTGAATTTGGTAAAAAATAAGTAAAACCTGAGCCACCACCTCTTAGGTGTCTGCACTCTATCCTTCAGGGAATTTCAGCATGGTTGTAAAAAAAAGACTCTTCAAAAATACATATCAATTAGGTGAAAAGAAAAAATTTAAAACCTTAATTTTTAAAAAATATAAATATTTAACCCTTAAAAAAATAATGTTAAAGATAAGGAATGTAGAGAGGAAGGTAAAAATTTTCATAAGTGAAATAAAAATCCTTTATTTATTCTACTAAAACATTAGACTTTATTTTTAAAATTAAAAATTCAAAAAACAATAGGAATAGAAATTTATTTTGAAAAATATAAAAATTTAGAGAAGAATATTGATAATTAAGAATGAACATGATGATGTGAAAAAAATTTCATGCAGAAAATATTAAAAAAATATCTTCATACTTTTGTAAAGAGTGTACAAGAATGACTCATGCAGAAAATATTAAAAATATTTCTTTCAAGAATTTTTAATTAAAGTAAAATATAATAGAAAATGACTTTAATTATCATTTAATTATATATTATAATATTATTAAAATAATATAAATAATATGGACTATTAGGAAAATGATTCTCAGCTATAAAGAGAAGACACATTTGTTTTCAATTATGGGAAAAATTTTGGTTGAATTGTGAAAAAAATAGAAATAGAAAAATAAGAAGAAATTTAAAAACAAAAATAATTATATAATAAGGGAAATATTTATTTTTAGAGACAAATAATTTAAAAAACCTTCAAATAGGAAATTTGACACAAACAAGCTTGAAAATAAAGTGAGATTGGAAAAGAACCCCTCAGATGTTTTATAACATTTGGATCAAAGGACCACGGAAGAGATATCATAAAATAGAAGTTTAAATTCCATGAATAAATATTTAATCACTATATAATATGTCAAATAGGATTGATATATACCATATAAATAAATTAGAGGAATATTACAAAACTTACCTCAATGAAGGAAATTTGAGATGGGAAACTTCTTATGGACATCATAATTCTTGAAATAAGAATCCTTTGGAAAAAAATTTATGAGAAATAAATTTAAATTTCTTAGGAAAAAATATAAAATGAAATATAATTTAAAAATATGTTGGAAGAAACAAAACTTATAAGGATGAAGTTTATGGATAAATATTATAACTCAATAAAAGTAAATTGAGATAACAACAACCCTTAAATATTAGTTAATGTATGAATCAAAGGAAAAGGAAAAGGGGGAGATTAAATGAAATAATAAATTGAATAATAATTTTTTTTAAGATATAATTAGTCAATAGGTCATTACTTACAATATATAAAATTAAATTGGTTCATAATAAGAAACATGTATCAAGTAATTGAAATTGAGACAGAGAACCCTTACCTAGAATTCTTATTTAGTTGAACATAATATAACCTCCTATATAATAAAATAAGACTTATTAATCATTTATTTTAGAACCTTATTCATGTATATTTAATTTTTTAAGGTTAATTTATTATTATTTTTCATTCATTTATTGTATATTTTCTTTCTCTCATCAGCCACTTGGGGTTGTTCAACCAATTTATCAAAAACTACATTAGTACGTTGAACATGGTCAAAGGTGTTATAAAATAGTTCCATAATATCCAAAATTATATAATTATAGACTATTTATCATTACAGTATCACAAAAGTTATACATCTTAATATATTTTCAAAATATATTTTAAATTATGAAAGATTTCTCAGTATGATCTTTTTTTGGGCGGTTAAAATTACTATGATCATTTATTGTCGATATCAGGTATATAATTTCCAATTTATATTTCCAAAAATATTATTATTTTCATAAATATAATTTTTATTTATTAAATATACTTTTATAATCATTCATGTAAGGTGGTGATGAAAAATAAAATATGTAGTTTGTAACACCCCGACCCCAGTTACCTAGAGTCGGTGCATTATTACATATCATTGGCATGATCAAAAGAAAGATCAAGTCTCGAAAGACCAATTAGTTTAGTAGCCTTGGAATAACTAGATACATTCATAAAGTTTACATTACATAATAAAGTGAAAACTACTACAACAACATCTTGTCTTCATATCCCCTCATACTATCCCTGCAGGTCATTCATAAATTACTTCTTCACATCCTGGGAAAAATAAAACATTGAAAGGGGTGAGCTCAGATGCTCAATAAGGATAAAAATATAGCGGAAACAATCACAAATAAGCATAAACATTTAAGGCAATGTATAACTAAACCAAAAGCCTTTTAAACTTGAACTTCAGCATAATGTGGCAAAGATAAAATGAAATAATTCCATTTACTTATTCACATGGATATTCTACTAGTCGAATAATCACATGCAATATCAATAACCACTTTCATAATGATGGAATGCATAATTCCAGACTATCATAACCACATAGCCAAGGCCTCATGCCAAGACTACAAATAAGATTTTTTCAAGGCCTCGTGCCAAGACACTAGTTTGTCTCATGAGACCTACTGATGCATCAAGGAGTTATATCGGGCTTCACCCGTCACTTATTAAGTCTAATTCATTCCTCATATGAACAGGTTTAAACATAACATAAACATTCGTTTTAAAACTAGCATACGAAATGTCAATACTTTATCAATAAACCATGAATGGTATAAAAATAACACATCCACAGTCAAACATATCGCAAAACCTTCAATACAATATGGAAGTTTTTTATCATAATAAATCAACTTCAAATAAGCTTAAAATCCATCAAAGGATGTTGACATAGATGAAATCAAAACTATTTGAGAGAAATATATAATTTTTGAAATCATTTAAAAGTCACATAATTATAAAATAAAACATATAATTTGAAAATATCCTTATAAGATTGTAATGGAATCTTCTAAGATTTTATAACGGCGGAAAATAGCTGCACCTACCGTATAAGTTAAAAAAACATTCTTACATTAATTCTGTCGAAAAGGTTAAAAATGACCTTGTTTGGAAAACGACGGAAAGAGTACTTCATAAACTTCTTATAAAATGTCAAACAAGGGTATAAATTACTTTAACCCATATTCTGTAAAATAGTAAGAATGTTTTGAAATACATTTTTAAGAAACATGGATGTGGATGATAAAGAGGTCCCAGTAGATAATTACGTATAAACAACCTCGGATAATGAAGAGATTGTGAAATAAACCCTTACCTTGTAATTTTCCTTAGTCGATGGTATGTTAACCTCCTGTATAATAGTTAAGAAATTGTTATTAAATTATAAAAGAACCATATACATAATTATGATATCATATATGATCTTTTAACATTGATTTGTTAATAATATCTTAGTATTATCATTGTTTCAGGTGTTAACTTACTCGTTTTCTTTTATATGTTTTGTTACATAAGTCGTGTTTGTTATGGATAGGTTGTACCTTATTCATATCCAGAATGATATAAAGTTCTTAAACATTACTTTTAATCTTCAAATGAGAATTAGTCTTGAATGGATACGATGGGGAATGAATCTCATCGCGTTCGTGGAGACGGTAGTCCATACGTATGCACGATCGACAATATCATTCTTTTGATATTAAAATAATATATAATTGGATAGTATATCATATATAAAGAATCATTATCATGTTATATTTATTATTTACATGAATTACACATCATTATTATACCCATCCAAATAATAATGTTTTGAATAACAATTACACCACGACGTGGAGACGGTAAGTCGTACGTACGCACGTATGGTGACATGTCATTCATAGGATGGATAAAATACTGAATATGGTTGTACCATATTTATAATAACATTTAATTATATAGAAGATACTTTATTTATTATTTTATAATGGTAATAACAAAGAAATAAGAAGTTGAAGAAGAAATGAACATGAAAAAGGGTGGTGAAAACGTCACCTCTTCTTCGGGTTCTTCCTTTTGATTTGATCAAAAGGGCTCCTTAGGTTGCCTTTATGATCAAACTAAGGCCTATAGGTTAAAGTGATGGAAGTTGAGAGAGTATTTGGGCAGAAGTTGGCCGAGACAAATGGCTTTCAATGTGTGAATTAGTGAGAAGGGGGAGTGCCCTTTTATAAGAGGGGTGAGGGGCACATTTGGAAAATCTAGAAATATTATTTTATAATAAATTCATTTTCGGTTTCTAAAGGCTCCAAAGTGGATTATTAAAATTATAAGGTGGGGATGGGTCGAAATAATTTCAACAAATAGAATTTAGACAGGTTTGGGTTATTATATTAACCTTATCTTTTAGTTTTAACTCTTAGTTAATTAGTTTGACATTTACCATGTCACTTTGTATTTTTATATTATATAGTTAATAAACTTACTATATACATCCAAGAGACCCCCAAGTGATCCATTAATGATACACATATCATTATATAAGTATCTTGGCTGATCCTTAGATTTTTAGGAATTGAATATCAATTAATAATATAATATTTGTTTTAAAAACTCTTTTATGTCAATTTTGACACTATTTGGTATTTGATTTTTGTGACAATCATAACAGCATTATTACTTAGAAAAAACATAATTAAATCAATAATAACATGTCATATTAACCTATAAAATTATTGGAATTCATAAAAAGTCTCAAATTGCATTTATTTGGATATTTATAATATCAATTATTTTAATATTTCATTAATTAGGTAATTACTGCATCACCATTGTGTCATAAATAAATTAAATTATTTAATGTATAAAAATTATAAATAAAATACGATTATGTATTAAATCTTTTTATCTTTCTAATGAATATTTACAATAGAATTTATCTTATGTATAACCCTATATTAAAAAAACTTTAGTAATTAAACTTTGATTTTAACTCTTTTAACTCTTCTTTGAATTAAATAATAATAAATGTCCTAATCTAATACAAGTGGACCTAAATGATAATATTTTATTCCTAAGGTTTTTTTGGTCAATATACACTTGTCCAATAGAATTAGTACATGTGTTAGGGTAATATTAATATCATTTTTACCCTTAATTACCCTATTTACTTTTTACTGTGGTAAATAAAAGTAAAAAGTTACTATTCACCAAAAATTATTTTTATCTCATTGAACCACATTTTACTCCTTGATATTAACTGTGTCTCTCGGATTTTCGAAATTCCACTCACAAAATCTGTAAAATTAAGTTTTATGTGAATTTCCAAATTCTCCTAGGAGGTGGGTGAAAGAGGGTGAAAAGTTCAACAAAATTTTTATATAAAATTATTCTAAACTAACTCCAATGAATTACATTGAACATATATATGTATTATGTATATATTTTTACCTTAATTAAATTTAAATAAAATAAATAATTATTTAAATAAAAATTCGGTTTTAAACTATAACTCAGTGTTTTTTCACTATTCATCAAAAATTGAAAGTTTTCAGAAAAATACCAAAATTTCACCCTAGGCTAATTTCGATATTCCAAATCCAAAAATGAAGTACATTTTGAAAGATAAAATTTATAAAATTTCAAAAAGTGGGTATTACTATTCATAATGGCTAGTTTGATTGGTTGTGGTGTGTGTGTTAGAACTCCAAGTTGCGTACAACACACGCTACTGTAATATTCAAAGAGAAGAATACCGTGGAAGCTTGGGGTGTTACATTCTCCCCTCCTTCAAATAATTTCTTCCTCTAAATTTCTAGAATATTACTACATAAAAAGACTTGGGTGGTTCTTCATCATAAGTTCCTCAGGTTCCCACGTTGCCTCTTCCATCTTATGGTTTCTCCATAGAACTTTTACCAGACGAGTCGCCCGGTTTCTCAGTACTTGTTCTCTGGTATCAAGAATCCTGATGGGCTCTTCGCAATAAGACAGATCGGGTTCCAGTTCTAATTCCTCATAAGTGAGTACATGCGTTGGGTCAGGCATGTATTTCCTCAATAGTGATACATGGAACACATCGTGAACTTTGGAGAGACTTGGCAGCATTGCCAAATGGTAAGCTATAACCCCAATTCGTTCTAGAATTTCGAAAGGTCTGATGTACCTGGGACTCAATTTACCCTTCTTACCGAAACGTATAATTCCCTTCCATGGAGATACCTTCAAGAAAACATGATCTCCTACTTGAAATTCCAAATCCTTCCTTTGGTTATCGGTATAGCTCTTCTGCCTACTTTGAGCTGCTTTGATGTGATTTTGTATTACCTTCACCTTTTTCATCGTTTCCTCCACCAGCTCTGGACATACAAGTTTTCTTTCACCAGCGTCATCCCAACAGGTTGGTGTGCGACATCTCTTTCCATATAAGGCTTCATATGGTGTCATCCGAATACTTGAATGGAAGCTATTGTTATAGGAAAGTTCCACCATAGGTAAATATTGATCCCACATACCCTAAATATATAGTGAGTAGGATCTCAACATGTCTTCTAAGGTTTGAATAGTCCATTCTGATTGTCCATCTGTTTGAGGGTGGTAGGCAGTGCTCAAATGAAGTTCAATATCAAATGCCTTCTGAAGACTCTTCCATAATCTTGAAGTAAAACGGGGATCACGATCAGAAACAATTGATAGGGGTACTCCATGAAGTCTCAGAACTTCATTAATATATAGTCTTTCTAATCATTCAAGTGTTAAATCTTCCCTTATAGCAAGAAAATGTGTTGACTTGGTAAGACGATCAACAATGACCCATATTGCATCATTCCTTCTAGGAGTCTTTGGTAGCCCCATGACGAATTCCATCGTAATATTATCCCATTTCTACTCAGGTATGGGAAGAGGTTGCAATACTCCACCAGGTTGTTTCCTTCCAGCTTTCACTTGTTTACAAACCATACATCTTGACACAAAATCAGCAATCTCCCTCTTCATGTTGTCCCACCAAAAATTTTCTTTCAAATATCTATAAATTTTGGTGCTGCCATGGTGTATAGAGAAATTGGAACTATGAGCATCATCCAGCAATTCCCTTTTTAGATCAGGTATATCGGGAACACAAAGCCTCTTCCCAAATTTCAAAATTTCATCTTCATACACAAAGTCTCTCAATCTCCCATCATTCACAGCTTTAATATTCTTTTGAAATTCTTCATCATCATTCTGAGAACTCTTAATCCTTTCTAGTAAAGATGGTTTGGAAACCATTTGAAAAAGCATTGATGTTTCACCTTCCATGGTTATTCCCATGTCCATCTTCACTAGATCCATGAAAATTGGATCCCTTTCAATTCTCATATTGTTCAAAACTCCATGATCTTTTCTGCTCAAAGAATCTTCCACCTTGTTTGCCTTCCCTGGGTGGTAGTGTATCGTGCAATCATAATCCTTGAGTAATTCAAGCCATATCCTTTTCCTCATGTTGAGTTCTTTTTGTGAGAAAATATACTTCAAACTCTTGTGATCAGTATAAATCTCACATTTCTCACTATAGAGATAATGTCTCCATATCTTCAAAGAAAATATTACAGCAGCTAACTCAAGATCGTGAGTAGGATAGTTCTACTCATGAATTTTTAGCTGTCTTGATGCATAGGCAATAACCCTGTCATTTTTCATAAGGAAACAACCTAGTCCTTTCATTGATACATCACTATAAATAACGAACCCATCATTCCCCGGTGGTAGAGTCAATATAAGAGCATTGACTAATCTTCTCTTCAGTTCTTCAAAACATTCTTCACACTCTTTTTACAGACAAATTTAACCCCTTTACGTGTGAGCTTCATTAATGGGTTATCTAATCAGGCAAAATTCTGGATGAAACGTCGATAATAAACTGCCAAACCAATAAAACTATGTACCTCAGTTATACTTGTCGGTGCTGGCCATACTTGGATTTCCTTGGTCTTAGAAGGATCAATGGAAATTCCATTCTTAGAGACAATATGGCCAAGAAAAGAAATCTCTTGAATCCAGAATTCACACTTGTTAAACTTCCCATATAATTCATGTCTTCTCAGAGTCTTCAAGATAATGCGCAAGTGATTTTCATGATCTTCGTAGCTTTTGGAGTATACCAAGATATCATCAATAAATACCACCACAAATTCATCTAGATATTCCTTAAAAACTCTATTCATTAGATCCATGAATACAGAGGGCGCATTAGTCAGCCCAAAAGGCATTACTGTAAACTCGTAATTCCCGTACCTTGATCGAAATGCTGTCTTCAGAATGTCTTCATTCTTCACACACAATTGATGGTATCCCAATCGAAGGTAAATCTTTGAAAAGTATTGAGCTCCATGCAGTTGGTCAAATAAATCATCAATGCGAGGTAGGGGATACTTGTTCTTTATTGTTATAGCATTGATTTCCCTGTATTCGATACATAACCTCATAGATCCATCTTTCTTATTAACAAAAATGACAGGGGATCCCCATAGAGAAACAATAGGTTGAATAAATCCCTTATTACTCAATTCCTCTAGTTGTTTCTTTAGTTCGAATAATTCTACAGTGGCCATTCTATAAGGGGTCTTCGATATAGGCCTTGATCCATGAATTAAATCAATGGAAAACTCAACTTCTCGTTCTGTAGGATGTCCAGGTAAATCTTCTGGAAACACATTTACATATTCTTTCACAATAGGTACATACTCTATTTGAATATTCCTTTCCTCACCCACAGTTATTTCATTCTCTTCCTCCCCGATAATTGAATTTAATTGAGCTACTAGGGGTGGATCTAGATAAGAATTAGGTGGTGACGATTCTGCTCTAAAGATAATGTGTTCCTTATCATCATCATCAAAAATCGTAACCTCCTTATTCTTACAATAAATCTTTGCATCATGGTCTGAAATCCAATCCATACTGAGGATTATATCAAATTCATTCATGGGTATGACGATGAGATCAGCAGATAAAGAACATTTATATGCCCTAATGGGAACAGATCCACAGAACTTTGTAGCAATGATACTTCCCTTAGGGGTTTTGACTGAAAACTCTCTTGTTAAATCAAATTGGAAATATCTAATTTTCTTAGCAAACTGGGAAGATATGAAACAATGTGATGATCCATAATCAAATAAAGCATTGACTAAACTTGAGGAAACCATTAAATTACCTTCCACCACATCTTTCGGAGCTTCTACCTCAGTAGTAGTGATTGCATAAGATTGGACTTGATCCCTTGGCCTTTTCTGAGGTAATTTCCCCTGACACTTAGGAAATTCATTTGGATAATGTCCCATCTCCCTACAATTGTAGCATTGGACATCGGTAGCTTCCTTCTTCCCCTTGCAATCACGAGCTTGGTGGCCTTTTTCACCACACTTGTAACAGACTCACATTCCTTTTAAGCAAGTACCGGGGTGTTTCTTCCCACATTTACCACAGGATGGATATTCAACCTTCCCCTTCTTCCCCTTATTTTCATTCCCAAATTGATCAGCAGATCTCTTCTTCTCTTTCTTTCTTTAAAGTCATAAGACTTAGAGAATTCTTTTTCTGTCTTGATAGCACATGAGACAATGTCTTCGTACGATGAGAAGGATTGTGAGACTAATGCTCGACGGAGAAACGGTTTTAACCCATCAAAGAAACGATCAATCTTACTTCTTGGGTTACATATATAATCTCTATCATACCTTTCTAACCTTGTAAAGTTAGCCTCATACTTTGTGACATTCTCATCCTCCTTTTGTCTCAGACTCAGAAATTTCCTTTCCATATCTGCTTGATGGTCACGAGGAAAGTATTTTTCTAAAAACAGATCTTTGAACTCCCTCCATTCCATATTTGATACTTCATCATCTTCCTTCATGTTTTGAATCAATGACCACCATTGATCAGCATCTCCAGTGAGGCGATAAACTGCCATGACAACTTTTTCCCTTTCACTACTCCCCAAAGCCTGAAATATTTTCTCTAGGGAACTTATCCATTGCTCAGATACTAATGGATTTGTACTCCCATTGAATGTTGGTGGTTTCTGCCTCATGAAGAGATCTAACATTGATCCTACACACTGTGGATCAGGGTGCTCCATACGGGTAAGGTTATTATTCATAACCTGAGTGAGTTGTCCCAGTATGGTGATAAGCTGATCAGCACCAGTTGTATCACCATATCCACTATAATTATCTTGAGCAGGTGGGAAATCCCTACATAGAGTGTGTGCATTGATACGGTTTCCATTTCTTCTACTAGACGCCATTTCTAAACAATGGCATAAACTAGATCAGTTTATGAATCAAAATACATAATTCCATACTTATAAAACACTTAACATAAATTGAACTATTTATGGATATAATCCATAATCATAAAAATGTTTTCTTTGAGGAAGTATATACTCATAAACCCTTCATAATGATTTGTAAAGAAAATGAAAGTTATCCTAAGCATATCCCTCGGGAGTGTCGTAACCAAGAGTGTAGCAAGGCCAGTTGTCGTGCACCAGTTCTCGTTCGAGTCTAGCTCAAAGCGGTGTTTTCGGGTTTTACCCCTAGGTACATCAATGCCAGATCCACCTCTACCTGCTCGTATCCAGACAGGGATGTATTGCTCCAAAAACTCACAAAATATCTACAATACCAAAATTCTAGGAAGTTCTTCTATACTAATCCTCAAATTTCATCTTAGGTCTATGTGTTCTAATCAGAGTTTATCTAAATATAGCTTCCAAGGTTTGTACTAAACTTCCTTTGATACCAACTGTAATGCCCTGACCCCAGTTACCTAGAGTTGGTGCATTATTACATATCATTGGCATGATCACAAGAAAGATCAAGTCTCAAAAGACCGATTAGTTTAGTAGCCTTAGAATAACTAGATACATTCATAAAGTTTACATTACATCATAAAGTGAAAACTACTACAACAACATCTTGTCTTCATATCCCCTCATACTATCCCTGTAGGTCATTCATAAATTACTTCTTCACATCCTGGGAAAAATAAAACATTGAAAGGGGTGAGGTCAGGTGCGCAGTAAGGATAACAATATAGCGGAAACATTCATAAATAAGCATAAACATTTAAGGAAATGTATAACTAAAACAAAAGCCTTTTAAACTTGAACATCAGCATAATATGGAAAAGATAAAATTAAATAATTCCATTTAATTATTCACATGGATATTCTACTAGTCGAATAATCACATGCAATATCAATAACCACTTTCATAATGATGGAATGCATAATGTCAGACTATCATAACCATGTAGCCAAGGCCTCGTGCCAAGAATACAAATAAGATTTTGTCAAATACTCGTTCCAAGACACTAGTTTGTCTCATGATACCTACCGATGCATCGAGGAGCTATAGCGGGATCCACCCATCACTTATTAAGTCCAATGCATTCCTCATATGAACAGGTTTAAACATAACATAAACATTCGTATTAAAACTAGCATACGAAATGTCAATACTTTCTCCATAAACCATGAATGGTATAAAAATAACACATCCACAGTCAAACATATCACAAAACCTTCAATATAATATGGAAGTTTTGTATCATAATAAATCAACTTCAAATAAGCTTAAAATCCATCAAAGGATGTTGACATAGATGAAATCAAAACTATTTGAGAGAAATATCTAATTTTTAAAATCCTTTAAAAGTCGCATAATTATAAAATAAAACATTTACTTTGAAAATATCCTTATAATATTGTAAAGGAAGTTTCTAAGATTTTATAACGGCAGAAAATAGTCGCACCCGCCGTATAAGTTAAAAAAACATTCTTACCTTAATTCTGTCGAAAAGGTTAAAAAGGACCTTGTTTGGAAAACGACGGAAAGATTCCTTCATAAACTTCTTATAAAAATTCAAACAAGGGTATAAATGACTTTAACCCATATTCTGTAAAATAGTAAGAATGTTTTCAAATACATTTTTAAGAAACATGGATGTGGATGATAAAGAGGTCCCAACAGATAATTACGTATAAACAACCTCGGATAATGAAGAGATTGTGAAATAAACCCTTACCTTGTACTTTTCCTTAGTAGATGGTATGTTAACCTCTTGTATAATAGTTAAAACATTGTTATTAAATTATACAATAACCATATACATAATTATGATATCATATATGATCTTTTAACATTGATTTGTTAATAATATATTAGTATTATCATTGTTTCGGGTGTTAACTTACTCGTTTTATTTTATATGTTTTGTTACATAAGTCGTGTTTTTTATAGATAGGTTATACCTTATTCATATCCATAATGATATAAAGTTATTAAACATTACTTTTAATCATCAAATGAGAATTAGTCTTGAATGGATACGATGGGGAATGAATCTCATCGCGTTCCTGGAGACGGTAGTCCGTACGTACGCACTAGTGACAATATCATTCTTTTGATATTAAAATAATATATAATTGGCTGGTATATCATATATACATAATAATTATCATGTTATATTTATTATTTACATGAATTACACATCATTATTATACTCATCCAAATAATAATGTTTTGAATAAAAAATACACGACGACGTGGAGACGGTAAGCCGTACGTACGCACGTATGGTGACATGTCATTCATAGGATGGATAGAATACTGAATATGGTTGTACAATATTTATAATAACATCTCAGTATATAGAAGATACTGGATTTATTATTTTATAATGGTAATAACAAATAAAGAAGAAGTTGAAGAAGAAATGAACATGAAAAAGGGTGGTGAAAACATTACCTCTTCTTCGGGTTCTTTCTTTTGATTTGATCAAAAGGGGTCCTTAGGTAGGATTTCTGATAAAACTAAGGCCTCTAGGTTGAAGGGAGGGAATTTGATAGAGTATTTGGGTAGATTTTGGCCGATCCAAATGGATTTGAATGTGTGAATTAGTTAGAAGGGGGAGTTCCCTTTTATAAGAGGGGTGAGGGGCACCTTTGGAAAAGCTAGAAATATTATTTTATAATAAATTCATATTCGGTTCCTAAAGGCTAAAAAGTGGATTATTCAAAGTCTAATGTGGGGATGTGTCGAAATAATTTCAACCAATAGAATTTAGACAGTTTTGGGTTATTATATTAACCTTATCTTTTAGTTTTAACTCTTAGTTAATTAGTTTGACATTTACCATGTCACTTTGTATTTTTATATTATATAGTTAATAAACTTACTATATACATCCAAGAGACCCCCAAGTGGTCCATTAATGATACACCTATTATTATATAAGTCTCTTGGACGAACCTTAGATTTTTAGGAATTGAATATCAATTAATAATATAATATTTGTTTTAAAAACTCTTTTATGTCAATTTTGACACTATTTAGTATTTGATTTTTGTGACAATCATAACAGCATTATTACTTCAAAAAATAATAATTAAATCAATACTAACATGTCATATTAACCTATAAAATTATTGTAATTCATAAAAAGTCTCAAATTACATTTATTTGGATATTTATAATATCAATTATTTTAATATTTCATTAATTAGGTAATTACTGCATCACCATTGTGTCATAAATAAATTAAATTATTTAATTTCTAAAAATTATAAATAAAATACAATTATGTAGGAAATATTTTTATATTTCTAATTAATATTTACAATCGAATTTATCTTTTGTATAACCCTATATTAAAAATGTTTTAGTAATTAAACTTTGATTTTAACGCTTTTAACTCTTCTTTGAATTAAATAATAATAAATGTCCTAATCTAATCCAAGTGGACCTAAATGATAATATTTTATTCCTAAGGTTGTTTTTTGTCAAGATACACTTTTATAATAGAATTAGGACATGTGTTAGGGTAATATTAATATCATTTTTACCCTTAATTACCCTATTTACTTTTTACTGTGGTAAATAAAAGTAAAAAGTTACTATTCACAAAAAATTATTTTTATCTCATTGAACCGCATTTTAATCCTTGATATTAACCGTGTCTCTCGTATTTTAGAAATTCCACTCACAGAAGCAGTAAAATTAAGTTTTATGTGAATTTCCAAATTCTCCTAGGAGGTGGGTAAAAGACGATGAAAAGTTCAATAAAATTTTTATATATCTAAAATTATTCTAAACTAACTCCAATGAATTAAATTGAACATATATAGGTATTATGTATCTATTTTGACCTTAATTAAATTTAAATAAAATAAATACTTATTTAAATAAAAAATTTGGTTTTAAACTATAACTCAGTGTTTTTTCACTATTCATCAAAAATTGTAAGTTTTCAGAAAAATACCAAAATTTCACCCTAGGCTAATTTCGATATTACGAATCCAAAAATGAAGTCCATTTTGAAAGATAAAATTTATAAAATTTCAAAAAGTGGGTATTACTATTCATAACTGCTAGTTTGATTGGTTGTGGTGTGTGTGTTAGAACTCCAAGTTGCGTACAACACACGCTACTGTATTATTCAAAGAGAAGCGTACCGTGGAAGCTTGGGGTGTTACGTCATTCATGGTGGCAGTGAACCAAACACAATATGAACAACATTTTTATTTCATGAATGGATGATATAAAGGTAGATGATGAATATTCCATTAATATAATAAAATTTCAATATACTAATGCTACTAATGTAATTACCTTAGTATGGTTAGAAGATATTTTGATGTGTCGGAAGAAAAATAAAAGGAACAAAAATGAAAAGGAGTAATTTTGAATTCTTACCATATTCCTTGGGATAACTCCTTCACTAATTTTATTAAGTATTTGAAAGGATGTATTTTGATAAACCAGAACCTCTTGTACATGAATAAAAGCTTTTTTAAATAGTTTTGGTTTATCTTGGTCAGGATAATATTCTTTATGTGTAAGGATGAGTGAGGTGGTGAAGGTGTACATTTATAAGCAATAGTAGTCGAATTTTTATAAATATTAATTTTTTAATATTAAAAGGGATGTCATATTGAAGGAAAGTGGATAAAAATTTGATAATTGTGAGGATAGGATAATTTAATTTTATTTAGGCCCTCATCCAATAATTTAGAGATGAGGTTTTATGAAATTTTTAAACATCACTTCTTGATTTAACACTTAAAATTCATTTTAACATTTACCATGGTGACTAATTTTTACCTTGGTGATTTATTTTCAAGCCTGAAAATTAAATAGAAATTATTATGTAATATTTATAATTATGATTCCAAATATTAAATAAATTTTTTATAATTCAATTTCTAAAATTGATAAAAATTAACTTTTATATAAATACACATAACGCAATGAAAACATTTTATAGTTAAATGAATTTTTAAGAAAAAAAAGTTATTATGCCAAATATTATGAATAAAATTATTACCCATGATATTTATTGGTTTATGATTAATTAAAGGAGAGTTATTTTATTTTAAAACCAATTCAAAACTGAATTACATCTCGTGAATCCTTTATTAAAGGAGAATGACAAAAAATATTTTTTTATTAGAATAAAATATAAATTAGGCTCCAAAATGTCAATCATAAGTTTATAAATTCAAATTATTATTTTTAATTTCATTATATTACTCATTAAATATATTTTTTTGTAGAAAAATGTGTCATAAATATTTAGGTTATTCTTATATCATGATTATTTCATAAAAGTTAAGGTATTTATAAAAAAAATATTTTTTACTATTCACCAAAAAATCAATCATTTTAGAAAAATTCTCAAAAAAAAACCAAATTTAATTTTGACCTGATTAATCTATAAATTAAGTCCATTTTTTAAAATTAAAATTCCAAAATTTATGAATAAAATTTTTAAATAAAAACATAATATATAATCAAAAACTATTTTTATAGGAAAATAATATTTTAACTTTAAGTGTTTCTATTTCATATCAAATACCAATTAAATGAGTGTCAGTCAATTTATTTACACATTGGAAAAAAATTAGAATAATATTTTTAATATTTTCAATTTAATTTAAAATAAAAATACACAACACTTTAAAAACAGTTCTTTGAAAATATATACCTTTTAATATTAAATGATTTTAATCACATCATATTAAAATTTATTATTTATCAATTCATTAGTTTTATAACATGTAAAATAATTCTTTAAAATAAGAAAAAAATATAAGGATTTAAAATAACCATTTTTTAATAAAGAATTTATTTAGTTATTATCATTTTGTTTACTTGAGCTTTTACTCTTCTCGTAATTTTCTTAATGATGTTTCACATTGTATTTTTATAATGTGTTATTATTCTTTTTTCATTCTAATAAAATATATCTTTTTTTTATTTTGGTTTTTCATTTAATTCAAAGTTGAACATGGTATTTATTTAAAGAAAACAAATAATAAATTCGTGTGGTGTTATATTATACCCCTTAAATAAATCACAACCTCAAAATTTTAATTTCTATCATCAATGAAAATATATGAGGGTGTTCTTAATATAGTCAAAACTCATGATATAATAGTTTATTTAAATTCTTTATAATGGTTCATAAAGATAAAGTGAAACATCCAAATCATATCCCATGGGAGTGTCAAACCAAGTGTGCTATTAGTCCCTCTTAATGTGCACCAAGTGAAAATTGAGTTAATATTCAACCAATATTTTTTAGGGTTTTTACCACTAAGTGAATTAGAGATAGGTCCTACAACCACTTTTGGTATCTAGATAGGGATGTGATTTCTGGGAAACAACTCACAATTTACTTTACTAGAATTTCATTATGTTTTGTATATTTAGATTTATCCCCAGGGTTTAAATTAATTTATTATATTCCTAATTAAACCAAAATTTATCAAGAACTTTCGTACTATATTCGAAACCAAAAATTAAGGGAAACTTATGCGCCTAAAATTCAACTTAACCTTTTTCCCCAAACAACATTAATCACACACTAATCAATATATACCTTAATCATGAATATTCTCAAAATGATATTAATATTTATCCAAAAATAACTTGAATTTCCTTGACATAAAATTATATAACAAACCTAATATACACCTATAACTAGATCATATATTCTTCTTAAAAGTCAATAAAAATCACCCAAAATATCATTAATCACCTTAAAATACAATCATATAAGACCTCAAAAATGGTGTATCTATACCTTTAAACTTTTGTTCAAACATAAACTTATTAACCCAAGGTGATATACAGAAATATTAAATTATCTTAATCTAATAACATCCCAACCTATAAATTTATCTAAACCTTTCTTTTATTCCAATCTAGAGGCCCTAGAGACACACTCCCGAATGCAATTCTAAAAACATATTCTTTACATACCAGATTTTTTATCAATCGATTTGACCCAAACTTAAAAATATATAATTACAATATCAATGGAAAATATTGAGTCATTTACATACCCAACACCTTTTAGGTTCATATTTTTAGAGATTTATAAAAACATTCAACTAAAAAAACTCATATTATTCCCATAAAATGGAAAAAAATTCGCTAAACTAAGGAATCCTTATTTTATAATAAGTATTCAACAACTCCTAAAAAAATATCTACACATGATACCCATATATACATTTCATACATAATAATATTCATAATAACATTGGGAAATGAAAAAATAATAAGGGGTGAGCACATAAAATCGGTAAGGGTAAGCATAAGAGATAACAATCTAAGATCATAAGTGAGAATAAAATAAACATGTTGGTATGAGAACATAATAAAAGTACGTGAACACATCATATGGAAATCATACACAAAAAATATTAATCACATGTCATAGATCATATCATAAGGGTTTTTTCATAAATAATTAGATATCATGGGATCATGACTTCATAAGAATGTGGAAAAAAATATGATACATGACATCATAAGCATTAGTCAAGGCTCACTGCCAAGACAACACAACATAGTGGAAAGATTACCATAGTGGATTAGGTTTAATCCTTAGTACCTTACATATAATCTCATGATATATAAATAATTACCCAATTAATTGAAGGGATATATAATTTTGAGCCCACCCAACACATCATAATATGTATATGCATATGTGTTCCAATAAAAAATTCATAAATTCATCAAATAATAATTATCCTAAAAAATAAAAAAAACATAAATATCTCTATTAAATATAAAAATAATCCATTTAGGAAAATAATATAGATGGTATTATTTAGTCATATCCCCAGTATAGCATATGAATAATTGGGTGATTTTTATATAAATGTATTTTTATATAAGAAGATGATTTAATTAAAAAATTGAAAGGTATCACATTAGAAGAGATAAAGGATTATACTATTTTCTATCACAATTTTAATCTCCCAAAAGAAAAAGATCATAAGATAATTTAGAGGTAACTACATGAAACATAACTAAAAATGAGATATTTCTTTTAGGGTGTGATTGGAAAATAGAAATGAATAAATTTTCATAAAGCATTTGAGACATGGTTATAAAAACAAAACTTTTAAGCCACTTCAAAAATCCATTTAAATGGGGTGAAAAGAGGATATTGAAAACCTTAATTTTAAAATAATTCAAAATATTGAAACCTTGAAAATAAATAAGTTTAAGGATAATGGATAAGGATTGGAATGTGAAAATATACATAAGTGGAATGAAAAACCTTTAATTAATATTATAAAATATTGGATTTTATTTTTAAAATGAAAATTAAAAAGACAACGGGAATAAAAATTAACTTATAAAACCATGAAATCTTGGAGATTAATCTTTATAATGAATAATATATACAATTATGGGAAAATTAATTCATATAGGAAACATTAAAAAAATATTCTTTCACACTTTTCTAAAGAATGTAAAAAAATGATCCATACCAAAAATGTTTAAAAAATTCCTTTTAAATTTTTTTAAACAAAGTCGGTGATAATAGAAAATGACCTTAAAAAATAATTTAAGTATATAGGAGAAAATTCTTGAAAACAATATAAAGAATATGGATATGGAGGGAAAATATTATCGACCGTAAAGAAAAAACAAGTTCAGTTTCACTTACTAGAAAACTTTTAGTTGAATTCTGAACCAAAGTGAAATATAATTATAAAAAGAAATTTACAACCCAAATAACTGTAGAATAATGAAAAAATGATTTTTAGAGAAAAATAAGGTGTAATTCTATTAAATAGTGACTTTGACATAGATAATCCCAAAAAAAGTGAGACTGGGATACAAATCTATGTGAATTTTATAACATTTGGATCAGAAGTACATGAAATAAAGGGAATGAAATAGAAATTTAAATACCATGAATAAATATATAACCATGACACAGTATATCAAAGAGGCTATATATACACCATATAAAGAAAGTAGACGCATATTATAAAACATATCTCAAAGAAGTAAATTTTAGATGGTAAACCCCTTACTAACAATGTATTTTTTTAAATAAGAATCCTCTATTAAGAAATGAATCTAGTTTCAAAGTTTTATTAAATCCACTAAAATGAGAGATCATTGAAAAATTAGTGGGAATAATTTTTTGTCTTCCATCAGAAGCATAACTCCAGTTAGAGTGGTAGTCCAATAGGATGTTCATAACTCTCAATAAGTACATGGTGAGACCCAATGATTGTTTACTAGGTAAAATAGTTGAGTCTATGAAAGCTATAATAGATTAGAGTTTTTCATCTTCTATGGTTGGTTCTCCATAAACATCAGATTGAAGTGAAACTTGTTCAACCAGATTAATAATTCTATAAAAGTGTCGTGGGACCACCTGAAATGTGTAATAAAAGTAGTAACTTATAATTTATATCTTACTAACATCAGTAAACATTTATTTAAATAGTTTAATCCTTGTAATTTTGTAATAATAAAGATTTGGAAGTGCTCTCCCATAGACATAGAATAAAATTCCAAACCATGCAATATTTTTGCTTTCTTTATCTTTTCTTTTTGTTCTTAGTTTAAATGTTTTTGTAACATACCAACCTGGCCCAACCTAACCCATCACCCGAGATGGCCCACTACATGGACCGAAGCATGTTCTTGATCACCACAAGATGGAAAAGGGCACCAATCATAACCAATTAAATCTTGGGAATAGTTTCTCCGTTAGTAAACTGACATAATCCATCCATAGGCAGTACAACCATACCACTAACATTAGATTCCTCAGTAGAAGATAAATAGTTACCATAAATAATAACATACATCATATATAAAACATGCCATAACTGAACATATATATGGTATCTCAAACTAAACAACCCAAACCCAAAGTTAATGGGTAAAATTATAAAAAAATACCAAGTACAACCCAATGGGTAATAAAATACCAAAAAATACTCCACATGAGTCTATATCTGTGAGACCATGTATCCTCTACAAAACACTGGATGATGTTAATCAAGAAGATCCACGCTAGTACATGGTTCCCTTATCTTTACCTATGTCCTGAAAAATGGAATCTAAAATCACTTAAAGGCCTAAGAAGGATGTGAGTCATGCCTCCCAACAGGATACCACAATGAATATATTTAATACTTTTACCCATTAAAACCAATTAACTAGTTTGAAAAAAAATTCAAAACTGGACCACTTGAAAACATACCATTTTCAAAAAACCATTGAAATCCATTTTCTTTTCCATTTCAAAAAACATTTTTTTATAAAAAAATATCCAATATAGCTCAATAAATAAAACAAGGCTCAATATGATTATAACCAAACAAGATATAAAAATAATGATCATAACATCAACATAAAATAACCATACCAATGGAAGTGAATAAATGTGAATAATACATCTCATCACATCTAAATGGAACTAATCAAATGCATAAAGCATATAAACTAATCTAGCATGAGTAATTTGAACCCAAGGATCTAATGATTAAATAATTATGTAATTTATTTAATGGAAGATCTCACAGTATAGCTAGCTAGTAAATGAAAAACATGGGCCCAAGGATCTAATGAGTAAACAAATATGGCATTTATTTAGTGGAATCTCTCATAGTCTAACTAGCTAATGAATTTAATCCAAGCCTATATTGATTGAGTAGACAAGTATTCTAGCTAGCTAATCAATGGAATCTCTCAAATTCTTTCATGGGTCCAATGTGGAAGTGATCATGATATTACTATCTAGAGGCTCTCACGGTCCCTTGGAAACCAAATTGGAGGCTCAAATAGTTCTCCCTTTGATGGATCACATGACCTCTCAAAAAAAAATAGAATCTCACATGGTCTTCCCTCCAAATGATCACATGGTCCCTCGAAAAAACCCCTCACTCTCACCATCATTAACCCATGTGCTATTATATGCCAACACATCCACAAATAAGTTCGCATATCAGTAAAGCTATATCACAAGACATTTCATAAACAAAGATTCCCAATTTTATCAAAACAAAATTTTCAAGTAAAACCATTTCTAAAACCACTTTAGAAATCCATTTACAACAAAAAAACCTCTTTTATCCATTTTATGAAACACTTAGTGGGCATACAAGCTACACCCGTTTGAAAACCCTAATTTAACCACCAAAATTTCCAATCCAATCCATGAAAAACATAAAACATAGAAAACATATAAATCATAAACCATTTAAATGGAAATTAAATAAATGCAAACCAAAGGAGATTCATAATTTAAAGGAAATCCATGGAAAATGCCCTTAAATAGATACGCATATCTCGAATTCGATCTAAATATTTTTTCCTCCAATGAAAACCACTAGTAAGAGGTATGAGAAGTCCTCACACACTTAAGACATATGAAATCAAACCAAAACCCCCATTATATACCCAATGTTAGGCCAAAACTCCCACCAGGTTTCCACATCTCCATGAAAATGGAAGTACAAGGGTATGAAGGAGGAAAGGAAGAATAAACCATGAAGTATTTGAATTACCTCAAGCCAAGACACCAATATCTCTAAGAAAAATCCACTAAGGAGGAGAGAAATAAGCTCTAAGACAAGGGAGAGGGGTTGCACATGATGTAGGGGAGAAAGAGCATCAAAACCCTTAAACATTGATATGGGAAAAAAGTTAAAAAGTCACTTTTATGTGACCTAGATAGGCTTCACGGTTTGGTAAACCATACGAAAACTGTGTGGGTGCCACTTTCCACCCAAATGGTGCTACACGATTTTCCTTGGGGTGTAAAATGGTTTGAAAAACTATTCTCAAACTTTATAAAACCTCATTATAACACATTATATCCCTCTCATATTGTTAGATGCATGGTTTAACAAACCATGTACTAACCATGCTTCTGGTATTTTTCTCCCCCCAAACCCCTAAGTCCAAATCTCGACACCCTTGAACTCCAAGAATGAATCAAGAGTTAGATGAGCCTCAAAATAATATGTACCAATGACCTGAATGGTGTGAAAAACTCCCCACCATGACACTTTATACCCCCATAAAGTCCACAAGATTCACTAGAAGAAAATAGGTGAGGCCATTGCTCCCTCATCCAACCTTCCCACTCCCATTTCTCATATCTATCTACACTATGATTCCAGAGCACACAGACCAATGGAATTACCTTCCCCTAGAGCACCTTATTCTGAACATTCATGATATAAAGAGGCTTCTATATAATGGTGGAATCAAGATCTAACTCCAAATATTCCCACTCCAGCATGTGATATGGATTTGAAAGGTATCTCTTTAGTTGGGAAACATAAAATATGTCAGGGATTGAGGTTATCTGTAGTGGAAGATCCAACTGGAAGGCTACCTTCCCCAAAATCTCTACAACATGAAATGTCCCAACACAATGTGGCACCAATTTCCCCTACTTTCCCAAATGATGGTGACCCAACTAAAATGATACCAAGAGAAACGCCTGATCACCAACCTAAAACTCTAATATACAACAACGATGATCAACATATGACTTATGGCTAATCTGAGCTATCACTAAGAATTTATGAATCAGCTACAATATCTCTATTATCTCTTATACAAGGATCAGTCCAACCAAGTAATGATCTTCTATCTCATCAAGCACAATGGGGATTGGTACAACCACCCACATAACTCCTCAAATGTTCTATCCTAATCTAGGCATGATAACTATTGTTATATGTGAACTCAAACAACGGCAGGTGACTTTACCATGAAATTCCAAAATCAAGATCATCCACCAACAACATATCCTCAAGAATCTATATGGTCTGCTCAGACTATCCATTTTTCTACATGTGATACGCGGTTCTCAATTTCAACTGGGTTTTGAAATCCACTTGGAGTCCCTTACAAAAACATGATATGAAATGGGAATCCTGATCTGACATTAACACTGAGGGAACTCTATGAATCCAAATGACCTCTTAAACATACAGGCATATGAGTTACTCTACCTTTGTTGACTCTCTAATATGAATAAAGTGGGATGATTTCATCAGTCGATCAAAAATCACCCATATGGAATATTTCACAATTGGAGTACAAGGTAGTCTAATCGTGAAATCCATATAGATCATGTCCCATTCCACATAGGCATGGGATGTGGCTGAAACAACCCAGATGGTTTTTAATGCTCATGTTTGATCCATTTGAAGGTCAAGCACCTAGAAAAAAATTTCTCCACCACATGTTTCAACCCAGGACACCAATACCTACCTCTCAAGGTATATAACATATTGGACACCCCGAGGTGAACAAACCAACTAGGATGATGCACCTCTTACATCAACTCCTGAATTAACCTCAAATGAACAATTAGTTTCTTTCGAAAGAGAATAGAACCATTGGGAGACTAATACCAATCACATGAGATCTCTCCTCCATTTAAGGCACTACTAACCAGCTATAACTCAAGGTCTGGTTCCTACTTAATCCTCACCCACACAATGATAGAGTTTGTAACCTACATAATGGACAAGAATACCTTCCATACATCCTCCTCATTTCTATCCTATGACCACTAAACAAGATTATTAGAGCCCATGCATCTACTGATTCCCAAATAGACTGCACTAGATGCTTCCAGCTCAATGAATCAACGACCACAATTACCTTTCTATACATTTATGAAATATCGAGATCAAAGTTATGAAGGTATTCCACCCAACACCTCTTCCTGAGGGTTAGTTCCATCTTGTTGAAAATATACTTTAGTATCTTATGATCATAATACACTATAAAATTCTCCCCAAAGAGGTAATGTCACCACTTCTTCAATTCATTCATAACTACTACCAATTCCAAGTCATGGGTGGAATAATTCCACTCGTGTGGGAATAGATTTCATAAGAAATAGGCCACCACATGGTCAACTTAAATCAGAACACATTCTAAAGCCACACCAAAATCATCACAAAACACTACATAAGATCTTCCAGGCTCAAGAAGAATCAAAATAGGTGTGGTTTTTAGATAGGTCTAAAACTAATCAAAAGAAATCTGGTACTTATTATCCCACTCAAGCTTCAACACTTTCATGATAAAATCCTTAAAGGGAGAATCTATCCTAGATAAGACCTAAAAAATGCCTATAATACATGTCCATGCCTATAAAGCTATAGATATTGAACATATTCTTGGGATACTCTCAAGACCTTACTGCACGAACTTTATGTGTATCCACTGAAATTCTTGCCACAAAAATTAGGTGGCCCAAGGATTTCACTTCTAGGTTCCAAAAATGGATCTGAGAATACATGGAATAAAGATTGTGTTCTCTCAAAACACCCAAAACAAACTCTAGATAGTCTATATGCTCCTCCTCTATCTTGGATTACACCAAAATTTCATCAACAAACATAACTGTGACGGAGTCTAGAAAATAGTGGAAGATCGGGTTCATTAGCACCATAAATATTATAGGAGCATTGGGAAGACCAAGTGGAAATTTCCAAATACAAAAATTGTCTATACTGACTTTGAAATGTAGTATTTGGAACATATTCTTCCCAAACCCTGAACTTTTGGTACCTTGATCTCAGATTTATCATTGAAAACCATCGGGCCCATCTAAGCTAATCAAATAGGTCATCAATTTGAAGAAATGGGTATTTATTTTTCACGGTCTCCTGGTTAAACTTATGATAGTCTATAAAAAGTTGGAGACTACCATTATTCTTCTTTTAAAATAGCACTGGTGAATCCCATGGTGACACACTAGGATGAATAAAACCATTTCCCTCAAGATCCTATAGATGAACTTTCATCTCTTTCATCTTGGACAGTGTCATCCAATACAACAGTAAGGATATTAGAATCATGCTAAGGAGTATATCATTAGTAAAATCAAACTCTATTTGGAAAATAAATTCTGATAAATCATTTATAAATACATATGGGTACCTATCTAGGACTACCATAATCTCTCCCACTAAACCCTACTCAACAACCGTGAGAAACAACCTAAAAATGGAATGATATCAACCCCAAATCCGAATAAACTATTCCTACCCTCCCTAATTGAGAATCCCACTCACCTCAAAAGATGTGAGTTCTCCCATCAGGATAAGGAACTAGAACCTACGGTGATAACAGTTGACTAGAAACTTGAATATGATCAACCAAATGTTGATAATTTGGTTGGAAACATCCAGTTCCAAAATGATGAATTCCCAAATGACTTCTACGCCAGCTACCACAACATGAAACTTAGGGAACTTTAAACCTTTCTCATTATTCCTACCCAACAAGGTTATAAAATTTATAACATATGGAATCAACTTAGATCACATACCCAAATCATCGATTAGATTAATTTAAATTAAATAATGGTATTAACCTATGTCAAATAAAACTAATTCCATGAAAGAAGCAATAAACACCATACCTCTAATGTTGGATATCATAGAATTTGATTCCTCTGGTATGACCTATGATCCATAGAGATTCCCTGGTTCATTCCTTCCCCAATGCCTTCTTTCCATGGTGAGAATATCCCTTACCACAAGGTAAAGATACTCCACCCTTGAAAGCCTCTAACTACACTTGAGAGCCCTTTGAGAAAGTGGATCACAAACCAATTCCCCATGAAGAAAATTAATAGAAGACCTAGATATGGATTGACTTCCCACACCAGTGGCACATCGTCAGAGTCTTTGGGAATTTTTCCTGGTGTGCCCTACCTTCCCACACTGATGGAAGACAACTAGTCTATACCCTGTAGGGTCCACAAAAGTTGAACATGTTGACTAGAACACTCTTTTTAATGCCCCTATGAGACTCACATTGTAACACCCCAAGCTTCCACGGTACATTTCCCTTCGAATAATGCGATAGCGTGTGTTGTACGCAACCTCGAGTTCTAACACACACCACAACTAATTAAACTAGCCGTTGTGAATAGTAATACCTACTTTTTGAAATCATATATATTTTATATTTCAAAATGGACTTCATTTTTGGATTCTGAATATTGAAATTAGCCTAGGGTGAAATTTTGGTACTTTTCGGATAACTTTTATATTTTGATGAATAGTGAAAATTACTAAATTTTAATTAAAAACAACTTTTTTAATCAAAATAATTAATATTGATAAATTTTGAATTTGAGTGGTTTTAAAGTATATTTATAATATATTTTTACCATTTAATATAATGTTTGTCATTGGACATAATTTTACAATTAAACCAAACATAAACAAGTGTCAATCTTTCGATAGTTATTATCTCTTAAAAACACGCTTTTTGTTTTGACAGCGGGAATTAATTTTAAATTAATTTCTGCCACTTCTGTGTTTTGAATTTAGAAAAATGGATTCCATATTTGGAATCAGGATTTTCAAATTGTGTAAATAGGTAACTTTTATTTTTAGACATTTTGAATAATTACTGCGGTAAATATTTTATTTACCATGGTTAAGGGTAAATCCGGTAAATAAGGGTTAAACAAATAATATTATAATAATACTAAATTACCCTAAAACGTGTCTTAACCCTATTGGTTGATACATGGTCGACCATGGGAATCTTTGGGTCTATTTTGGGACCCCATGGATCCACTTGTAAGTGATAATGACACTTTATTTTAATTAAGTCAAAATGAATACAAAAATGACACAAGCATATATCTTTTAGAAAAACAATTTTTACATAGGGTTATATATGTTGGATTTTAGATTATAAATATTAATTAGAAAGATAAAAAGATTTACTACATAATTATATTTTATTTATAATTTTTAGACATTAAATAATTTATTTTATTTATGACACAATGATGATGCAGTAATTACTATAATAGTGAAAAATTAAAATAATTGATATTATAAATACCCAAATAAATATAATATGAAACTTTTAATGAATTAAACTAATTTTCTAGGATAATATGATATATTAGGATTGATTTAATTGACTTTATTCGAAGTAATCAATCTGTTATAAGTTTCACAAAAATCAACTATTGAATAGTGTCAAAATTGACATAAAAGA
Organism: Viscum album; assembly: GCA_963277665.1. Lineage (NCBI taxonomy): Eukaryota > Viridiplantae > Streptophyta > Magnoliopsida > Santalales > Viscaceae > Viscum > Viscum album. The sequence goes on from OY728150.1 coordinate 719,996,751, forward strand.
GTTCTTAAAACAAATATTATATTATTAATTGATATTAAATTCCTAAAAATCTAAGGTTCAGCCAAGAGACTTATATCATGATAGGTTCATCATTAATGGACCACTTGGGGGTCGTTTGGATGTATATAGTAAGTTTATTAACCATATTATATAAAAATACAAAGAGACATTGTAAAAGTGAAACTAATTAACTTAGAGTTAATACTTAAAGATAAGGTTAATAGAAGTACCCAAACCTGTCTAAATTCTACTGGTTGAGTTGTTTTCGACCCATCCCCACCTTAACCTTTGAATAGTCAACTTTGGAGCCATTGTAAACCGAATATGAATTTATTATAAACTAATATTTCTAGCTTTTCCAAAGGTGCCCCTCACCCCTCTTATAAAAGGGCACTCCTCCTTCCCATTTCTTCACACCTTCAAAGCCTTTTGGTTCGGCCAAACTCTGCCCAAATACTCTCCCAACATCCCTCACTACAACCTAGAGGCCTTAGTTTTATCAGAAAGCCATCTTAAGGATCCCTTTTGATCAAATCAAAAGGAAGAACCCGAAGAAGAGGTAATGATTTCACCACCCTTTTCTAAGTTCATTTCTTCTTCCACTTATTCTTCCTTTGTTGTTACCATTCTAAAATAATAAATCCAGTATCATATATATACTGTGATGTTATTATAAATATGGTACAACCATATTCAGTATTCTATCCACCCTTTGAATAACATGTCACCATACGTGCGTACGTACGGCTTACCGTCTCCACGTCGTGGTGTAATTGTTATTCAATATAATATTATTTGGATGGGTATAATAATGATGTGTAACTCATGTAAATAATAAATATAACATGTTAAGGATTCTGTATATATGATATACCATCCATTATATATTATTTTAATATCAAAAGAATGATATTGTCGCTCGTGCGTACGTACGGACTACCGTCTCCATGAACGTGATGAGATTCATTCCCCATCGTATCCATTCAAGTATAATTATCATTTGATGATTTAAAAATTATGTTTAAGGACTTGATATCATTCTGGATATGAATAATATAAAACCTATCCTTTACAAACATGTCTTACGTAACAAAACATATAAAAGAAAACAAGTAAGTTAACACCCGAAACAACGATAATACTAAGATATTATTATCAAATCAATATTAAAAGATCATATATGATATCATATTAATGTATATGATTATTGCATAATTTAATAACAATTATTTCACCATTATACAGGAGTTTAACCTACCCCAACCAAGGAAAAGTACAAGGTAAGGATTTATTTCGCAATCTCTTCATTATCCGAGATTGTTTATACATAATTATCTACTAGGACCTTGTTATCATCCACGTCCATGTTTCTTCAAAATGTATTTCAAAACATTTCTAATATTTAAAAGAATATGGGTTAAAGTCATTTATACCCTTGTTTGACTTTTTATAAGAGGTTTATAAGGGAATCTTTCCGTCGTTTTCCAAACAAGGTGCTTTTTAACCTTTTCGACAGAATTAAGATAAGAATGTTTTTTTTAACTTATACGGTGGGTGCGGTTATTTTCCGCCGTTATAAAATCGTCAAAGCTTCCCTTAAAAGCTTATAAGAACATTTTCAAGAAAATGTTTTATTTTATATGGCTCTTAAATGATTTCAAAAATAGAAAGAGATATTTCTCTAAAAAATGTTTTGATTTCATCTATGTCAACATCCTTTGACGGATTTTACGCTTATTTGAAGTTGATTTATTATGATACAAAACTTCCATATTGTATTGAAAGTATTGTGATATGTTTGACTGTGGATGTGCCATTTATATAGCATTCATGGTTTATGAGTAAAGTATTGACATTTCGTATGCTAGTTCCAATAAGAATGTTTATGTTATATTTCAACCTTTACTTCATATGAATGTGTTGGACAAGTATGTTTGAGGTTGGGGACTGGTTAAAGTAAGCCCTCCAGGTTGGGGACTGGTAAAAGTAAGCCCTCCAGGTTAGGTACTGGTAAAAGTAAGCCCTTCGGTTTGGTCTCCGGTTATTAGAAGGACTCCGGGTTGGTGTCCGGTTATTAGAGGCACTCCGGGTTGGTGTCCGGTAATTAGAGGCACTCCGGGTTGGTGTCCGGTTATTAGAAACACTCCGAGTTGGGTTCCGGTTACAGTTAGCCCCAAGGTCTTTGGATGAGGCCTTGACAAAGAAATTAAAGTTCAGCATTATGCATTCCAACATTATGAAAGTGGTTATTGATTTTTGCATGTGATTATTCGATTAGTAGAATATCCATGTGAATAAGTAAATGGCATTATTTCATTTTACTTTTGCCATACTATGTTGAAGTTCAAGTTTAAAAGGCTTTTGTTTTAGTAATTCATTGCCTTAAATGTTTATGCTTATTTTTGAATGTTCTGCTATATTGTTATCCTTACTGGGCATTTGAGCTCACCCCTTTTCTATGTTTTATTTTTCCCAGGATGTGAAGATGTAAGTTATGAATAACCTGCAGGGATATTATGAGGGGATTATAGTGTGGACTGTGGAAACATTATGTTGTTGTAGTAGTTTTTCATTTTATGATGTAATGTAAAACTTATGAATATATCTAGTGTTTCCAAGGCTACTAAACCAATCGGTCTTTCAAGATTTGATCTTTCTTGTGATCATGCCAATGTTATGTAATAATGCACTGACTCTGGGTAACTGGGGTCGGGGCGTTACAGTTTCTATCAGAGGAAGTTTAGTACAAACCTTGGAAGCTAGATTTAGATAAACTCTGATTAGAGCACGTAGACCTAAGATGAACTTTGAGGATTAGTATAGAAGAACTTCCTAGAATTTTGGTATTGTAGAGATTTTGTGAGTTTTTCGAGCAATACATCCCTGTCTGGATACGAGCAGGTAGAGGCGGCTCTGGCACAGATGTACCTAGGGGTAAAACCCAAAAACACCGCTTTGAGCTAGACTCGAACGGGAACTGGTGCACGACAACGGGCCTTGCTGCACTCTTGGTTACGACACTCCCGGGGGATATGCTTAGGATAACTCTCATTTTCTTTACAAATCATTTTGAAGGGATTATGAGTATATACTTCCTCAAAGAAAACATTTTTATGATTATGGATTATATCCATAAATAGTTCAATTTATGTTAAGTGTTTTATAAGTATGGGATTATGTATTTTGATTCATAAACTGATCTAGTTTATGCCATTGTTTAGAAATGACGCCTAGTGGAAGAAATGAAAACCGTATCAATATACGCACTCCATGTAGGGATTGCCCTCCTGCTCAAGATAATTATAGTGGGGCTGGTGATGCAACTGGTGCCGATCAGCTAATCACCATACTGGGACAACTTACTCAGGTTATGAATAATAACCTTACCCGTATGGAGCACCCTGATCCGCAGTGTGGAGGATCAATGTTAGATCGATTCATGAGGCAACAACCACCAACGTTCAATGGGAATACAAATCCCTTAGTAGCTGAGCAATGGATATTTTCCTTAGAGAAAATATTTTAGGCTTTGGGAAGCAGTGAAAGGGAAAAAGTTATCATGGCAGTTTACCACCTCACTGGAGATGCTGATCAATGGTGGTCATTGATTAAAAACATGAAGGAAGATGATGAAGTATCAAATATGGAGTGGAGGGAGTTCAAAGATCTGTTTTTAGAAAAATACTTTCCTCGCGACCATCGAGAAGATATGGAAAGGCAATTTCTGAGTCTGAGACAAAAGGAGGATGAGAATGTCACAAAGTATGAGGCTAACTTTACAAGGTTAGCAAGGTACGCTGGTGATTATATACGTAACCAAAGAAGTAAGATTGATCGTTTCTTTGATGGGTTAAAACCATTTCTTCGTCGAGCATTAGTCTCACAATCCTTTTCGTCATACGAGGACATTGTCTCATGTGCTATCAAGACCAAAAAGGAATTCTATAAGTCTTATGACTTTAAAGCAAAGCAATAGAAGAAGAGACCTGCTGAACAATCTGGGAATGGAAATAAGGGGAAGAAGGGAAAGGTTGAATATCCATCTTGTGGTAAATGCGGGAAGAAACATCCTGGTACTTGCTTGAAGGGAATGGGAGTCTGTTACAAGTGTGGTGAAGAAGGCCACCAAGCTCATGATTGCAAGGGGAAGAAGGAAGCTACCAACGTTCAGTGCTACAATTGCAGGGAGATGGGACATTATGCAAATGCATATCCTAAGCGTCAGGAGAACTTACCTCAGAAAAGGCCAAGGGATCAAGGCCAGGCTTATGCTATCACTACTGCTGAGGTAGAAGCTCCGAAAGACGTGGTGGCAGGTAATTTAATGGTTTCCTCAAGTTTAGAAAATGAATTATTTGATTCTGGATCATCGCATTGTTTCATATCTTCCCAGTTTGCTAAGAAAATTAGATATTTCCAATTTGATTTAATAAGGGAGTTGTCAGTTAAAACTCCTAAGGGAAGTATCATTGCAACAAAGTTTTGTGAATCAGTCCCCATTTGAGCACATAAATTTTCTTTATCTGCTGATCTCATCGTCATACCTATGATTGAGTTTGATATAATCCTCGGTATGGACTGGCTTTCGGACTATGATGCGAAGATTTATTGTAAGAAGAAAGAGGTAACGATTCTTGATGATAATGATAAGGAACACCTTATTTTTAGATCAGAATCGTCACCACTTAATTCTTATTTAGATCCACCCCCAGTATCTCAACTTAATTCGATTATTGGGGAGGAAGAGAATGAAATAACTGTCGGTGAGGAAAGGAATGTTCAAATAGAGGATGTACCTGTTGTGAAAGAATTTGTAGATGTATTTCCGGAAGATTTACCTGGACATCCTCCAGAACGAGAAGTTGAGTTTTCTATTGATTTGATTCCTGGATCAAGGCCTATATCGAAGACCCCTTATAGAATGGCCACTGTAGAATTAGTCGAACTAAAGAAACAACTAGAGGAATTGAGTAATACGGGATTTATTCGCCCAAGTGTTTCTCCATGGGGAGCCCCTGTTCTTTTTGTTAAAAAGAAAGATGGATCTATGAGGTTATGTATCGACTATAGGGAGATCAATGCTATAACGATAAAGAACAAGTATCCCCTACCTCGTATTGATGATTTATTTGACCAACTGCATGGAGCTCAATACTTTTCAAAGATTGACCTTCGATCTGGATACCATTAGTTGTGTGTGAAGAAGGAAGACATTCCGAAGACAGCATTTCGAACCAGGTACGGGCATTACGAGTTTACCGTAATGCCGTTTGGATTGACTAATTCACCCTCTGTATTCATGGATCTGATGAATAGAGTTTTCAAGGAGTATCTCGATGAATTTTTGGTGGTATTTATTGATGATATCTTGGTATACTCCAAAACCTACTAAGATCATGAAAATAACTTGCGCATTATCTTGAAGACTCTGAGGAGGCATGAATTATTTGGGAAGTTTAGCAAGTGTGAATTCTGGCTTCAGGAGATTTCTTTTCTTGGCCATATTGTCTCTAAAGATGGAATCTATGTTGATCCTTCTAAGACCAAGGTAATCCAAGAATGGCCAGAACCTACGAGTATAACTGAGGTACGTAGTTTTATTGGTTTGGCAGGTTATTATCGAAGTTTCGTCCAGAATTTTGCCCGATTGGCTAACCCATTAACGAAGCTCACACGTAAAGGGGTTAAATTTGTTTGGACAAAAGAGTGTTAAGAATGTTTCGAAGAACTGAAGAGAAGATTAGTCAATGCTCCTATATTGACTCTACCATCGGGGAATGATGGGTTCGTTATTTATAGTGATGCATCAAAGAAAGGACTTGGTTGTGTCCTTATGCAGAATGATAGAGTTATTGCCTATGCATCACGACAGTTGAAAATTCATGAACAAAACTATCCTACTCATGATCTTGAGTTAGCAGCTGTGATCTTTGCTTTGAAGATATGGAGGCACTACCTCTATGGTGAAAAATGTGAGATTTATACTGATCACAAGAGTTTGAAGTATATTTTCTCACAAAAAGAACTCAACATGAGGCAAAGGAGATGGCTTGAATTACTCAAGGATTATGATTGTACGATACACTACCACCCGGGGAAGGAAAACAAGGTGGCAGATGCTTTGAGTAGAAAAGACCATGGAGTTTTGAACAATATGAGAATTGAAAGGGATCTAATTTTCATGGATCTAGTGAAGATGGACATGGGAATAACCAGGGAAGGTGAAACATCAATGCTTTTTCAAATGGTTGCCAAACCATCTTTACTAGAAAGGATTAAGAGTTCTCAGACCGATGATAAAGAGTTCCAAAAGAATATTAAAGCTGTGAATGATGGGAGATTGAGAGACTTTGTGTATGAAGATGGAATTTTGAAATTCGGGAAGAGACTTTGTGTTCCTGATTTACCTGATCTAAAAGGGTAATTGCTGGATGATACTCATAGTTCCAATTTCTCTATACACCCTGGGAGCACCAAAATGTATAGGGATTTGAAGGAACATTTTTGGTGGGACAACATGAAGAGGGAGATTGCTGATTTTGTGTCAAGATGTATGGTTTGTCAACAAGTGAAAGCTGGAAGGCAACAGCCTGGAGGAGTCATGCAACCTCTTCCCATACCGGAGTGGAAATGGGACAATATTACGATGGACTTTGTCATGGGGCTACCAAAGACTCCTAGAAGGAATGATGCAATATGGGTGATTGTTGATCGTCTTACCAAGTCAGCACATTTTCTTGCTATAAGAGAAGATCTACCCCTGGAACGTCTAGCAAGACTATATATTAATGAAGTTGTGAGACTTCATGGAGTACCCCTATCGATTGTTTCTGATCGTGATCCCCGTTTTACTTCAAGATTCTGGAAAAGTCTTCAGAAATCCATGGATACTGAACTACATTTGAGCACTGCTTACCACCCTCAGACAGACGGACAATCAGAACGGACTATTCAAACCTTAGAAGACATGTTGAGATCTTGCTCACTTGACTTTCAGGGTATGTGGGATCAATATTTACCTCTGGTAGAATTTTCCTATAACAATAGCTTCCATTCGAGTATTCAGATGGCACCATATGAAGCGTTATACAGAAAGAGATGTCGTACACCAACCTGTTGGGATGACGTTGGTGAAAGAAAACTTGTAGGCCCAGAACTGGTGGAGGAAACGGTGGAAAAGGTGAAAGTAATCCAAAATCACATCAAAGCAGCTCAAAGTAGGCAGAAGAGCTATGCCGATAATCGAAGGAAGGATTTGGAATTTCAAGTCGGTGATCATGTTTTTCTGAAGGTATCTCCGTGGAAGGGAGTCATACGTTTTGGTAAGAAAGGTAAATTGAGTCCCGGGTACATCGGACCTTTCGAAATTCTAGAACGAATTGGGGTTGTAGCTTACCGATTGGCAATGTCGCCAAGTCTCTCCAAAGTTCACGATGTGTTCCACGTATCTCTGTTGAGAAAATACATGCCTGACCCAACGCATGTACTCACCTATGAGGAATTAGAACTGGAACCCGATCTGTCTTATTGCGAAGAGCCCGTCAAGATTCTTGATACGAGAGAACAAGTGCTGAGAAATCAGACGACACGTCTGGTAAAAGTTCTGTGGAGAAACCATAAGATGGAAGAGGCAACGTGGGAACCCGAGGAACTTATGATGAAGAACCACCCGAGTCTTTTTATGCAGTAATACCCTAGAAATTACGAGGACGCAATTATTTGAAGGAGGGTAGAATGTAACACCCCAAGCTTCCACGGTACGTTTCCCTTCGAATAATGCGATAGCGTGTGTTGTACGCAACCTCGAGTTCTAACACACACCACAACTAATTAAACTAGCCGTTGTGAATAGTAATACCTAATTTTTTAAATCATATATTTTTTATATTTCAAAAGGGACTTCATTTTTGGATTCGTAATATTGAAATTAGCCTAGGGTGAAATTTTGGTACTTTTCGGATAACTTTTATATTTTGATGAATAGTGAAAATTACTAAATTTTAATTAAAAACAACTTTTTTAATCAAAATAATTAATATTGATAAATTATGAATTTGAGTGGTTTTAAAGTATATTTATAATAAATTTTTACCATTTAATATAATGTTTGTCATTGGACATAATTTTACAATTAAACCGAACATAAACAAGTGTCAATCTTTTGATAGTTATTATCTCTTAAAAACACGCTTTTTGTTTTGACAGCGGGAATTAATTTTAAATTAATTTCTGTCACTTCTGTGTTTTGAATTTAGAAAAATGGATTCCATATTTGGAATTAGGATGTTCAAATTGTGTAAATAGGTAACTTTTATTTTTAGACATTTTGAATAATTACTGCGGTAAATATTTTATTTACCATGGTTAAGGGTAAATCCGGTAAATAAGGGTTAAACAAATAATATTATAATAATACTAAATTACCCTAAAACGTGTCTTAACCCTATTTGTTGATACATGGTCGACCATGGGCATCTTTGGGTCTATTTTGGGACCCCATGGATCCACTTATAAGTGATAATGACACTTTATTTTAATTAAGTCAAAATGAATACAAAAATGACACAAGCATATATCTTTTAGCAAAACAATTGTTACATAGGGTTATATATGTTGTATTTTAGATTATAAATATTCATTATAAAGATAAAAAGATTTCCTACATAATGATATTTTATTTATAATTTTTAGACATTAAATAATTTATTTTATTTATGACACAATGATGATGCAGTAATTACTATAATAGTGAAAAATTAAAATAATTGATATTATAAATACCCAAATAAATATAATATGAAACTTTTAATGAATTAAACTAATTTTCTAGGATAATATGATATATTATGATTTATTTAATTGAATTTATTCGAAGTAATCAATCTGTTATAAGTTTCACAAAAATCAACTATTGAATAGTGTCAAAATTGACATAAAAGAGTTCTTAAAACAAATATTATATTATTAATTGATATTAAATTCCTAAAAATATAAGGTTCGGCCAAGAGACTTATATCATGATAGTTTCATCATTAATGGTCCACTTGGAGGTCGTTTGGATGTATATAGTAAGTTTATTAACCATATTATATAAAAATACAAAGAGACATTGTAAAAGTGAAACTAATTAACTTAGAGTTAATACTTAAAGATAAGGTTAATATAAGTACCCAAACCTGTCTAAATTCTATTGGTTGAGTTGTTTTCGACCCATCCCCACCTTAAACTTTTAATAGTCAACTTTGGAGCCATTGGAAACCAAATATGAATTTATTATAAACCAATATTTCTAGCTTTTCCAAAGGTGCCCATCACCCCTCTTATAAAAGGGCACTCCTCCTTCCCATTTCTTCACACCTTCAAAGCCTTTTGGTTCGGCCAAACTCTGCCCAAATACTCTCCCAACATCCCTCACTACAACCTAGAGGCCTTATTTTGATCATAAAGCCATCTTAAGGATCCCTTTTGATCAAATCAAAAGGAAGAACCCGAAGAAGAGGTAATGATTTCACCACCCTTTTCTAAGTTCATTTCTTCTTCCACTTCTTCTTCCTTTGTTGTTACCATTCTAAAATAATAAATACAGTATCATATATATACTGTGATGTTATTATAAATATGGTACAACCATATTCAGTATTCTATCCACCCTTTGAATAACATGTCACCATACGTGCGTACGTACGGCTTACCGTCTCCACGCCGTGGTGTAATTGTTATTCAATATAATATTATTTGGATGGGTATAATAATGATGTGTAACTCATGTAAATAATAAATATAACATGTTAAGGATTCTGTATATATGATATACCATCCATTATATATTATTTTAATATCAAAAGAATGATATTGTCGCTCGTGCGTACGTACGGACTACCGTCTCCACGAACGTGATGAGATTCATTCCCCATCGTATCCATTCAAGTATAATTATCATTTGATGATTTAAAAAATGATGTTTAAGGACTTGATATCATTCTGGATATGAATAATATAAAACCTATCCTTTACAAACATGTCTTACGTAACAAAACATATAAAAGAAAACAAGTAAGTTAACACCCGAAACAACGATAATACTAAGATATTATTATCAAATCAATATTAAAAGATCATATATGATATCATATTAATGTATATGATTATTTCATAATTTAATAACAATTATTTCACCATTATACAGGAGGTTAACTTACCCCAACCAAGGAAAAGTACAAGGTAAGGACTTATTTCGCAATCTCTTCATTATCCGAGATTGTTTATACATAATTATCTACTGGGACCTTGTTATCATCCACGTCCATGTTTCTTAAAAATGTATTTCAAAACATTTCTAATATTTAAAAGAATATGGGTTAAAGTCATTTATACCCTTGTTTGACTTTTTATAAGAGGTTTATAAGGGAATCTTTCCGTCGTTTTCCAAACAAGGTGCTTTTTAACCTTTTCGACAGAATTAAGATAAGAATGTTTTTTTTAACTTATACGGAGGGTGCGGTTATTTTCCACCGTTATAAAATCGTCAAAGCTTCCCTTACAAGCTTATAAGAACATTTTCAAGAAAATGTTTTATTTTATATGGCTCTTAAATGATTTCAAAAATAGAAAGAGATATTTCTCTAAAAAGTGTTTTGATTTCATCTATGTCAACATCCTTTGACGGATTTTACGCTTATTTGAAGTTGATTTATTATAATACAAAACTTCCATATTGTATTGAAAGTTTTGTGATATGTTTGACTGTGGATGTGCCATTTATATAGCATTCATGGTTTATGAGTAAAGTATTTACATTTCGTATGCTAGTTCCAATAAGAATGTTTATGTTATATTTCAACCTTTACTTCATATGAATGTGTTGGACAAGTATGTTCCAGGTTGGGGACTGGTTAAAGTAAGCCCTCCAGGTTGGGGACTGGTAAAAGTAAGCCCTCCAGGTTAGGGACTGGTAAAAGTAAGCCCTCCGGTTTGGTCTCCGGTTATTAGAAGGACTCCGGGTTGGTGTCTGATTATTAGAGGCACTCCGGGTTGGTGTCCGGTTATTAGAGGCACTCCGGGTTGGTGTCCGGTTATTAGAGACACTCCGGGTTGGGTTCCGGTTACAGTTAGCCCCAAGGTCTTGGGATGAGGCCTTGACAAAGAAATTAAAGTTCAGCATTATGCATTCCAACATTATGAAAGTGGTTATTGATTTTTGCATGTGATTATTCGATTAGTAGAATATCCATGTGAATAAGTAAATGGCATTATTTCATTTTACTTTTTCCATACTATGTTGAAGTTCAAGTTTAAAAGGCTTTTGTTTTAGTAAATCATTGCCTTAAATGTTTATGCTTATTTTTGAATGTTCCGCTATATTGTTATCCTTACTGGGCATTTGAGCTCACCCCTTTTCTATGTTTTATTTTTCCTAGGATGTGAAGATGTAAGTTATGAATGACCTGCAGGGATATTATGAGGGGATTATAGTGTGAACTATGGAAACATTATGTTGTTGTAGTAGTTTTTCATTTTATGATGTAATGTAAAACTTATGAATATATCTAGTGTTTCAAAGGATACTAAACCAATCGGTATTTCGAGATTTGATCTTTCTTGTGATCATTCCAATGTTATGTAATAATGCACCGACTCTGGGTAACTGGGGTCGGGGCGTTACACACATTGCTTCCACTTCTACCCCAATTAAGAACTCTGGATACCTCCCAAAGAAGGAACACCAATGAGACCTGTCTTTTTAGTCAAATACTTCTCTTCAATAGATATATCTTTAGCCACCTCTGAATAGGACAGTAGGCATAAAATAATGAGTATAAATATGATTTATGGCCTCAGGACCATCTCAAAACATTGATCATTGAGGTAATCATTCATGAGGAGATCTAGATATACATGAACCTACTTAGTAAATTTGATGACGTACTGCATTATAGAATGGTAACCTTGCTCTAGTTTCAAGAACTCATGAGCATTTTCCTCTCTCAAGGTCTTAAGGTATAACTACTGATTGAATAAAACCTTTAAAGTGGTAAATAAAAGATCTTTGTGCCACCTTGAGAGAATCATTTACTCCCACCACTTTATACCCAGTCCTACAAGAAAATTACTTTAAAATCCCACTTTATAGGTATTAAGGGTCTTTAAGAACTCAAAGATCTACTTGATATGATCCATCCACTCCTCAAGATTATTAGGTACCTAATATCCATGAAACATCGGTGGATTATTCTTTTAAAACTATTGAGCGTGGTCCATGGTCTGTGTCTTCTCATGACTATTGACTTGACCCAGGGTTTTGATCATACAAATCACTAAATCCATATCAATAAGAGGATTATTCTATGTGGTATTCTCCACTGTACCCTCTATATTCCCTAACGAGGTCCTTCTGGGAGTTATTGTTTACAAGTAACAAATAAAAATCTTCATCAACCACAATCCAACATCAAACCACATCAAAATTTTCAAAATAAAACCCCCAATCTGGCCATAATCAAACAAAAAATACATCACAAGCATGCCAAAATGATAAAGGAGAAAAACATCAAAAATTTAATGTGTTTACCACAGTTCACTTTTTAGAAACATTGTTAGGAAAACTATGCACCAACTATGTGGGTGTAAATGGAGTTGGAAGTTAGGGTCGCACGGGATATGCACGGTTTATACTAACTATGCGCACTGACCATTTTCCACCTCCAAATCTCCTTGTTTCACCCCTAAAACTTAAAAAACTGAGTTTACCTCAGGACTTACCACCGATAGATAAATACATCAAATCATCAAAAAAATATTGACAAATTAGATTAAAACATAACCAAAATCTTGAACCACCCATGGAAGCTCAAGGTTCGACACAAAGAAGAGCTGGCCAGGAACTCCCATGTTTCTACCTATTGAGTACTGAAAGTCCTAGATCTTATATACCAGTAAATCCCACATAAAAAGGGCTATGATACCATTTTTTAATAAACCAACCTAGGTCAACCTAACTTATCATCTGAGATGGCCCGCTATACAGCCCGAAGCATGTTCCTGATCGCCACGGGCTGACAAAAAGCACTATCCATAATCAACTAAATCTTGGGAATAATTTATCCATTGGTAAACCAGCATGAACCATCCATAGATAGGAAGGCCACACCACTAACATCAAATTAATCAGAATAAGTTAAATAGTAACCATAAAAATGACATACATCATATATAAAACATTCCATAACTAAACATATACATGGTATCTCAAAAGAAACAACCCAAACTTAAAGGAAAGGGATACAATGCCAAATAGGGACCAAGTACAACCAAACTGGTACAAAAATACAAAAAAAAACTCTACATGATTCCATCTCTGTAAGGACACATCTCCTCCATAAAACACTGGATGACAATAATGAAGAAGAGACACCTGGGTACATGGTTCCCTTTCCTTTACCTATGTCCTACAAAATGAAATATGAAAATTCCCAAAGGCCCAGGAAGGATGTGAGGCATGAATCCCAGTAAGATACCACCATGAATCTATTTAAGGCTTTTACCCATTAAAACTAATAAAACCATTTGAAAAAAAATTCAAAACTAAACCACCTAACAATATACCATTTGTAATTAAACCATTTAAATCCTTTGGGTTTTCCAATTCAAAAAAACTAGTTTTCCAAAACAATATGAAACATTGATCAATAAATAAAGCAAGGATCAACATGATCATAACTAAACAAGGCATAAAAATGAGAAAAAATTAATATAAAATAACCATACTAATGGAAGTGAACAAATTGGCATAATATATCTCATCACATCAAAATGGAACTAATAAAATGAATAAAGTATATAGAATAATCTATTATGAGTAATGTTCACCTAGGGCTCTAACCATCAGTCATATCATGAGTTGGTAAACATGTATGCTATCTAGATAAGTAATAGAATCTATCAGGGTCTTCCTCTGGCTCAACATGGAAGATCTCATGGTCTTTCTATCTAAAGGATCTCAAGATCCATTTGAAACAAAATTGGAGGCTCGCATAGTCCTCCTGTAGATAGATCACATGGCCACTTAGAAAAACCAATATGGAAGATCACACAGTCTTCCCTCCAGAGGCTCATATAGTCCCTCAAACAAACCCCTCACTCACACCATATTTAACCCTTGTACTACTCCATTCCAACATATACACAAATAATTGTAATTATCAATCAAGTTATAACACAAGCCATTTGATAAATAAGCATGCCCAATTTTATCAAAAAAATATTTTTCAAGTTAAAACCACTTCTGAAACAACTTTATAAATCCATTAAGAATCACATAACCACTTTGATCTATTTTATCAAACACTAGGTGGAAATACAGTCCACACCCATTTGGAAAACCCCACTTTAAGCACCAAAATTTCCAATATAATCCATGAAACACATCAAACATGGAATACACATCAAGAAAAAATCATATAAATGGAAATTAAATGATAACAAAACAAATATGATTCTTAATTTAAAAAAAATACATGGAAATACCCTTAAATAGAGACACCTAACTTAGATTTGATCCTAAGCACGTCACCTTCAATGATAACCACCCTGAAGAAAAATAACAAGGCCTCGCACACCTAATCCATAATAAATCAAACTGAAACCCTCATTCCATTCTAATATTCATCCCAAACCACCACTATGGTACTACATATAAAAAAATTGAAGAAAAATGGTAAGGAGGAAAGGAAGAAGAAACCATAAAGGATTTGGCTTACCTCAATCCAAGACACTGTGATCTCCAAGATAAATCCACTAAAGAGGTGAGGAATAAGCCACAAGACAAGGGATAGGAGATTAACATGATGTAGGGGATAAAGAGAATAAAAACCATTAAAAATAGATTGGAAAAAAAGGTAAAAATCATTTTTTTATGTTACCTGGGAAGGACACACAGTTTGGACACATGGTTGGGAAAATCGTGCACCAACTATATGGGTTCCAATATCCACCCAAAACGTGTTGCATGGTTTCTCATGGGGTTTCAAATAGTTTGAAAAAATATTTTCAAATCATAAAAAACTCTATTGTCTCACATTATAACCCTCTAGAATGGTTATCCACACTGTTTAATAGACCGTTCACTAATTGTGTACCTAGTTTGTTTCTCCCCAAAACTCTTGGTTCCAACTTTGAGCACCCAATAACTCCAATAATAAATCAAGAGAAAAATTAACCTCAAAAGAATACATACTAGTGACCTGAAAAGTGTCACAATTTTTTTCACATTTCTCTTAGAGATTGTGAGGTGTGAAACTTAGTTGAAATTATTAGGGTACTGAAGAATTACTAATTTTAGTTCTCTATGATATGGTAAGTTCTGGTGGTTTTAATTCTATAACACATTAACATCAATGGGTGATAACATCTATTGCACTCACATCTTATCATTTAGTAGTTTCAAAAATTACTTATTCCCAACAAATTGTATAAAATTTTCATTTTCCACAATTGTTAGATCTGGTAATATTCATACTTTCCTTGAAATTATATTGATTTCATATGGGTTTACTATAATTGAAAGATATGATATCAGAATATGGGAAATTTTGAATTGAAAAATTTGATGGATGTGACTTTTGTTTCTGGTGTATGTAGATATAAGATTATCTAATCCAAATGACTTTATAAATTCATTTTTTTGGAGTCAAGACATATAAAATGGATAATGGTGAGTGGGAAATATTGGATAGAAATCACTTGGATTGGATAGGATGTCACTAGGAATTTTTTTTCCTTTCAACATCTAGAAGAAAAATATAACAACTGAACTTATGGAAACCCTGGTAGATATTTATGAGAAACCAATGACATTAAAAAAAGTTTTCTTAGTCTGATGCTTATTTTGGTTTGAGGATATCATAAGGAAAGTTAACAAAATATCTTTTGTATGACTTCAACATGATTAAGAGTCAGCTTGAAGCAATGAAAGTTACTTTCATGCATGGTACATGAGAAATCCATTTACTATCATCTTTATCAAAATCATGGGATGGTATGGTTTCTGTGGTCAGTAATTCCTATGGAAAGATTGATATGGTGTTTAAATATGTTCATAATTTGATCCTTAATTATGAAATATAGATAATATTTGACCAATTTCCTTTTGTTAATTCATTGAATACTAATGGAAGGGGACACTCACCTCAGAGAGAAAATTTTTAGTGGGGGGGAAATAAATCAAGGGAGAGGAGTTGAGAAAAGTTGAATGCTTCAATACTTATATACTAGAATTGTGGTAAGTGTGTAAATATATAGATTAATTGCAAAAATGATGAGTAATTTACTAGTAATACAATTATAAAATGTTTAAATTCCATCAACATAATAGAAGGAGAAAATAATCTATATCTCATTTGTCATCTTTTAATGGAGTCATGGTGGTTGAATCTGGTGCATCATATCATTTAGTGACAGAATTTGGGTTTATATCTAACTATGTATCTTGAAAATTTGGAAAATTTAATCTAGTGGATGATGAATCTTTTGAATTATTTAAAAATGGAGATGTAAACATCCATATATAAAATAGGAGCTTCCTGTAATTGAATGAAGGCACATTCTTGGTCTCTTGAAGAATATCATCTTTATGGGATAGTTGTATGGTTATGGGTATAGAACTAATTTTTTTAATGAAGTCTATAAAGTGACTCATGAATATATGGTAGTATCATGAGTAGTAAAGGATTAAACACTTTATATGAACAAAAATTTAGATGTAATTACATTGTCCAAAACTTCATCCTTATAAGATTCGATGATCTGGAACTACAATATTGGTCACCTTATTGAGAATAATATAAATTTTATAGAAGGTAAAGGTATTCTAAATATAAATTACACAAGAATCAGAAGTTGTGAGAGATGTTCACTTAGGAAAAAATTGTGTTTTACTCAACATAAATGTCCATAATCCTAGAGCCAAGAATCTAGAATTATACCACTTAGATGTATGAGGTCCATGCCTAGTCTGATCTCATAGAGGATTTATTTACTTTTTCACATTAATAAATGATGCAATGAGGAAGGTATGGGTGTATTTACTTAATCATAAGTCTAATGTTTTAGTTCCTTTGTATAGTGAAAATCTGTGTTGGAAATGTAAAGTGTTCAGAATTTGAATTGCCTTAGATCTGCTGATGGTGGAGAGTACAATAGTAGTAACTTCTAGAATTTTTTTCAAAAGAAATGGATTATTCTAGAAAGAAAATTACACAAAACAAATGGTGTGTTAGATAGATTGAATCAAACTTTTAATAATAAGGAAGGATGTATGTGTGTGAACTTCAAAATTTATGTGGATATTTGGGTAGAAGTAATCAATACTAATGCATACTTAGCCAATAAAAGTTCATTAATAGCTATGAAATCAAGTATACCATAAGATATATAGTCTGGTAAGCTATCATAAGTTGGGAACCTTAAAGTATTTAGATTTTTATCCTACACTCTTTATGATGTGACAGATAACGAAAAACTAGAGGAAAAATCTAAAGCTTGTTTACTCGTCATCTATGAAAATGAAGATTTTGGATTTAGACCAAGGGACACTGATAATAACCAAGTTATTAGGATTCAAAACATTCTCTTCATTGATAGAATCATATGGAAGGATGATAACTTGGATGAATCAAAGGTTGAGGGTAAGAAGTTAACCATTGATGCTCAAGTTAATTTGGATGAAAATAATAAATTTTATAAGTTCCAATGACATTATGTGACAACATAAATTCACCAGGATTTTGACCAGTGGTAGATATGATAGAATTTTCAAGGTTTATTGAAGGATATTGTAAATATCTAAGATTTTATTATCCATTAGTTGGTGCACCAAAAGTAGGGGCATCCAAAATTAAATTACCAAAAAGAGTAGAATATAAAACCAAGTTAAGAAGATCTTCTAAAGTCAGGTGAGTAGTTTAGATATATGGAGGTGATATTAATTTTATACTTCTAATGGATGTTTTGGAATCTAAATTACCAAAAGAGGTAGTGAATATCAGTGAATCAAAATAATGGGAGTCTGAAATGAAGGGGAAAATCTATTCCTTGAAGTGTAATAGAACTTGAAAGAAAATTGATCTACTAAAATGAATGTGATCACTTGAGAAAAAATGGGTATTCCATTTAAAGGAAGAAGCTTATAGAAGTAGAAGATACAAGGCACAAATTATGGTGAAGGGTTTCCAATATAAGGAATGGATTTATTTATTAGATATTTTTTCATTGGTTTTTAAACATACAATTATCTATAAGATACTAATAATTGTTTCTTCTAATGATCTACACATGGAGAAAATGGATTTCAAGACATAATTTTTTCATGGTGAATTAGAGGACAAGATATACCTGAAGTAGCCCAAGGGTTTTGAATATCATTAAAAAGAGGTACTTATCTATAAGTAGAATCCAATCTTATATAGATTGAAATAAGATCCTCTACAGTGGAATTATAATTTTCAAACTTTCATGACTAAGGAAGGTTTTACACGATGAAAATATAATAATTACTATTAGTAGGAATTATTTAATGATGGTACATACTTTATACTCCAACTACATGTAGATAGAATATTGTTAGTGGGTTTAGAGATTAAATAGATTTGGGAGATGAAGTTTAAATTGTTTGAAATATTTTAAATGAAGGACCCTAGTCACGCTAAGAAAATATTTAGGAATATAATAATGAGGGATATGAAATCTAGTACACTTGTGTTATCTTATAAGGAATACAGTCAGAAGGCAGTTGAAAAGATTCAAATCACCAGATGTAATCCTATCTCGAATCCCATTGTTAGTCACTTTATGTTATTTAAATAAAATGAACTGACATCATATGATGAGGTTTTATGCATGGAGAAAGCATCATATTCATCATACATTAAAATGTTGATGTACATGATGATTTGTATATGGATAGAAATTTATATTGTAGTGGGAATAGTAAGTTAGTTTATTTAAAACCATAGAGGGGAGAATTGGGAATCCAAGAAGTGGATCATCCAATAGTTGAAGGGATCATAATATACAATGTTTTTATTTGGGTAAGATGATCCTTTGTAACAATTCACTGATATATGTTTTTCTAGTGATTCAAACACCCAAAAGATAAAAAAAACTTTGGGTTAATTTTTAGTGGAATGATGGCCAACTAGATGTCTAGAATGCAACTTTTGGTTACTTTATCTATAGTGTAAGTAGAATATGTAGCAACTATATAATCAAAAAAGGAGATAGTCTAGTTAATTAAATTTTGTATGTCTCTTATAAAGTCAATGTAAGGAGTTGTGCTATTCTACAACATTCAAAATATAATTCACCTTTCTCATAATCTAGTATTTCATGCAAGAATTAAACACATTGATATGAAATTCCATTTCATTTAGAATCTACTGGAAGATAAAGTCTTAAAGATACAGAAGATAACTGGGAATAAAAATATAGTTTATAAGGTCATGAAGGTTTTAGTCTAAGAAATCATGATTCAACATTATGCCTTATTTAGACTTGGGTGAATGGATGAAAATATATAACATTGCATGCATTTGGAAATGGAAGGATGTTTTTTTAAGGATTATCCAAGTTTTAGAAGTTTCTCTATTTATTCACTAAAATAGTTTTCAACTGGGATATTTTTAAAATGAATCCAATTTCAAAGTTCTTTTTAATCCATCATAAGTAGATATCATTATAATATCAATGATCTTGATGTTTTGGCTACCACCAACAAAAAAATCCATTGGGAGCATAATTCGGATAAAAAGTTCATAACTTCCAATTACTGTATGGTGAGGCCCCATGATGGTTTATTAGATGAATTGGTTAATCTGGTGGAAGCTACAAGAGATTATATTTTTTATCTTTTAAGGCTATTTCTTCGTAAACATCATATGGTAGTGCAACCTATTCAACTGGTAGAACACTTTTATAAAAGTGTTGTGGGACCACATGCAATGTGTAATGAAAGAGTAACTTGTACTTGATATATTACTAATATTAGTAATCACTTATTTAAGTAGTGTAATTGTATCACCCCAAGCTTCCACGGTATTCTTCTCTTTGAATAATACAATAGCTTGCGTTGTACGCAACTTCGAGTTCTAGCACATCCCGACCAATCAAACTAGTCATTTAGAAAGCAGTTATGAATAGTAATACCCACTTTTTGAAATTTTTAAAAATTTTATTTTTCAAAATGGAATTAATTTTTGGATTAGGAATATCAAAATTAGCTTAGGGTAAATTTTTTGTATTTTTTTGAAAACTTTCAATTTTTGATGAATAGTGAAAAACATTGCGTTATTGTATAAAACCGAATTTTTATTTAAATAATTATTATTATTATTTAAATTTATTTTAAAGTAAAAATAGATAAAAAATAACTATATTATTCCAATTTAATTCATTGGAGTCGTTTTATAATAAGATTAGATATATAAAATTTTATTGAACTTTTTAACTTCTTTTACTCACCTTCTAGGCACATTTACAAATTTGCATAAAACATAATTTTACCGTTTCTTTGAATTGATTTTCAAAAATCCTATAGACATGGTTTTCATCATTAAGTAAAATGTGGTTCAATAGGATAAAAATAATTTTTTGTGAATAGTAACTTTTGAAGTTTATTTACTACGGTTAAAAATAAATAGGGTAATTAAAGGTAAAAACTATATTATAATTACCCCCAACACATGTCCTAATTCTATTTGATAAGTGTTTTTCAACCAAAATAAACCTTAGGTCAAAAATATGATCCTTTTTGATCCACTTGGATTAGATTAGGACATTTATTATTATTTGTTTAAAGATGTGTTAAAAGTGTTAAATTCAAAATTTATCAACTAAACCATTTTTAATATAGAGTTATACATAAGATAAATTCAAATATAAATATTAATTAGAAATATAAAAATATTTCCTACCTCATGGTATTTTATTTATAATTTTTAGACATTAAATAATTAAATTTATTTATGACATAATGATGATGTAGTAATTACCTTATTAATGAAAGATTAAAATAATTGATGTTATAAATATTAAAATAAATGTAAATTGATACTTTTTGTGCCATACTCTAATTTTTTAGATGAATATAACATGTTAGGGTTGATTAAATGTATTTTTTCTAAAGTAATCAAGTTTTTATGACTTTCAAAAAAACCAAATACTAAATAATGTCAAAATTGACATAAATGAGTTTTTAAAACAAATACTATTTTATTAAATGATATAATATTCCTAAAAATATAGGATTCATCCAAAGGACTTAGATAAGGTTATATATATCATTAATTAACCACTTTATGTTCTATTGGAATTTTATAGTAAGTTTATTAACCATGTAATATAAAAATACAAGAAGACATGGTAAATGTTAAACTATTTAACTAAGAGTTAAATATAAAAGATAAGGTTAATTTGGTGACCTAAACCTGTCTAAAACCTCTTGGTTGATAAAATTTAGACCCATACCCACCTTTTCCTCAAAATAAATCCATTTATAGCTATTAGAAACCATAAATTATTTTATAATAAATTAATATTTCAAGCTCTTTATAAAGTGACCCTCACCTCTCTTAGAAAAGGGTACTTCCCCTTCTCTTAAATTCACACCTCCAAATCCATTTGGCTCAGCCAAACCCTACTCAAATATCCTCCCAAATACCCTCACTTCAACATAGAGGCATTAATTTTATCATAAAGCCAACCTAAGGATCCCTTTTGTTCAAATCAAAAGGAAGCACCCGAAGAAGAAGTAATTATTTCAACACCACTTTCAATGTTCTTTTCTTCTTCCACACCCTCTATCTTTGTTGTTTCCATACCAAAATAATAACTCCAGTACCTTATATATACTGTAATATTATTATAAATATGGTACAACCATATTCACTATTCTATCCATCATATGAATGACAAAGTCACCATACGTGCGTACGTACGGCTTACCATCTCCACGTTGTGGTGTAGTTTGTTATTCAACACTTCATTATTTGGATGGGTATAATAAAGAGTATAATTTATGTAAATAAAAAATATAAAATGTTAATGATTCTTTATATGTAATATACCATCCAATTACATATGATTTTTCCATCAATATAATGATATTATCGCTCGTGCGTACGTACGGCTTACCGTCTCCACGATGTGATGAGATATCATTCCCCATCGTAACCATTCAAGAATAATTTTCATTTGATGATTAAAAAATAATTTTTAAGAACTTAATATAATTCTGAATATGAATCAAATACATCATATCCCTAAAAAACATGACTTACATAACAAAACATATAAAGGAAAATGAATCAATTAACACCTGAAATAATGATAGTATTGCAATATTATTAACAAAGAAATATTACAGGATTGTATATGATATCATATTTATGTATGAGGTTCTTGCATAATTTAATAAAAATTATTTAACCATTATACAAGAGGTTAACATACCCTCAACTAAGGGAAATTACAAGTTAAGGGTTAATTTTACTATCTCTTTATTATCTGAGGTTGTTTATATGTAAGTATCTACTGGGACTTCTTTATCATCCACATCTATTTTTCTTAAAAATTTATTTAAAAACATTTTAAATATTTTCTAGACTATGGGTTAAATTCATTTATACCCTTTTTTTAATTTTTATAAAATGTTTTGAAAGGAATCTTTTTGTTGTTTTCCAAATAAGGTCCTTTATGACCTTTTCAACAAAATTAAGGAAAGAATGCTTTTTTTAACTTATACGGCGGGTGCGGCTACTTTTTTCCATTATAAAACCTTAGAAGCTTCCCTTGAAAGGTTATAAGAATATTTTCAAAATGAATTTCTTTAATTTTAAATTATTTCATGAAGAAAGAGATATTTCACTCAAATAGTTTTTGGATTGATTTCATCTATGTCAACATCCTTTGTTGGATTTTTTGCTTGTTTGAAGTTGATTTATTATGATACAATATTCCATGTCATATTGAAGGTTTTGTAATATTCTTGAATGTGGATGTGCTATTTTTATATCATTCATGGTTTATGGTTAAATTATTAACATTTTTTATGCTATTTTTAATATGAATGTTTATGTTATGTTTCAACTTTTTCATATGGGGAATGCATTGGATGTAGTAAGTGACATGTGGGACCTGCTCTAGCCCCTCGATGCATCGGTAGGTCTCATGATACAAACCAGTGTCTTGGAACAAGGCCTTGATAATACTTTTGTTTTTAGTCTTGGCACGAGGCCTTGACTATGTGGTTATGATGTCCGACATTATGCATTCCATCATTTTGAGATTATATTTTGATATTACATGTGATTATTAGACTAGTAGAATATCCACGTGAATAATTAAATGGAATTATTTTATTTATCTTTTCCTTATTATGCTGAAGTTTATGTTTAAAAGGCTTGTGTTTTAGTCTTATACATTGCCTTAAATGTTTATGCTCATTTATGATAGCTTTCGCTATATTGTTATCTTTACTGAGCATCTGAGCTCACCCCTTTCTTATGTTTTATATTTCCTAGGATATTAAGAAGTATATTATGATTGACCTATAGGAATAGGTTAAGGGATATGAGTGTGTTCAAAGGATACACAATGTTGTTTTTTTCATTTTATAATTTAATGTAAAACTTATGTATGTATCTAGTACTTCTAAGGCTGCTAAACTGATCGGTCTTTCGGGACTTGATCTCTTGTGATCATGCCAATGTAATGTAATAATGAACCGAATCTGGGTAACTGGTGCAATTCCCTGAGCCCAGTTACCCAGAGTCAGTGCATTATTTTAATACATTGGCATGATTATAAGGAATCAAGTCCTGAAGAACCGATCAGTTTAGCAGTCTTGGAAAATAGATTACATGCATGAATGTTACATTACACTTTATAACATACAACACAACATAAATAATCCTTTATGAATTCCATTATTCCATTAGCTTAACCCTACATATCAATCACAATACACTTCTTGGAATACTGGGAAAAATAAAACATAGAAAGGGGTGAGCTCAGATGCTCAGTAAGGATAACAATATAGCGGAATCTTTCATAAATAAGCATAAACATTTAAGGAAATGTATAAGACTAAAACAAAAGCCTTTTAAACTTAATCTTCATCATAATATGGAAAATATAAAATCAAATAATTTCATTTACTTATTCACATGGATATTATACTAGCCTAATAATCACATGCAATAAAAATAGCTACTTTCATAATGATGGAATGCATAATTCCAGACTTCATAACCACATAGTCAAGGCCTTGTTTTAAGACTACAAATAAGATTTTGTCAAGGCCTTGTTCCAAGACACTAGTTTGTCTCATGAGACCTACCGATGCATCGAGGAGATATAGCGGGCTCCACCCGTCACTTACTAAGTCCAATGCATTCCTCATATGAAAAGGTTTAAACATAACATAAACATTCATATTAAAACTAGAATATGAAATGTCAATACTTTATCCATAATGAATGAATGGTATAAAAATAACACATCCACAGTCAAACATATCATAAAACCTTCAATACAATATGGAATATTTGTATCATAATAAATCAACTTCAAAAAAGTTTAAAATCCATCAAGGGATATTGATATAGATGAAAATGATTTGTAAAAATCTTTGAGAGAAATATCCCTTTTTCATAAAAACATTTAAAAGTCACACAATTTAGAAAGGAATACATTTAAATACATTTTTTAATCATAGTGTCCCATACCACTTTGAAACCTTTAAAAGGAATTAACATTTTAAAAACATTCATGTCCATATAAATAAATCCTTAAAACCCATTTTGAAAATATGGACATTAATGAGAATGATTTAGAAGAATAAATATTTAAAACATTTAAAATTTTGTTTTAGTAAAAAATTACCTTAAAAATACCTATGAAAACTCTTTTATGAAAAATGGACTTTGATAATAAATATGTCTCAGTAGATACTTACATAAAAATGACCTCAGATAATAAAGATATTGTGAAATTAACCCTTACCTTGTACTTTCCTTTAGTCGAGGGTACGTTTAACCTTCTATATAAAGACCGTAGTATGTTATTAAATTATACCAGAACCATATTAATATTTATTATATCATACATGATTCATTTATGACTTTATACTACCCATTTAATAATAATTTCCATGTTAAATTAACATTTCGGGTAATTATCGCTTTCTTTATCGTACGTGTTTTTACTTGTTACTCTTGATTGTATCACTTAGATCATGATTTAAATACTTCCATAATATAAAAAATTATTTATATATAATATATATTTAGAATATAAATATGTATAATAGACATATATATGAAATGGAAAACACCATTTATGGAGATAGTAGGCCGTATATACGCATAAACGTTGTTTCCGTTTTCATATCGTATTGAACGGAACTAAGTAAATAAGATATATATAAGTACATAAATATATATATATATATATATATATATCTCCATTATAATTATTATGTCATATATTACATACTTATTCATGATATATATTTTTATAATCATCGTTGAATGGTGAATGTGGAAATGAATCTCATCGCGTCATGGAGACGGTAATCTGTACGTACGCACGAGAAAAAATATCATTATATTTATAGAGAAATTGTATGTAATTGGATGATATATAATATATAAAGAATAATTAACATTTTATATTTATTATTTACATCAGTTACACTCATTATTATACCCATCCAAATAATGAAGTGTTTGAATAACAAACTACACCACGATGTGGAGACGGAAATCTGTATGTACACATGTATGGTGACTTTGTCATTTATAGTATGGATAGAGTAATGAATATGGTTTTACCATTTTTATAATAACATCACAGTATATATAAGATACTGAAGTTATTATTTTATAATGGAAACAATAAAGAAAGAGGAATTGGAAGAAGAAAAGAACTTGAAAGAGATGATGAAATATTTACCTCTTCTTCAGGTTCTTTCTTTTGATTTGATCAAAAGGGCTCCTTAGGTGGGCTTAATAACCAAAGAAAGGCCTCTAGGATGAAGGAAGGAAAGTTGGGAGGATATTTGGGCAGGGTTTGGCCGATCCAAAAGGCTTTTGAGGTCTGAAATTAAGATAAGGGGAAGTTCCCTTTTATAAGAGAGGTGAGGGTCACTTTAGGAAAAGCTTGAAATATTATTTTATAATAAAATAATTTTCGGTTTTTAATGGATCCAAAATTAATTATTTAAAGTCTAAGGTTGTTATAGTTCTAAAACCTCTCAACCAATAGGTTTTAGACAGGTTTAGGTCACCTTATTAACCTTATCTTTTAGATTTAACTCTTAGTTAAATAGTTTGACATTTACCATGGCTCTTTGTATTTTTATATTATATGGTTAATAAACTTACTATAAACTGCAAAGAGAAACCTAATAGGTTCATTAATGACATATATAATATTATTAAGGCCTTTTGGACTAACCTTATATTTTTAGGAATATTATATTAACCAATAATATAGTATTTGTTTTAAAAACTCAATTATGTCAATTTTGACATTATTTATTAAATGATTTTTGTTAAAGTTCTAACAACTTTATTACTTAGAAATAAATTCACATGTTCAAACCTAACATGTCATATTGACCTAGAAAATTATTTTAATTCATAAAAAGTCTCAAATTACATTTATTTGGATATTTATAATATCAATTATTTTATTATTTTATTATTAAGGTAATTACTGCATCATCATTGTGTCATAAATAAATTAAATTATTTAATGTATAAAAAATATAAATAAAAAATAATTATGTAAGAAATATTTTTATATTTCTAATTAATATTTATAGTAGAATTTATATTATGTATAACCCTATATTAAAAATGGTTTAGTTATTAAACTTTGAATTTAACTCTTTTAACTATTCTTTAAATAAAATAATAATAAATTTCCTAATCTAATCCAAGTGGACCTAAAGGATCATATTTTATTCATAAGGTTTTTTTTGGTCTAATTACACTTATCCAATAGAATTAAGACATGTTTTAGGGTAATAATAATATCATTTTTACCCTTAATTACCCTATTTACTTTTAATCGTGGTAAATAAAAGTAAAAAGTTACTGTTCAAAAAAAATTATTTTCATCTTATTAAACCACATTTTTCTTACTTATATCAGCCTTGTATCTCATATTTTTAAAATTCCACTCACAGAAGAGGTAAAATTAAGTTTTATGAAAATTTGTAAATGCTTCTAGGAGGTGGGTAAAAGACAGTAAAAAATTCGAAAAAAAAAATTATATCTAAAATTATTATAAAATGACTCCAATGAATTAATTTGAACATATATAGGTATTATGTATCTATTTTTACCTAAAATAAATTAAAATAAAATGACTAATTATTTAAATAAAAGTCGTTTTTAACCAATAACATAGTGTTTTTTCACTATTCATCAAAAATTGAAAGTTTTCAGAAAAATACCAAAAATTTACCCTAAGATAATTTTGATATTTAAAATTCAAAAATGAAGTCTATTTTATCAAATTAAAAACAAAGAAGTTACATTTATTAATTTAAAATTAATTCATGTTGTCAAAACCAAAAAGTGGGTTTTTTTAAAAAAGTAAAAACTATCAAAAGATTGACATGTGTTTATGTCAAATTTAAATATGAAATTACTTATAATGACCTAA
This sequence comes from Viscum album, assembly GCA_963277665.1. Lineage (NCBI taxonomy): Eukaryota > Viridiplantae > Streptophyta > Magnoliopsida > Santalales > Viscaceae > Viscum > Viscum album. Next base: position 720,024,477 of record OY728150.1, read on the forward strand.
ATTGTATTAAATGATAAAAATATAATCTAATTATACTTAAAAACAATTCAAATGCATAATTTATCACTATAAATTATTTCGATTAAAAAGGTTGTTTTTAATTAAAACATAGTATTTTTCACTATTCATCAAAATATGAAAGTTATCAGAAAAGTACCAAAAATTTATCCAAACTAAATTTTTATGTCCCACTTCTAAAGAATAATTTAATTTCATTAAATTGAATATATAAAAGTGTCAAATATTAGTTTTAAAAAGGGTTCTCCATTAAAAGGTGGTAAAATTGCATTTCTTTTGAAAAATACTTATTTTATCCGAAAAAAATGAATTTGTTATTATATTATGTCTAAGAAACACATAATATGGATGTTAAAATTATATAGAGTATATAAGATTCAAAATTTAGTTAATACTATTCATAACCGCTTTTTGAACGGTTAGTTTAGTAAGTTGTGGTGCGCTCGAACTCGATGTTGCGTGTAGCGCAAGATATTGAATAACTTTAATGAGATAAGGTACTATGAAATCTTGGGGTGTTACAACTGGGGTCGTGATGTTACATTTTGTATCAGAGTAAGTTTAGTACAATACTTGGAAACTAGATTTAGAAAAAAATTTATTAGAGAACATTACCCTAAGATAGACTTTGAGGATTAGTATAAAAGAACATCCAAAAAAATTCTAATGTAGATATTATGTGGGTTTTCCAAGAAATACTTCCCTGTCTGGATACTACAAGTGGACTTGGTTTTGGCACAGATTTACCTAGGAGTGAAAACTCTGAAAAGGAGTTTCGGGCTTGACCTGGGGTATCCTGGTACACAACAACGGGCCTTACTGTGCACCTGGTTTGACACTCCCGGGGGATATGGTTAGGATAATTCACATTTTCTTTATAAACCATTATAAAGGATTTATGATTAAATACATCCCCAAAGAAAACATTTTTATGATTATGGATTATATGCATAAATTATTCAATTTATGTTAATTATTTTACAAGTTTTGAATTATGTATAGTGATTCATAAAATAACCTAGTGTATGCCATTTTTTAGAAATGTCACATAGTGGAAGGAATGGAAACCGTATCAATTCACATAATCCATGTAGGGATTTACCTCCTACTCAAGATAATTATAGTGAAGCTGGTGATGCAACTGGTGCTGAATAATTTATAACCATACCGGGACAACTCACTTAGGTTATGAATAATAACTTTACCTATATAGAGCACCCTGATCCACAATGCGGGGGATCAATGTTAGACCACTTCATGAGGAAAAAACTACAAACATTCAATGGGGATAAAAATACATTTTTAGCTGAGCAATGGATAAGTTCCTTAGAGAAAATATTTCATGCTTTAGGGAGTAGCGAAAGGGAAAAAGTTTTTATTGCAGTTTATCGCCTCACGGGAGATACAGATCAAGGGTGGTAATTAATTAAAAACACAAAGGAGGATGAATAAGTATTAAATATGGAATGGAGGGAGTTTTAAGATATTTTCTTAGAAAAATAATTTCCTCGTGAACATCGAGCAGATATGGAAAGTTAATTTTTGAGCCTGAGGCAAAAGGAGGATGAGAATTTTTCTAAGTATGAGGCTAACTTTACAAGGTTAGAAAGGAATGTTTTAGATTATATATGTAACCCAAGAAGTAAGATTGATCAATTATTTTATGGGTTAAAACCATTTATCTATTGATAATTAGTCTCACAATCCTTCTCATCATACGAAGATATAGTCACATGTGCTATCAAGACAGAAAAGGAGTTCTCTAAGTCCTATGACTTTAAAGTAAAGCAAGAGAAGAAGAGATTTTCTGAACACTCTAGAAAAGGAAATAAGGGGAAGAAAGGAAAATCTGACTTTCCATTGTGCAATAATTGTGTGAAGAAACACCCTGGTACTTTCCTAAAGGTAATGGGAGTCTATTACAAGTGCGGAGAAAAAGGCCACCAGACTCATGATTACAAGGGGAAGAAAGAGGCTTCCGATGTTCAATGCTAAAATTGTAAATAAATTGGGCATTATAAAAATGAATGTCCTAAACGTCAAGGAAACTAACCAAAGAAAAGGCCAAGGGAGAAAGGCCAAGCTTATGTAATCACAGCTGCTGATGTTGAAGTTATGAATGACGTGTTGGTAGGTACTTTAATCATTTCCTCAAAATTATCCAATGCTTTATTTGATTCTGGATCATCACATTCTTTCATATCTTCCCAGTTCGCCAAGAAAATTAGATATTTTTAATTTGACTTAATAAGGGAGTTGTCAATCAAAACTCCTAAGGGATGTATCATTGCAACAAAGTTTTGTCAATCAGTTTCCATTATGGAATATAAACGTGATTTATCTACTGATATTATTATCATACCCATGATTTAATCTGATATAATCCTCAGTATGGATTGTATTTTGGACCATGATGTGAAAATTTATTGTAAGAAGAAGGAGATTAAATTTTTTAATGATGATAAAGAATCCCTTATCTTTAGAGAAGAAAAATCACCATCTGATTCTCATTTAGATCCACCCCCAGTAGCTCTACTAAATTCAATTATTGGGGAGGAAGGGAGTGAAATAAATATGGGTGAGGAATTGAATGTTCAAATAGAGGATGTACCTATTGTGAAAGAATATGTTGATGTGTTTCTAGAGGATTTACCTGGACATACTTTAAAATGAGAAAATGAGTTTTCCATTGACTTAATTCCTGGTTCAAGGCCCATATCGAAGACCCCTTATAAAATGTCCATAGTGGAATTAGTGGAACTAAAGAAACAACTAGAGGAATTGAGTAATAAAATATTTATTTGACCTAGTGTTTCTCTATGGGGATCCCCTGTTCTTTTTGTTAAGAAGAAAGATGGATCTATAAGATTGTGTATTGAATACAGAGAGATTAATGCTATAACAATAAAGAAAAATTATCCCCTACCTCGCATTGATGATTTTTTTGATCAACTTCATGGAGCTCAATATTTTTCAAAGATTGGCCTATGATCTGGATATCACCATTTCTGCATGAAGAAGTAAGAAATTACAAAGACAACATTTCAAACCAGGTATGGGCATTATGAATTTACAGTAATGCCTTTTGGACTGACTAATGCACCCTCTGTTTCCATGGATCTAATGAATAGAGATTTCAAGGAATGTCTTGATGACTTTGTAGTGGTATTTATTTATTATATCATGGTATACTCCAAAATATACTAAGATCATGAAAATAACTTGTGCACTATTCTAAAGACTCTTAGAAGAAATGAATTATATGGGATGTTCATAAAGTGTGAATTGTGGCTTTAGGAGATTTCTTTTCTTGTCCATGTCGTCTCTAAGGATGGAATCTCTGTTGATCCTTCAAATAAAAGGGAAATCCAAGAATGGCCAGCACTGACGAGTATAACGGAGGTACACAGTTTTATTGGTTTAGCAGGTTATTATCGGCATTTCATCCAGAATTTTTCCCGATTGGATAACCCATTAACCAAGCTCACACATAAAGAGGTTAAATTTGTTTGGACAAAAGAGTGTGAAGAATGTTTATAAGAATTGAAGAGAAGATTAGTCAATGCTTCTATCTTAACTCTAACATCAGGGAATGATGGGTTTGTTATTTATAGTGATTCTTTAAAGAAAGAAATTGGTTGTGTCCTTATGTAGAATGATAGAGTTATAGCCTATGCATCACGACAGCTAAAAATTCATGAACAAAAATATCCTACTCATGATCTTGAGTTAGAATCTATAATATTTGATCTAAAGATATGGAGACACTGTCTCTATGGTGAAAATGTGAGATATATATTGATCACAAGAGTTTAAATTATATTTTCTCAAAGAAAGAAATCAACATGAGGCAAAGGCGATGGCTCGAACTACTCAAGGATTACAATTGCACAATACAATATGACCTGAGTAAGGAAAATGAGGTGGAATATGCATTGAGCAGAAAGGATCATGGAGTTTGGAATAAGATGAGAGTTGAAAAGGATCATAAGTTTAGGGATCTAGTAAATATGGATATGGGAATAATCATGGAAGGTGAAACATCAATACTTTTTCAAATGGTTTCCAAACCATCTTTATGAGAAGGATAAAAAGTTCTCAGAATGATGAAGAGGATTTTTAAAAGAAAATTAAAGCTTTAAATGATAGAAGATTGGTTGAATTTGTATATGATGATGGAATCTTGAAATTTTGGAAGAGGCTTTGTGTTCTTAATATACCTGATCTGAAAAGGGAATTGTTGGATGATGCCCATAGCTCCAATTTCTCTATACACCCTGGTGGAACTAAGATGTATAGAGATTTGAAGGAAGATTTTTGGTGGGACAACATGAATAGGGTGATTTCTGATTATGTGTCAAGATGTATGGTTTTTCAATAGGTGAAGGTTAGAAGAAAACATCCTAGAGGATTCATGTAACCTCTTCTCATACTAGAGTGGAAATGGGAAGATATTACGATGGACTTTGTCATGGGGATACCAAAGAATCCTAGAAGGAATGATGAAATATGGGTCATTGTCGATCGTCTAACCAATTCAGCACATTTTCTTGCTATAAGAGAAGATTTACCACTTGAGCGTTTATCAAGACTATATATTAATGAATTTGTAAGACTTCATGGTGTACCCCTATCGATTTTTTCTGATCCTGATCCTCATTTTACATCAGGATTTTGGAAAAGTATTCATAAATCCCTATATACTGAACTTCATTTAAACACTTCCTACCACCCTCAGACTGATGGACAATCCGAACGGACTATTCAAACCTTGGAATACATATTGAGATCTTACTCACTTGACTTTCAAGGTATGTGGGATCAGTATTTTCCTCTGGTAGAATTTTCCTATAACAATAGCTTTCATTTAAGTATTCTGATGGCACCATATGAAGCGATATATGGAAAGAGATGTTGTACACCAACTTTTTGGGTTGATGTTGGTGAAAGAAAACTCATAGGACCAGAACTTGTTGAGGAAACAATGGAAACGGTGAAGATTATCCAAACCCACATCAAAGTATCTCAAAGTATGCAAAAGATCTATGTTGATAACTGAAGGAAGGATTTGGAATTTCAAGTAGGAGAACATGTTTTCTTGAAGGTACCTCCATGGAAGGGTGTTATACGATTCGGTAAGAAGGGTAAATTAAGTCCCAAGTACATCAGACCTTTCGAAATTCTAGAACGAATTTGACTTGTAGCTTAATGTTTGGAAATGCTGCCAAGTCTCTCCAAAGTTCATGATGTGTTCCACGTATCACTATTGAGAAAATACATGCCTGACCCAACACATGTACTCACCTATGAATAAATAGAACTTGAACCAGATCTTTCTTATTGTGAAGAGCCTATCAAGATTCTTGATACCATAGAAAAAGTGTTGAGAAACCGAATGACTCGTCTAGTAAAATTTCTTTGGATAAACCATAAAATGGAAGAGGCAATTTGGGAACCTAAGGAACTTATGATGAAGAACCACCCGAATCTTTTTATGCAGTAATATTCTAGAGATTTCAAGTGTGAAATTATTTGAACGAGGGAAGAATTTAACACCCCAATCTTCCACGGTATGCTTCTCTTTGAATAATACAATATCTTGTGTTGTATGCAACTTCAAATTCTAACACATCCCGACTAATCAAACTATCCGTTTAAAAAGCAGTTATGAATAGTAATACCCACTTTTTGAAATTTTTATAAATTTTCTTTTTCAAAATGGACTTCATTTTTGGATTAGGAATATCAAAATTATCTTAGGGTAATTTTTTGGTATTTTTTTGAAAACTTTCAATTTTTGATGAATAGTGAAAACACTGCGTTATTGTCTAAAACTGACTTTTTATTTAAATTATTATTATTTTTATTTAATTTTTTTTAAATTAAAAATAGATATATAATACCTATGTTAGTCCAATTTAATTCTTTGCAGTAATTTTATAATAAGATTAGATTTATAAAATTTTATTGAACTTTTTAATGTCTTTTACCCACCTTCTAGGCACATTTGCAAATTTTCATAAAACGTAATTTTACCACTTCTATGAATTGAATTTCAAAAATATGACAGACACATTTTTCATCAGTAAGTAAAGTGTGGTTCAATAGGATGACAATAATTTTTAGTGAATAGTAACTTTTGAATTTTATTTACTACAGTTGAAAGTAAATAGAGTAATTAAAGGTAAAAATAATATTATAATTACCCCAAAACATGTCCTAATTCTATTAGATAATTGTTTTTTGACAAAAATAAACCTTATGACAAAAATACTATTATTTTTGATCCACTTGGATTAGATTATGACATTTATTATATTTTATTTAACGAAGTGTTAGAAGTGTTAAATTCAAATTTTATTAAATAAACCATTTTTAATATAGAGTTATACATAAGATAAATTAGACTATAAATATTCATTAGAAATAGAAAAATATTTCCCACATCATGGTATTTTATTTATAATTTTTATACATTAAATAATTAAATTTATTTATGACACAATGATAATGTAGTAATTACCTTATTAATGAAAGATTAAAATAATTGATGTTATAAATATTAAAATAAATGTAAATTGAAACTTTTGATGCCATACACGAATTTTCTAGGTGAATATGACATGTTATTTTTGATTAAATTTATTTTTTCCAAAGTAATAAAGTTTTTATGACTTTCACAAAAACCAAATACTAAATAATGTCAAAATTGACATAAATGATTTTTTAAAACAAATACTATTTTATTAAATGATACAATATTCCTAAAAATATAAGATTTGTCCAAAGGACTTAGATAAGGTTATATATTTCATTAATGAACCACTTGAGGTTCTCTTATAATTTTATAGTAAGTTTATTAACCATGTAATATAAAAATACAAGAAGACATGGTAAATGTTAAACTATTTAACTAAGAGTTAAATCTAAAAGATAAGGTTAATATGGTGACCTAAACTTGTCTAAAACCCATTGGTTGAGAATATTTAGACCCATACCCACCTTATCCTAGAAATAAATCTATTTTTAGGTATTAGAAACCTAAAATTATTTTATAATAAATTAATATTTCAAGCTCTTCCAAAAGTTCCCCTCACATCTCTTATAAAAGGGTACTTCCCCTTCTCTTAAATTCACACGTCCAAAACCGTTTGGATCAGAAAACCCCTACTCAAATATCCTCTCAACTACCCTCAATTCAATCTACATGCCTTACATTGATCAGAAATCCAACCAAAGGATCCATTTTGTTCAAATCAAAAGGAAGCACCCGAAGAAGAGGTAATTATTTCATCACCTCTTTCAATGTTCTTTTCTTCTTCCACTTCCTATTTCTTTGTTTTTTCCATACCAAAATAATAACTCCAGTACCTTCTACATACTATGATGTTATTATAAATATGGTACAACCATATTCATTATTCTATCTATCTTATGAATGAAAAGTCACCATACTTGCGTACGTACGACTTACTGTCTCCACCTTGTGGTTTAATTTGTTATTCAACACTTCATTATTTAGATGGGTATAATAATTAGTATAATTGATCTAAATAATAAATATAACATGTTAATGATTCTATATAGATAATATAACATCCAATTACAAATGATTTCTCTATAAATAGAATGATATTGTCGCTCGTGCATACGTACGGCTTACCGTCTCCACGACGTGATGAGATTTCATTCCCCATCATAACCATTCAAGAATAATTTTCATTTGATGATTAAAAAATAATTTTTAAGATATTAATATAATTAATAATATGAATCAAATACATCTTATCCCTAACAAATATGACTTACGTAACAAAACATATAAAGGAAAAGGAATCAGTTAACACCTAAAATAATGATAATATTGTAATATTATTAACAAAGAAATATTAGAGGATCGTATATGATATCATATTTATGTATGTGGTTCTTGTATAATTTAATAACAATTGTTTAACCATTATATAGTAGTTCAATGTATCCTTGACTAAGTAAAATTACAAGGTAAGGATTAATTTTACTATCTCTTTATTATCTGAGGTTATTTATATGTAAGTATCTACTAGGACTTCTTTATCATCCACATCCATGTTTCTTAAAAATGTATTTCAAAACAATTTTACTATTTCCTAGACTATGGGTTAAATTAATTTATACCATTGTTTGAATTTTTATAAAATTGTTTGAAAGGAATCTTTCCATCGTTTTCCAAACAAGGTCCTTTATGACCTTTTCGACAAAATTAAGGAAAGAAGGTTTTTTAACTTATACAGCAGGTGTGGCTACTTTATGCCATTATAACACCTTCGAAGATTCCCTTACAAGCTTATAAGAATATTTTCAAAATAAATGTTTCCTTTAATTTTAAATTATTTCATGAAGAAAGAGATATTTTACTCAAATAGTTTTTAGATTGGTTTCATCTATGTCAAAATCCTTTGTTGGATTTTACGCTTGTTTGAAGGTGATTTATTATGATACAATATTCTATATCATATTGAAGGTTTTGTGATATTTTTGAATTTTGATGTTCTATTTTTATACCATTCATGGTTTATAGTTAAAGTATTAACATTTCATTTGTTAGTTTTAATACGAATGTTTATGTTATGTTTCAACCTTTTTCATATGAGGAATGTATTGGATGTAGTAAGTGATGGGTGGGGCCCGCTATATACCCTCGATGAATTGGTAGGTATCATGAGACAAACTAATTTCGTGGCATAAGGAATTGATAATACTTTTATTTTTACTCTTGGAACGAGGCCTTGACTATGTGGTTATGATGTCCGGCATTATGCATTCCATCATTATGGGATTAGCTTTTGATATTACATGTGGTTATTAGTCTAGTAGAATATCCATGTGAATAATTAAATTGAATTATTTGATTTATATTTTCTATATTATGATGAAGTTTATGTTTAAAAGGCTTTTGTTTTGGTCTTATACATTTCCTTAAATGTTTATGCCCATTTAGGATAGCTTCTGCTATATTGTTATCCTTACTGAGCATCTGAGATCACCCCATTCTTATGTTTTATTTTTTCCTATATGAAAAGAATTGTATTATGATTGACCTATAGAAATAGGCTAAGGGATATGAGTGTGTTCAAAGGATACACAATGTTGTTGTTTTTCATTTCATAATGTAATGTAAAACTTATGTATATATCTAGTACTTCCAAGGCTACTAAATTGATCGGTCTTTCAGGACTTGATCTCTTGTGATCATGACAATGTTATGTAATAATGCATCGAATCTGGGTAACTGGGGTTGGGGCATTACATTAATCCTTGTAATTCCAAAATAATAAATATTTTGAAGTTATCTCCCATGGAAAAAGGATAAAAGTTTGAACCACATATTTTTTTTCATAGGAATCATGTAATCTTTATGCATCCACTTTATCTATTATGTGTCTTATTTATCTCTGTGCATCCTATTTGTGAGGGTTGTGACTTAGTATTGGTGATAAGGGTGTTGAATACTTCCTATAAATCACCCTAATATTTCAATATGTAATTCTTCTTTAATAAACACTTTTTAAAATAGCTTATTTCGCACGCAACATCAAACAAAAATGAACAGTGACATATTAGATGAACATTATTAATAAAATTACAAAAATAATAAAACCTATAGTAAATATAAATATATTGATCAATTAAAAAAATTACATTTAGAAGATATATAATTTATATGATTTAATGTTTAAAAATATTTTTTTTCAAAGAACTACTTTTAGAGTATTTTATATTTTATATTAATAATGAGAAATTGATCACTTTTGAAAGATTATTATTATAATATTTAATATGTAAAATGTAAAAAATAACATATTAACACTCAATTAATTAAAAATTGATATGAACTAAATTAAGAACAAAATGGTCATTTTTCTATAAAGGTGTTTTTTATTTATACTTTTTTACTTTAAAAGATAAATTTATGAATTTTAGAATTATAATTTGAAGAAAAGAACTTAATTTTTTAAATCATCATGTAAAACTTATCTTATGATGTTTTTTTATTTTTCTAAAATAGTGGATTTTTAGGTGTATAGTGAAAAATACCATTTTTGTAAATAATATCACTTTTATGACATCATCATGATATAAGAATAACTTGAAAATTTTAATGAACTTTTTTATAGACCAAATATATATTTAATAATTAAAAATATCATTTAAAAATATATAATTTTTGTTTTTAGAAACCTATCTTTGACATTTTAGAATCTAAGTGGTGTTTTATTCAAATAAAAGAACTATTTTTTACCCTTTTTTTGAATTATGAAATTACAAGGCTAAATTTAGTTTTGAATTAGTTTTAAAGTCACATAAATATAATTTTTTTAATATTAAACCAATAAATGTTATTGGAATCAATATTATGCATTATTTTAGTGGAAATTTATTTTTATGGTTAAGAAGACAATTTTTCTAAAAACCTTTTTTATTACATTTTACATATTTATATTAAAAGTAATTTTTACCACCTATATAGATAGAATATTTTAAAATGGATTTTATATTTTTAATTATAAGGTACAAATTAGGTAATATGTCCTACTTTATTTTTAGTCATAAAAATATATTACCATAGTAAAGGTTAGTCACCACGAAAAGCTAAAATAGGGTAATAGTGTTAAATAAAGGGTTAAAGACTTAAAATAGATCAAACGATATTATTTAATGATTGGTTATATTATTTATATACCTATAAATTATCCCTTTTCAATTATTATCTATTTCCAATCCACTTTTTTTTAATATGATATTTATTTTATAATTAGAAATTAATATTTACAAAAAAGTAACCCCTCTCACTTATTATCTTAAAAGACATTGATATGATGACGATAAGAATGAAAATAAAATAGGAATTGATATAGAAGATAATATTGATTAAAAATAATTTATTTTATTTTATTAATTTATTTTAAATTTTAAATAATAGTATAATTATCTAAAATTCCTATGCAATGTCAACAGAACTCTTATGCAGGCAGTATAAAAGTATAGGTAAATGGTTTTAAAAATATTAAAAGTGATAATATTTGGATGAAATAGATCCTTTCATGAATTTTAGGGATAAAAATGATATGTAATAAGTAATTTTATTGTTTAAATTCTAATTCCATGGTTATATAGATATAATTAAAGACAAATTATGTGAATAATACAGAAAATAAATTTTAAGGGTATTTAATGTTAAACAATATTTTATTAATTGAATTAAAATTTAAAAAAAAATATACTAAGTCAATTGGATGATATTTAGTCTATAATATCATAAAATTTCTATTTATGAGACACTTTTCTTTTAAAAATGTCATTCTTGATGATTAAATACAAAATATTTATGAAAAGACCATTGAATTTTTTCTATTAAAAGGGACTCAATATAACCTTTTTAAAGACATATATAAGTTTAGTTTTATGAAATAATTATACCTAAATACCTCTATAAACTTCTCTATACATGTATCCAATCTCATATTGCAACCATAAACCTCTCTTCCAAGGGCCTTAAGTTGAATCTAAAGGAGGATATCAATGAAAGATGTAATTATTTTAACCAAGTACTTTTATGAGTCTTTTTTATTAAACCTTATCCAAATATTCTATAACCATATTAAAATAATAAAATAAATATCATTATATTACTCAAATGTTATTATGTATATGGGACAACCATCTTTACCTTATTTCCATCCATTAAAAATGAAAACATTGTCTATGCGTGTGTACAGACTACTACCTTCATGGGTGAAATATTTCATTTTTAATCACTACCTCACATGGATGGTTATAAATATATATTAAATAAATAATTTTGATATTTATAAAATAATTTTTATTTTTTAAATATAATCCATCATCTATATTCTTTTCCTTTCATCCATTGGAAAGTGAAAACATCGCTCGTGTGTACATGTACCTCCATGAATAGTGCATTTAATTTTTCATTTCTACCATACATGATGATTATAAAAGAATATTTAATGAATAAATATAAATTTTATGAAATTATCATGATTATTTAAAGATTATGGAACCATTTTATGACCCATTTTACACTAGTCAACACACCGAATCTTTTTTGGACTGAACGACCCCAAAACATCTAACGTGAACTTAACCGATTTAGTAATTAATTAAAACATGATAATAAATGAAATAATAGGAATAATAATAATGGGATAAAAATGAAAAAAATTCTAACATAATTAAATAATTAATATAAGTTTATTATTTAGGAATGTAAAATATTTACATGGCGATTAAGGAATCGAGGTAAGTGATGTTTCTTTAAAACCTTATTTTATATGTTTTAAAATATATATCTTACATATACATATTATTTATGTGGGTTCAATAATGTTATTATATATAATCTAATAATTTATTAAGTTAATTTTAATCCATCTTTTATTTTATTCCCAAACATTTAAAAATTAATTTTTTCATCATTTCCCATACGAATCATTTTTTGACATTCTTTATGGGGAAAGCATATGCAAACCACATATAGTCTTGTGGGGAGTTATAATAGATGTAAAACTTCCAAAATATGAAATATGATCCTGAAATATATCCCTCTCCTTCAGTTTCACACCCAGTGGATTGTGGGAAGAGAGAACATAAGTTACTGGAATCATAACTGGTCAGGGAATATTCTCGGATTCCCTTTATACCCCACTCCAAACATATCCTTAAGGGAAGCCAGTGACTATGTTATTCTCATTAGGAAAACACTAAATTATTATCAGAGGAGTCTCTTTGATAGAATCTCACTTTCTAACAACCCGGAAAAGTTGGTGTTCACAAGCTCAGCCTCAGGCACGTTCTCTATTAGGGACTTCCTTAAAATTCAATCTGTTGCTTTGCCTCAGAACCGATGGGGAGAAATTATTTGGTGAAAGAGTATCCCCTCCAAATTTATGTTCCTTGTCTGAAGAGTTCAACATGGCGCACTTCCCATAGATGATAATGTTCAGCGGAGAGGTGTTAACACGGCTTCAAAGTGCTTCTGCTGTCGAGAGGCATAGTCTGAATCTGCAGTGCATATTTTCTTTAATAGTGACTGGGAAAAGTACCTATGGAGTGCGTTTGGTCAGTTCACAGGATGGTATGACCGGGAATACAATGATGATCTTTTCCTCTAGAACTGGTTCTAGACATTGGTCAGTACTAGTGCAGAACGGAAGGCAAGAGCGGCCATCTTCACTGCAGGTTGTTGGCTCCTTTGGTCCTCAAGGAATGTTGTCTTCCATAGAATTATAGCACCAACCAAATTAGGCCTTCTATTCAAGTATCGCAACCTTATTCTAGACATATGCAAGCTGTCTAAATACATAGAGGTTACTCCATCAATATACTTGATCCTTCCTCAGCATGTGGTACCCAGTTCGAGTTCCACTGCCCATGGAGTATGGGTTCGATGGAAGGCACCATCCTCGGGTCTCAAGATGAATACAGATGGCTCAGGTTGCATGGTCACTATGCGCGGGGGTGGATTCATTAGAGATAGTTATGGATCAGTGATGGTGGACTTCTCAGTATTCTTGGGCCCTAGTGATTCTCTCCAAGCGGAGACCCTTGCTATGATTTTTGGGCTCTTGTTATGCAATCAGCAAAATTTTCTTATTAGAGAGATCGAGACTGACTCTCTTACTCTTTTTAATGCACTCTCAGGCAAGAATCCAACTCCTTGGTCCATCATTTATGTTATCAAACGCTGCAAGAGACTGATAAATGAGCATATTTCTATTCTTCATACGTGGCGGGAGGGGAATTTTGTGGAGGATTTCCTTGCCTCTAGAGCATCTCAACATGACCGGATTCTCATCTTTACCAACACCAGATCCTTTCCCCTAGAGGGGAGTAACTTTTTTCATGCTGACGCGCTTGGCCTCCACTACTTTAGACCCCCCTAAATGTATGATTGTATGTTTTTAAACTTCTGGTTTTTCATCATTTCTCTATAAATAAAATACCAAACTTTGGTGGTGGTGGTGGTTAGGTATAAAAATTAGGCTATTATTAAAGGAAAATTTATGATCTTTGAAAGGTTAAAGTTTTTTTTCAAGGAAATTTTTTATGATTTCTCATAGTTTTCTAAGTAACTTGCATGATTATGATTTTCCTTCATTTTTTCTTAAAAATTTATTTATGAAAAACTTTGGGAAATGAATTTTATTTCATGAGTAATTAAATTATTATTTGAGCTCAAATTTTATTATGTAAAAAGAAAACTTTCTTATGGGTTTTTATGTTTTTCAAATGGACTAACAGGTTTCCTTTATTTTTATATCCCTTACTAATATTTATGTTCTAATAACATATTTTCAAATGTATTTAACAGGGACAAAGGATGTATAATAACTATATAAATTCCAATCTTTCATTTTTGGTGAATCGTCTTAAACAAAGTAAAAGTGTTATGAATGAAACGAGAGTATAAACATAAGAACTTTTTTGTAGAAAAAATGTATACTATGTGGATGTGTCTAGTTTTTTATGAAATGGTTTTCATAAATATATAAAACTCTAAAACTAAAATATCATGGAAATATAGAATATTACAAATCCTTATTATTAAAGTAATAATTATGGGTTGGTTAAGTTATGGGTTACCATATTTTATATCAAATAAAATATGAAAAGAATACATTTTTAGGATAGCATCTGGGTGTATAGATATTGGGAATTGTAGTTTGTAATGAACTAACTTGGGTTTCCCTCAAACCCAGCACCAGACCCATTCCATCACATACCCGAAGGAAGTTCCTGATCCCCACGGGCTGGCGACATGCACCTGGGCATCGAACAACACAATAGAGGGAATGATTTTTCCCAACCTGAACAACCACATGAAATAAATATATAAAGATAGAAAGAAACAGTGGAAGAATAAAGAATATATGTGTGCTATAACTGTAAGAAAAAAAGTAGAACCAGAACAACTATAATGGTGTCTATAACTCCAAAACAAAAGTCCAACTGAAAAGGTCTACAACCAATGGACACTCCAAGAAATAGTATGGACAAACTCCAACCATCTCACCATCAGCTACCCAACCAGCTGACATGAACTTCTCCACCTCACTATGACGCCTTGCCTTTCCATGCACTAGAAGAAGAACAATGGACTACACACCATTGAAGATGTGTGTAGGGTGTAAGATAATAGGCTCAGTAGGATCCCACCTACGTGTTCCATAAAAAGTCTATGTATAAAAAATCATGTATTCTTATTTTAAATTAAAACATGGCATGATAAGAAGTAAAGCAGCTTTATATAAAACATGGTAAAAAATTACCTTTTTCATAGTTCTAAAAAAATATGGTATATCAATTTCAAATCACATTTTTTCATATCATTTTTCACAAGTATAAACATGCATATCAAGGCTAACTCAGAAATCCAAGAAGTAAAAAATAGAATCACGGTTATCACAACACCAAGGAATATTATAGGTCATGTCTGTAGACTAATCGTACCACAATAATGAAGTGCACAAAATATGATCCTAGAATATAGTCTTATGAAGAAGAGGAATAACCCATGAGTAACCCCCCCCCCCAATATCAATATCAATCCCCTAGAACAACGGGCCTAGGAAATTAAGGAAATCCCCAAGACAACCCTCCTTGATAATCACAAAAAAAAATGTATGATAGCCCTAAGATAAACCTTCCACCTAAGTACCCTAGATAACCCATGTTCTCTTTTCTATAAATCATTTCAAAACCATTTAAAAAATTTCCATTTCAATTCTTAGGAATACCCATTTTCTATTCATTCATCAATAACCAGAGAAAACCCATTTTTCTCTAAAAACCATTTTCAACACACACAAAACAACCATGCCAATTTCAATATACAAAACATTTTATAAATAAAAAAATAGGTTTCGTCAAAATAGGCTAGAGACAGAACCAACTACATCAAAACTTAGGTCAAACACGCCCGCAACGGAATCCCCCAACAACAAAAGCCAACCACAGAAATGGAGACCCTAGAATCAAACCCAAGCATCTTAGGATTGATTCAATTTAGAAGGCAAGGGATCAGTAGATAAAGAAAACAATGTACCTCGAGAACAGATGTCTCTCACACCACAACTAACCAAGGAATGGCCTCTGGAATAAGATCTTACAATGGATCTAGAATAATACAATAAGGATCATCCAACTTAGATCAACGAATATGATAATGCAACCCTAGGGCACTACCATGATAAAATGAAAGGAAGGAGCAGAAAGGTTACTCACCCAGAGAGATTCATCATACTCTCAATGGAGATCAGATGTCGAATGGTCCGATCCGAAAGGAAAGTCGCCTCTAAAAATCACCTACGAAGAGTCTATGTTCAAGAGTGGAGGAGTCTGGAAAGAAAGGTCTGAGAAAAACTGCCAAATGCGTGTTTTAAAACTAGGAATGGCAGAGTCACGACGTGTAACCCCTGGTCATGTCATGAAGTCCTAATTGGATAAATATTCCAAAAAACCCATCACATCATCTTAAAAACCAACCTTTTAGAAAGTAATGTAGTGTAATCCCCAATCATGACATGTAACCCTTCACAGTGTGACCACCACTTTCATGACTTGTACCCAACAACCATTACATAGTGAGTAGCATGGTTACATGGTGTGTAACTGTTCTTCATCCTATAAAAAATCCAGAAATTTTTTTTTAAATACTTTGATCCAAAATGGAACTTGGAGAGAGGGAAAATTTTACCTGATCAAGGTAACATGGTGTTACAAACTCCTCACCATAAAGACTTTTCGTCCTTATGAATTCATGTGTAAGATGTAATCCCTAGAAAGATATGAGGACACCACTCTCTTATCAACGATTCTCATTCCCAAGTATTATGAGAATATTATCCTTATTTCTATAGGACTCTAACCAATGGAATCAAATTCCCATGCAAGACTTTCACTAAAGAGTCAATGATCTCAACTAGTTCCTCCAGAACAGAAGCATCTGGCTCTAACTCAATTTCTTCCCTACTTAGAGCGTGAGTGGAATCAGGGTGATATTTCATGAGCTAATATATATGGAAAACATCATTAATGTTTGTCAACTAAATATAAAATTATAACCAATAAGAAATCTTTTTGAGTGATTTAGTGATCTCAAATGGTATAACATATCTCAGAGCCAACTTCCCCTATTTTCCAAGTCGACGGTGACCCCAACGAGGAGAAACTTTCAAGAAGACCCATTCACCTATGAAAAACTCCAAAGGATGAAATCACCGATCTGCATACAATTTTTGTCAACTCTAGGCTGTAACCAGACATTGATGTACCTTCTAAATCTTCATAGACGTTTCCTGAACCAAACTTGGTCCAACTAAAGATACTTCACCCACCTCTGCCCAATAAAGATGTGATCTGCACGGGCGACCATACAACACCTTAAAGGTATCCATTTTTATTGATGAATGATAACTATAGTTATAAAAAAACTCAACCAATCCCATATGGATATCCAACAATCCACTGAAATCTAAGACACATGAACGAAGCATATCCTCCATGATCTGAATTACATGCTCTGTCTGACCGTTTTTCTGTGGATGGTAAGTTGTGCTCATTTTAATATGAGTTCCCATTACCTCTGGAAGACTCCTCTGGAAACTTGAGGTAAACCTAGTATCCCTCTTTGAAACTATGGCAGAAGGACTCCCATGTAACCTCATGATCTTCTGCACATACAGCTTACTCAAATCTTTAACCTTAGTAGTGTCTCTAATTGGAATAAAATGAGCAGACTTCATCAACCGATCAACAACCAACCAGATAGAATTATTCCCTTAGTGTGTCTGTGTCAATACAACAAATAAAATCCATGGATACCTCATCCCATTTTGAAATCGACACCAGAAGAGACTGAAGAAAACCATAGGGTTTAAATTGTTCTTTATTTATTCGTTGGCAGGTGTAACAGAGAGACACAAACCCTTCGATGTCATGCTTCATACACGGTCACTAGAATATTCTTCTCATGTCACAATACATCTTCATAGTTCCTGGATGTATGGCCCATGAAGAGATGTGATAATCAAACAAGACTGAACTCTTTACAGGTGCTGGTATGACAACTCACTTCCCAAAGTGAAGAATTCCATCTGAAGACAGAGACCAACTAGGAACGGTCTCCCCACCATAAAGGATTTATTGAACATTACTAAACTCATCATACTGTTGCTGACTCTACAAAACAGACTCCATGAGAGATGATGATAACTAAACACTAGTCAGAACCATACCTGAAACAACCTCTTGAGTGTCCAAGTGTAACTGAGAAAAAATCCCCATAAGATTTCACTCCTCCTTCAATTCCAAAATAGCCTGTGATGGTACCCTCGTTCTTAGAGCATCTATGAAAATATTCCCTTTCCCTAGGGTGTAGGTGATGTCTAAGTCAAATGTCTGAAGGTATTCCACCCATATCCTCTATTTGAGATTCAATTATTTCTCAGAAAAGATATAGCTCAGACTTATATGATCAGAGAATACCATGAACTTCTCCCCAAAGAGACAGTAACACCAACACTTAAGCCCTTGCATGACTGCTGCAAGATATAAATCATGATTGGGGTAGTTCTTCTCATGTGGTTGGAGCTGACAAGATCTTTAAGATACCACATGGTTATCCTACATAAGCATGCATCCCAAACCAGCACCAGATGCATCACAAAACACCATGTACCCTTTATCAGGATCAGATAAGATCAGAATAGGTGTCGATGTCAGAAGATGTTTTAGTACATCGAAATAATACTAACACTTTTCATACCACATGAATTTTACTGCTTTTCTGGTAAGATCGGTTAAATGTGATTCTAACTTAGATAAATCCTTAACAAACCATTGATAGTATCCAATAAGACCAAGGAATCTCCTGATTTCAAAGATATTTTGTGGTTCCTTCCCTGACAAAACAACATTTAAATTCTCTGGATCAACTGATAAGACATTCTTAGAAATTCTATTTCATAATAACTTCACTTCTCAAATCCATAAAGTAAATTTTGAAATATTTCCATATAGATGGTGATTTCTCAGAATTTCCATAACCAAACTCAGATGGTGCTCATGCTCATTCTAAAAATTTTAATAAACCAGAATATCATCCCCGAACACTACCACAAAAGTGTCAAGATATTGATGGAATATCTGATTCATCAAATCCATAAAAACTACAGGAGCGTTAGTCGGACTAAAATACATCACAAGATATTCATAATGTTTGTACCTACTCCTGAAGGTTGTCTTTAGTATATCAAACTCCGGAACTCTGAGTTGATGATAACCCAACCAAAGATCAATCTTTGATAACCAGTTCCCCCCCCCCCTTCAACCGATCAAACAAATCATCCATATGAGGCAAAGGATATTTGTTCTTAACCATTACCCAGTTTAAATTTCGATAGTCCACACAAAAATGAAGTGAACCATCTGCTTTCTTGGTAAATATCACTGGGGATTCCCAAGTTAAAATGATAGGGTGAATGAAACATTTTTTAATAGGTCTTCCAACTGAGTCTTGAGCTCTTTCAGCCTTGTTGGTTCCATATGATAAGGAGGTATCAATAGAACCTACGTACCTGGCACTAGATTAATAATAAACTCTACCTCTATATCTGGAGGGAGAGTGGATAAATAATTTGGGAAAATTTTAGGAAAATCTAAAACAACAATGAAAAAAATCATAAATAGAAGAAACATCATTGGGCTCAAATGCAACGGCAATAAAAAATCCTAAGCTCTAGGTGAGAAGGACCTGCATGACTAGACCCCAGTTCCCACTCCCTCTAAAACACTTGAGAGCTCCCATTGGAAGTAATAAATGAAACATGATGGTGATAACAATCAACCTTAGCTCAATGAGTGGCAATCCAATCTATACTGATGATGACATCAAATAGATCTGAATCAAGAATGAGAAAATCCTATACCAACTCTGTATCGACTATCATTAATGAAAAAGTAGGACACTGAAATCCCTACTCTTTCCTCATACCAAGAGGTGTTTCTAACTCTATCTGAAAGGACATAAGATTCATTGGAATTTTAAGAACATCAATAAAATGTGAAGATATAAAAGAGTGGGAGGAACCAGTATCAAATAAAGTAATTGCTTCTGAAGATGCAATATGGATAGAACCTCTCACTATTTCCAACCTACATCGACTTCCACTAGACACTCATCTACTACGTGAAAATAATTCATTCCTAAGGCCTATGGCGGGATCCCTATAGTATTTGAATATTCTAAATCTAAAAAAGTATCCTTTGGAGCTAACAACCCCTAACCATATCAAGGAATATTAATATCCTCACAGAAATGATGTAGATGACCAATAGGCCCATAGCTATTGCATGTCTTCACAGACATAGGACAAGAACGTCTAGTGTGTCCTCCCTTTCCACATTGATAGCAAGTCAGAGGCACACTACTAGCTACAATAGATAGTGTATATGAGGCTCATTGTTGAGACCCACCTCCACCACTTTTTCGATGGTCCTTCCACTACCTCTTATTCTCATGCATGCCATTGAAGCTGTCACCAGATAGAATAGAAGAGGTGGAAAATCCAACCTTTCCTAAAATATTCATATTTTCCATCATATTTATGTCCACTATCTCCACATAGTTAGAAATTTTCAGTATAAATACATGTGGTATGATATCCAGTCACAGACCCTATCTGTACTTCTACAACTTTAGCTGGTCATTCTTTACCACGTCCGGAGAAAAATGAACAAGCTCAGCAAACTGGTTGGTGTATGCCGACACCAAACGATCTCCCTATTGTAAAGATAGGAACTCCAAAGAATTATCTAGAATTAGTTACTCTGGAAAAAACTGCTGAAAGAATAGGTTTTTGAAACACTTCCAATCCAAGCCCACATATCTGCCTGCCTGGACCATAGAATCTCACCAATGCTTGTTGGAACCCTCGATTTTGAATATTTCACACTTAACCCTGATATTCTCAGGTGTCTCCATGAATTTTAAGATTTTATTGATCATATACATCCAATATTCTTCCTCTTGATGTTCAGTTATTCCTTTAAAGGATGGTGGCTTCTCATGTAAGAACTCCCAAGATCAATCTCTCTCTCCTCCAGCTCCTGGTTGTACCTCAACAATAGCATTCTAAACTCGTGGTACATCCTGGTCAACAACATAGAATGCCCATACAATTATGTCAATGAGGTTCTGATCTATATATGGTTCCCTTGAGGATCATCAGCTACACCCTCTTGAGGAACTCGTGGAAGACGTCTCAGAGGTATACTGTTGCACACTGAAACATAAGAATGATCCAACAACAGAACAAATATAAGTCCAAAATAGAAAACCATTAAGAAAAAACTAATATTTTTAAAACAAAAACCAATACTAGAGACACACATCCCAATATCCCATGACAACTTGAGTCTCATTATGATAAGATCTGGCCAATAACTCATCGCAACATACCTCTCAAGTCCCAACAATCCTATCTTTGTTATAATAGATATCCTAAGACATGGACTCTTGGGGAAAGACCTCCTCTAATACCAAACTCTAATGAACCAACCTGGGTTTCCCTCAAAATCAGCACCCGACCTGTTCTTTCACATACCCGAATGGAGTTCTCGATCCCCACGGAATGGAGATAAGCACCCAAGCATCAAACAATACATCAGAGGGAATGATTTCACCCAACCTAAACAACCACATGGAATACATATATAAGGAAAGAAAGAAACATCAGAAGACTAACTAATATATATATTCCATAACTGCAAGAAAAATAGCATAACCAGAACAACTGTGGCTAAAACTCCAAAAGACAAGTTCCACTGCAAAGGAATACAACCAATATCCACTCCAAGAAATGGTGTGGACAAACTCTCACCATATCACACCAACTGACACAAACCTCACTGCCTCACTGCAACTCTTTGCCTTTCCCTGCACTGGAATAAAAACAAAGTTCTATACACCATTGAAGAGGTGTGCAGGGTGTGAGCTAATAGGATCAGTAGGATCCTACCCAGGTGTTCCATAATAATTCTTTATCTAACAAATATTGTATGCTTATTTTAAATTAAAACATAAAATGATAATTAGTAAAGAGGTTTTATAGAAAACATGGTAAACATTTCACTTTTTCATAGTTCTAAATAAAAGCAGGTATGTCAATTTCAAAGCACATTTTTCTATATCATTTTCCATAAGAATAAATATTAATATCATGGCTAACTCAGAAAGCCAAGTAGTATAAAATAGAAGCACATGTATCACAACACTAAGGAATACTACAGGTCCCAATCACAGACTACTCATACCACAATAATCAAGTGCACAAAATCTAATCCTAGAACACATGCCTAAAAAGTAGAGGAATACTCCATGAGTAACCCCTCTAAAATTTCAATATCGGTCCCCTAGAAAAATGGGACTAAGAAACAGAGGAAAGCCTAAAGACATACCTCCTTGATAATCACAAAACAATGGATGATGGACCCAAGATAAACCTTCCATGTAAGTTCCCAAGGTAACCCATGTTCTATTTTCCACAAATCATTTCAATTATTTGAAAACCATTTCAAAACCATTTCACAAATTTCCATTTCAATGCATGAGAATACCCATTTTCTCTCTATTTATCAATAACCAAGGGAAAACCATTTTTCACTAAAAACCCTTTTCAACACACTGAAAACAACCATTCCAATTTCAATATAAAAAACAGTTTATAAAGAAAAACAATCAAGTTCATCAACATAGGCTAGAGATGGAACCATCTACATCAAAAATCGGGTCGCACACACCCGCAATGGAATCTACCAATAAAAAACCAACCACACCAGTAGAGACCCTAGAATCAAACCTAGCCATATTAGGATTGATTCAATTTAGAATACAAGGGGTTGGAAGATAGAATAAATCCCACATACCTCGATAACATACGTCCACCGCACCACAACTAACTAAGGATCGACCTTCGGAATAAGATCTCACAACGGATCTAGAAGAAGACAACAAGGATCATCCAATTTAGATCAACAATTCCAATAACACAATCCTAGGGAACTACCATGATCAAAATTAAGGAGGTATTGGAAAGGTTACTCACCCAGAGAGATGCATCGTACTCACAAAGGAGATCGAACATCAAACGGGCCGATCCGAAAGGAATGGAACCTCTAAAATTTTCCTAGGAAGAGTCTCTATTCGAGAGCGGAGGAGTCTGGAAAGAAATGGATTAGAAAAACTACCAAACACATGTTTTAAAAGTGGGTGTGGGCCGAGTCATGATGTTTAATCCCTGGTTATGTCGTGAAGTGTATGCTGGATAAATATGCCAAAAAACTCATTGCCTCATCTTAAAAAGTGACCTTTTAGAAATTCACGTCATGTAATCCCTGGTGATGATGTGTAACCCTTAATAACAAGATCTCCCCTTTCACGACTTGTACCCAACAACCATTACACGGTGTGTAGCAAGGTTATATGGCATGTAACAATTCTGTAGCCTACAGAAAATCTAAAAAACAACTTTTAAATACTTTGAACCAAAATGGAACTTAGAGTGTGGGAAAAACTTACTCGACCAAGGTAACAGGATGTTACATAGGTGGTATCAAATCCAATAAAAAAAGAATATATTTTTAGCACTAGATCTAAGAGTATAGGACTAATTTTCCATAGTTAGTACTAGAAAAGTGTTTAAATAACTTTAGAGGTTAGGATGTTATCATTTTAGTATAATTTAAGAGTTATAAGTATCACCCAAGGTTTATAAGTTTGGGGATAGTTATAAGTTAAAAGGCAGAGATACCATTTTTGAGGTCTTATGTGATTGTATTGTAAGGTTATTAAGGTTTTTATGCAGATGTTTATAGGATTTTAATATATTATTGAGGTATATGAAACCCTTAGTTTTAACATGCGATTTACTGAGAACGTTATTTAAGATGAATGTTATTATATTTTTTGGGGACATAAATTATAGATAACTTTTAGGATTAATACATTATTTTATGTTATGGTAATTTTGGTTAATTATGAAAAAGTATTATCACATTATTGGGGCAATTATAGGATTAAAGTGAATGTGAAATTATTGGATAGCATGGGATTTTTTTTCAAATTAGTTTATATTATTTAAGGAATAAATATTGAGTTAAATTTTGGAAGAATATATGATTTAGTTTTATGTCATAGTGATTTTGGTCATTTTGGGGAAAGATTGGTATATTTTAGAGAATATATGATTAGGGTATATACAATTTTAGTATGTGAATTTATGAGTGATTAATATTGTTTGGAAATAAATGATAAGATAATTTTGGAAGAATATGTGATCAAATATTTCAGAATTTTGGGTTTTGAACTTTCTTAGGCATATTTTGTAGAGTTTAAAGGTTAGTTATTTTTGGAATTATTTATGTCAAACTTTGGGAATTTTTATTGATGTTTTAAATATTATTGTATTATTTATTAATATGAAGTTGTATTCATATTAGGTATTATCTTAAATTATGATAACCATTTTTTTATAAATGTCTTGAAAAATGAGGGATAACATTTCATCTTTTTATGGGTCCTATGATCCATTAAGAGTTTACTTTCATGATCTAGGCATGAAAAATTAATCATGGTCCTTCATCATTTAGAATGTGAGATAAAATGGAGGTGGAAATTGATTGAAACACATAACTAAAGAATGAAATTATTATTGTATAATAGAAAGAGATAAAGTAAGGATATTTTCTCATATCTCAATGGTAAAAAAATGTCTGCATGAAAAATAAAGATAAATCAATTGATTCTTATCACTCAGCTATCAAGGCATGCTTTTGGAAACTCATTCACAAGTACGGGTTTAATAATAGTAAATACATGGATTAATAAATATTTATTTAATAAGTGATAAGTTCCCATATCTAAACATAGATAATAAAGTAATTATAGAAAGGAAATGTAATCTATATGAATTAAAAGGTATTTATTACCACTTATGTATATTTATCTTTCACTCTACATATATTCTATTTTTTTAAGTTTACATTATTAGGGATCCTTTTAATTTAATGGTTTTTAAAGTCATATTAAACGCCTTGAAATTTATTATGAAAATATTTTAAACCCTTGTTCATTAGACACAAGAAAAAAAATGTGAGGATGTAATTTCTTTAAGGGGGAGAATGTAACAACCTAAGATTTTAATAATTAATTCTCTTTTAATAAAAACATTTCTAAAAAACTTGTTTTATGTGAAACATGAAACTAAAATGAGCCACATTATATTATATGAAAATTTTAAAGAAAATTATAAAAATAATAAAACCTATAGTAAATAAAATATAGAAGTCAATTAAAATATTTTACATTTAGAGGATAAATAATTTATATGATTTAATGTTAAATTGATTTTTTTTCAAAGAACAGTTTTTAGTGTATTGTGTATTTTATCTTAATAAAGATAAATTGATCACTTTTAAAATATTATTATGATAATATGAAATATTTAAAATGTATAAACTAATATTTTAACACTTAATTAATTAAAAATCAATATGAAATAATATTAAAAAAAGTGTAATTTTCCTATAAAATCACATTTTATTTATATTTTTATTTTAATTTAAAACATAAATTTATGAATTTTAGAATTATAATTTGATGAAATGAACTGAATTTTTGAATTTATCATGTAAAAATTATATTATGTTGTTTTTTAAATTTTTATAAATATTTTATTTTTAGGAGTATAGTGAAAAATACCATTTTTATATATACTGTCAATTTATGAAATCATCAAGATATATGAATGAATTGAAAGTTTGTAAAAAAATTAATAGACCAAATATATTTTTAATAATTAATATAAAATATTTAAAAATATTTATTTTTTAATTTATAAACCTATGTTTGACATTTTAAAATCTAAGTGATGTTTACTCTAATAAAAAACTATTTTTGATCCTTTTATTTAATTAAGTAATTACAAGGGAAAATTTAGTTTTGGATTAGTTTGAAAGTCACATAAATCTCATTTTTTTAATAATAAACCAATAAATTTTATGGGAATCGATATTATGCATGATTTTAGTTTAAAGTCATTTTATTCTTAAAAAGACATTTTTTCTAAAAATTGGTTTTCGCAGAGTTTTTCCAATTAATATTAAAAGTAATTTTTAATACCTCTAGATATTGAATATTTTAAAATGGTTTTATATTTTTAAACATAATTTTTAAGCTATTTCATAATTTCTATTTAATTTTTAGTCATAAAAATGAGTTACCATAGTAAGAGCTTATCACCGTAGTAAAAACTAAAATATAGTAAATGTGTTAAATCAAGGATTAAAAACTTAAAATATCAAAGAACACTATAATTTAATAAGTTTTTATAGGATTGATAAACCTATAATTTTTAAACCATAAATTATTATAAATATTAATTTAATCCAATTTATTTGAATACAACGTTTCTTTTATAATAAGAAATTGTTATTTACAAAAATGTCACCATTCTCAATAATTATCTTTAAAATGTTGTCATGAAAAAATATAAGAATGAAAATAAATTTACAATGGTTGTAGATGATAATATTGATTATTAATAAATTATATTTATGTTATTAAACTATTTTTAATTTTAAATAAGAGTATAATTATCTAAAGCTCTTACGCAGCGTCGACACAATGCTTGTGAAAGCAGTAGAAATGTCAAAGTAAAGGGTTTTAAAAAATAATAAAAGTGATTATATTTAGATGAACCAGAGACTTTAAAAACTTTTATGGATACAAATGATAGTTTATAATTAATTTTAAAGGTTAAATTAAAATTCCATGGTTATATAGACACCATTAAAGACAAATTATGTGAATAATATAGAAAAATAACATTTGAGGGTATTTAATGTTAACCATAATTTTATTAATTGATTTAAATATTAAAAAATGACATCCTAATTAAATTTGATGATAAATGGTCCATAATATCATACGTGGTTAATTTACGAGCCACTTTTCTTTTTAAAATGTCATTCTTAAACTTTAAAGACTAAATATTTATGAAAACGTGATTGAATTTTTCCTAAAAAATGGACTCAATCTAACATTTACATAGAAACATATGCGTAAGAAACAACACAAAGTTAATAGTAAATCAAAATTTTTCTTTATTAATATTATTTAATTATATTTTATATAGTTATATTCATTATAATAATATTAAGTAGTTTTTTAATCAGAAATGAAATAATTTTATTCTTTTTAAATTCATTTTCATGTACAATAATGTTTTATTTAAAAGATTAATTTCTAAATATTATAATTTTAATTTGAAAAAATGAACTTAATTTCTGAAATAATAATACCAAAAATATATTAGGGTGAATTTTTTGTATTTTTCTAAAAAAGATTGATTTTCAATGAATAGAAAAAATATATAGTTTTTATAAAATAGACCATATTTTATGACATTTCAAAGATATAAATATGATATAAAAATTTATTAAACATATTGAATGAATAATTTAGAATAATATAATAAAAATATATTAAAAAAATAATTCAAAATATATAAATTATAATTTATTTCATGATAAATATAAAAAATATTTTTAGTACCGATGTAGTGTTTGCGTAACACTGAAAAAGTCAAATTTGGTGTCCTAACGATAATATTTCAGATGAAAGAATTATTTTATAATTTTTTTTAATAAATATGGATTATTATTGATTATTTTTATGGATATATAAATTTTTTATTTATAAAACAAGTGACATATCCAAATTCTTCTGTAATGCTTGTACAAGGCTATAAAAGTCAAAATAACTTATTAAATAGGTTTTCATAACACATATGTGAGTAAATATACATATTTAATGAATATAAAAAAAATTATTGAACTTAGGAAATTTATTTTAATTATAGTAATTTATTTTTAATTTTTAGAGATGAAATTATTACCTTAAATTCTAACACGGTGCTGACACAATGCTTTCTCAAGCAATAGAAAAATCTAGTAAATGATTTTAAAAACTCTAAAAATAATTTTTTTGATGATTTATAATGTCACATGAATTTAAAAAAATAAATATAACATTCAAGAATTTTTTAAAGGTTTATATTTTAATTATAATTCTATCTTGATGACTTTGAAGTCAATGTAAATGAATAGTTTTGAAAAATGATAGTAATGATATTTTATAATAAATAATATTTTATTAAATATTTTAAAATTCATAAAATATTATCCTCAGAAATTTAAAGGATATATGGTTTAAAATATTAACCATGGTCTATTTATGGTCCATTTTTCCTTTTATAGAAACCTTCTTGGCTCCTATAGTGTAAAAAACATTGATATTGTGGTTATCGCCAAAATGATTAACATAGGTTAAAACTAAGATATAAGGGTGATAATATCACCAAAACTTGTCCAAATTTTATTTTATGAGATTATTTTGACTCATGCTCATTATATATTCAAAATATATCAATTTGGTTCCATTTTTCTATGAGAATATATTAATTTAATGCTTTAAGTAATTCCAAGAGTTCCCCTCCCCTCACTTATAGAAGGGCACCTAATATCCTCTCATAATCACACATTTTCAGTACTATATTTTGGAAAATAACTACCCAAATACCTTACCAAAATCCCTCAACACATCATAGAGGAATTGTTTTTTAAATAATACTAACCTTATAGGGATTAAGGTATAAAATAAAGGAGGTTTCCCAAAGAAGAGGTATAACTTTTAACCAAATGTTTTAGTTTTATTTATTCTTCTACAGCCTTCAAATATTATTTAAAAAAGATGAAATAATAACATAAATATATTATATATAATCAAATTTTGTTATTATTTTGTAAAAACCTTGTTTTCATCTCCTTTTCCATCATATTATAATTGAAAACATCACTTGTGCGTACGTGTGGATGACCACTTCCACGGAGTGATGTGTATCATTTCTCATTACAAACACACAAGGATAGTTATTATGATGGATTTAATTAATATATATTATATTCATGAAATAATTATCATTTTTTTAAATATATTATATCATTTAATTTCTCACCTTTCCATCCATTTGAAAATGGAAACATCACTCATGAGTACGTACAAACTATCATCTCCATGTTGTAACGTAATTCATTTTTCACAACCATATTTCATGGTAAGTTTTAAAATTATAATTAATATATAAAAATGATAATTTTATCATGATTATTATTTAATAGATGATGTAATAATTACCACTTTGACCATGTTCATCCTACCAAATCTATTTTTGGATTATGAACTGAATGTCCTCAAAACGTATGACTTAACCACAACTGATGAAGTAACTAAATAAAACATGGTCATAAATAATATAAAAGGGATAATAATAATGGAATTTGCATTAAAAAGGTTCTTAATTAAGTAAATAATTGACATAATTTTATTATTCATTAATATAAAGAATGTACGTGACAAGTTATACTTGAGGTAAGGGACACTTTAACTTAAAACCTCATTTTAAATGTTTTAAAGATATATTTTCTAAATCATTTTCTTACATTTCCATATTCTTAATTTTTTATGGA
Source organism: Viscum album (assembly GCA_963277665.1). Lineage (NCBI taxonomy): Eukaryota > Viridiplantae > Streptophyta > Magnoliopsida > Santalales > Viscaceae > Viscum > Viscum album. Next base: position 720,054,144 of record OY728150.1, read on the forward strand.
TGTATCTTTTTTGACATAAATTAATCATAAAGGAGATTTTATGTATATTTTTTACTTTCTTTCAAATGTTTTCAAAATAAATGTTTTAAATGTTTTATACAGAATGTTTTTGAATTTATTAATAAAAGGAAAAAAGAATGTTTTATTTTAGTGTATACAACATCAACATATTTTTCCATTATAGTAACCTTTATTTGATGTCTATATTATTTTATATAATTCTATGTTTATTCAAAGAAAAACCTTCCTTACATTTGTTCTGGGTATGTTAGTTTTTAAAATTGGTTTTTAACAAAAATGGATATATCAATATTCGAAAATGTTTTACTTATGGGTTTGAAAGCACATTTTTATGAATTTGATGATGTAAATGAAATATTTTTTGTGTTTCATGAATTTTGTGGTCATTGGAAATTTTTTAGGAATAATTAGTGATATTGATATATCTCTGATGATGGGAGAGCCTGATATATCTCTCCAATTCATTGGGTAATGATTATGTTCTCTAGATAATTATGATAGAAGTTGACCTTATTGGTTATTCCAATTGTGAGAATTCTTATAAGGGTTATATAAAGATGAGGTCTCAAGGAACCTACATGGATTTTATATCCTTGGTATTGAGTTTTCATGTAAATAATTTGATTTCAAAAGTTAATCTAATGATCATTTATTATAAAGGAATTATTATGCATTTTTAGTGTAAAATGTATGTTTGTAAGAAAGTATTTCAATATTTATTATGTTTTATATGAAACCCTCATTATTATGTTTTATTACAAAGTTTTTTAAAATGGACTAATGAGTTTCTTTTTTATGAACCATACTTATATTTTTGTGCTCATCCCACATTTTCTATCATTTTTTATATGGTATAAGGATGAGTAAGAACAAAGAAAATGTCAAGTTGAAATTCATGAATATTTTTCAAGAAAATAAAACATGTTTCATTTTAAAAGTTTTATATTGTGTAAAAAATGGATATTGAGTGGAAGTGTTTATAATTTAATGTATGAGTTTGTTATATAAGATTTATGACGTAATTATCTAAAACTATAAACCTAAAAAGATCATTGAGAATGTAATAAAATGAAATTTTGATTTAAAACTCAATATTATGTAATTTTTTAAGGATGGGTCCTTATATTTGAAATTAGAGGAGGGTTTAGATAATTTTATATGCTAGGATAATGTAATTAAGAACCCTTAAGAGATTATAATTTATGTTTATCGTGATATAGAATTCAGATACTACCATGTTGCTTCATCTAAAATATGTCTGTTTAAAATGGGTTTTCATAGGGGAAATAGGGAACTAATGTAAGAAGGCACCTAGAGGAAAATATCCATCCAAATCAGCAACTTGGAATGGTTGGAATTACAATAGAGTAGTTTTTTGTTGTGATGTCTTAGTTGATACATACTATAACTAGTGGTGGTATCCATGTGAGAGAGTAACCGTATTCACTATATAGGAATTTTTCTATAGTGGAACATTTCATGAAACAAAATCATCTAGAATTCAATGGATCATCTGACCCTATTATATATAAAATACGGATTAAATTCTTGGATAAAATATTCAAAGTCATGATTTTTTCTTATTATAAAAAGTTAAATATTGTTATTTACCATTTTTAAGGTGAATCTTACCTATGGTGGTCAATGGTTAAGAATATAAGAGAAATATAAGTAATGTATTTCTTAGAATGTGATTAATTTAAGAATATTTTTCCTAAGAAAAATATTCCAATGTTTTTTTGAAAAAAAATGGAAAAAAATTATTAGAATTTAGACTAATGGAAAATGATTCAATGACCGTGTATAAATAAAATTTCACCTGATTAGAAAGGCACACAATGAATTTTATCTGGTATCTTGATAATAAAATTAATTTTTTTACTCAATATTGAAGATGATATATAGAAGGGAATTTGATTCTTATGAATTCAAAAGTTATGAGAAACATTTTTGATGTATGAAGAAGTTAGAAATGGAGTTTTCTTATGGTCATTTATTCCATAACAATAAGAAGAAAAAAGTTCTATATAGAAATAAATATGGAATCATCCATTAAAGAAATCTAAAGGTAAGAAAATAAATTTTCTATATTGTGATAAGTGTGGTAAAAAGAACTATGTAGAATGTATTATAAGATATGGGAAGTTTTTCTGATGTGGAAATTTTGGAAATGTGGCTCATGACTGTAAATAAAATAATCATACAAATAATGAAAAGCCGATGAAAAGATGATTTAATTATAACGGTATAGTTAATTATGTGAGTAATTGTACAAAGATAGGAATAGAGGATAGAAATCATCAATATCACAAACATAAAGGTTTGGCTAAATCCTTAGTGACTACTTTGATAGATATTGGACCACCTAACGATGTGGTTCTTGGTATATTACATTCAAATTATAGAAATTTCTTATTTGATTTGTGTTCTACAAAACCTTTCATTTATGATAAATTTTCTGATAAATTAGAAATTTCACCTCAAAAAATTAAGAATAAATTTTCGTAAAAAATCATGGGGGAAGTATTAATGAGAAAATAAATTATAATAATATTTATAATGTTGTATATAGAAAGTATTTACATGAAAATATTATTTTCTTTCCCCTTATAGAGTTTGATATTATTATGGGTATGGACTGAATTTTTGTTTACTATACTAAGAAATATTATAGAGCTAAAGAAGTTTTTTTTTAGAATGAGTTTAAATTTGTATACAAGAATGAATTCATACCTTCGATAACATACCAAGAATATGAGAAATTTATTAAATATGGAATTGAAAGTTACCTAGATCATGTTATTGAAAAGAAATAAATTTTTTAGATTAGTGATGTTATAAGATCCCCACATTTTCTAGAGTAATCTTGGGCATGATTTCAGGGAATTTTTTGTGTTTATATAAGTAAATTTGATTTGATTTATGTCTTGGCATGGTTTTGGGTGAAGTCTAAGAAAATTTCGGTAAAAATAGGTTGTGCATGGTTGGACCATGGTTTCTACAAACCGTGTGGATACCTATAAGAAACTATACGCTCTTTGGGCTTTTGAGATAGTAGCTTTGGCAAGGTTAAAGCATGGTTTGAGAGGTCATGTGAGGTATTCATGAAAAGTTCCCCCATATAATTAGTGGATAACATGTGTTTAGCTTATGGTTTGTCTAACCGTGTGACTAAACCATGCGCGGGCCAACAGTGAGATCCTAAAATTGTGGATCTCACTTGTTTTCAACTTTTAATGACCTGTTTCACCTCCTATGTGGACCTAACTCAGGATTTTACTTTCCTAAGGGAAAATAAAGGTTCTCCCATAGACCCATTGGGATTCCAAGGCCTTACAAACACATTTCTTCAATATTGAAATCCCAAATTGAAGATCTGTTATTCTCTCGGAAAGTGGATTTCATCCCGATGCTTCTCCCATTCTTTCTTATATCTTTCCTTGATCTTTTCATGGAAGATATCCTATGTTTCCTTGGGTATAAACCTTTTTGGTGAAATATATATATAGGATTATGGATCTAGATCTATATTTATGAGATCTTTATGTCTGTGATCTTGATTTTGGTTTAGTTATTTAGATCTGGAACTTTTATCAACGTCGTTGTGCTACTCGGATTTTGGGGATTTTTGTTAAGATAAATTCCATCAATGAATCTAGGTAGGTGGTCTAAATATAATTCCCATAGTCTTGGATTTTATAGGTAGATGAAAATTTGTAGAATTTCTAGCATCCTTTAGCAATTGATTTTCTTGAATTGGGTTAATTAGATTGACCAATTTATTTATCGAAGCTTTGTTGAAATAGGTGATTAATTGGGGTATTAATCATGAGAATAAGGGGATTACCTATTAGATAATTAGTTTGGGGAAATTGATTATAAGAGGTAAGGGTTATAATATAGATAATTAATCAGGGTATTAATTATGAGATATTGAAATGGCTAAGTTGAGATAATTAATTGTGAATTAATTATGTGTCATTGATAATATGATCTAGATAATTAATTATGGGATTAATTATGGAAATTTGAGATTATAATTAGATAATTAATTCTATAAATTTAATTATGGAATATGAATTGTGATATTGATTAATTAATTGATTAATTAATTAATTGTTTTAAGCACTTAGTTAATTATTGAGTTAACTAATGGAATGGATGTGTTTAACTAATTATTGAATAAGTAATGGGATTAGGGTGGATAATTAATTTTTAAATTAATTATGTGATAAATAATGAGAACATGGTCATTATAAATTGAGAAGTATAAATGGTAACATGGTCATCATACTTATGAGTAAAGATAATGGGAACATGTTCATTCCAAATTGATAAGTATACATGGTAACATGGTCATTATACTTATGAGTAAATAGAATGGGAACATGGTCATTCTATCGAGGAGTAAGAATGGTAACATGGTCATATTACTTACATTTTTTATATTGGTAACTTTGGAAATGTGGTTTATAAATGTGAAATTAAAGAATGGAAATAATGGCACTCTAAGTTATGGCCTCACACAAGAATATTGGAACTCCAGAATGAGTCAAATCAGGTACTGAGATATCATAGTACCTTGAATACTTTGAGCTTTATCAAGAAGCAATTATTAAGAAATAATATTACCTAGGGAACACTTTGGTATCTGGTATAAGATGAAGTTAGTATTGAAGTACGGGTATCATTGGGAACCCTAGAGTTAATGTAGTTAGATAAGAATAAATGATAATTTAATAACTAGTTATTTATGTATTTTACTTATTTCTTATTGAAATGAATACACTATATTTTGACTAGAATTGTTTTAGACACTGTTGGCGGTGTCCTACTAAGTTTTAATCGCACCCTATTTGGGCTACTTGGTCAGTACCTGAATAGATTATATTATTGTAGGACTGGATAAGGCAAAGGATCTGGGATGGGTGGCTGATTTGGGGATGGAGCTTGGAGGAGGGAACTAGACATGGTTCAGGACCCGTTTGGGGAGTCGTAGTATATTTACTTTCAGTTTCATTATAGATACTTGACACTTATATTGGCATAGAATGTTTTCCCTTTCAATTGACTATTGTATTTCATGTTTGGCTATCCTGTGACATGAGTATTGTTCTGGTTATATATGATTCCATGATTGATTATTTATTTCTTATAGTGTTTTACACTGATAAATTAGGGTATAGTCTCCCCATGAATGAATTACCAGATCCTTGCTGCTAGTCAGTAGCCTCTAGCATACGGGGAGTCGCGCTTGAGTTCATGTGGTGAATCGGGTTGGGGAACTATCGTGCGACACTCAGGTCGGGATGTTATAGATGTACAGGTTGTAAATTAATATATGGATGTATTTCTTGATTATTTTACTGGTGTTATTCTAGACCAAAAGATTTAATTTACTATTTAATTAGTAGATAATACTAATCCAATTTCAAAAACACCTTATTGAATGGATCAAGTAAAAGTTTTGGAATTGAAAAAGTAGTTGCAAGAGTTTCTAGATAAAAGTTTAATTCATCCTAGAACTTCACCATGGGGTTCTTTTTTATATTTATTAAAATTTAATATGGTTTCATAATGATTTTCATTGTTTGTAGATATTTGAATAACATTAATATTAGGAATAGGTATATTTTGCCTCATATAGATGATTTGTTTAATCATCTCTAGGGAGCTTATCATTTTTCGAAGGTTAATCTAAGGTCTGGGTACCATCAGATGAAGCTGATGGAGGATAAAATTCTAAAAAAAGTGTTTCATACTAGGTATGGTCATTATGAGTTTTTAGTTATGCTCTTTGGGTTGGAAAATGCACTAGATATATTTATGGAATTTATTAATAGATTTTCCAATGATTTATTAGATAAGTTTGTGGTTTTTTTATTGATGATATCTTGAAATATTATAAAATTTATGATGGTCAAAAGAAACATTTGAGGTTTATTTTGAAAATATTGAATGAAAATAAGTTATATGGAAAAATTATCAAATGTGATTATTGGTTATAATATATTTCATTCCTTATACATATCATAAATAAATATGGAATAATTATTGATCCTGATAAAACTAAAGTGGTTGATGAATTTCAAAGACCTATAAATGTTACTGAGATACTTATTTTTCTTAGATTAATAGGCTATTGTTGAAGGTTTTTTGAAAACTTTGCACGAATATCTAGCTCACTAACTATGTTAACATGAAAAGGAGTTAGGTTTATTTAGATAAAGGAATGTGATAAATGTTTCCAAGAATTTAAAAGAATATTATTTAATACTCTAGTTTTGTCCTTTCCATCAAGAAAAATTAAATTTTTTATCTATAGTGTTTATTCGTTAAAAGGCATTGGTTATGTTTTAATGTAGAATAATTGAGTAATTTCTTATGAATCACATCAATTAAAACACCATGTGAAAAATTATCCTACACATAACCTTGAATTGGTTATTGTAGTGTTATCTTTACAAATTTAGACAAATCAAAAAATATGGTGTAAAGTGTGAAATATACACTGATCATAAAAGTTTTAAGCATATATTCACATAGAAATAGTTGAACATGATATAAAGAAGATGACAAAAATTGATAAAAGATTATGAATAAACAATTAATTACCATATATGTTAAGAAAATAAAGTAACTAATGCTTTGATTCAGAAATATAATGGTACATTAACCATGTTACATTTAAAACATGACCCTTTGGTTAACTATTTGGTAAATTGTTTCTTAAAAATTTCTAGGTAGGAAATCTCTATATTTTTTTAAGTGTTAGTACAATCATCTCTATCAAAAATAATTAATCAAACATATAAAGAGTATCATGTTTTATAAGAAAAGGTAAAATTAATTAATAAAGGCATGTTTATATAGTTTAATGTTGAAAAAGAATGTGTTATCATATTTTAAAATAGATTATGTGGTCCTTTTGATTCCCAGTTGAAGGGAGAATTGTTGAGTGGAGCTCATAGTTCCCCATTTTTTGTTTATATTGGAAACACTAAGATGTTTAGATACCTTTAGAAGTATTACTGGTAAAATGGAATGAAAAGAGATATTAGTGAATTAACCTTGAAATATTTGACTTATTAATAGGTTAAATTAGAAAGAAAATTATAGAAGGGTATGATTTAGTATTTTCCAGTGTATGAGTGGAAATGATAAAATATATCCATGGATATCATGGTAGGATTTCCAATGACAACATGACATAATAATGAAATTTTGTTTATTATTTATCGAATAACTAAATTTGTTCATTTCATTTCTATTTTAGATACTATATATTTATTTCATATTTTTAAATTATATCTCATTGATATAATTAGGTTACATTGAGTTATTCTCTCCATTGTATTTAACTATGATCCCAGATTTGCTTCTAATTTTTTGGGAAATTATTTAGAATCCATTGGGTACTAAATTCTATTTTAGTAAAACCTTTCTTCTTCAATATGATGGATAGAAAGAGATAATGATTTTGACTTTGGAATACATGCTTCAATATTGTTCAATGGATTTTTAGGAAATTTGGGATCAATATCTTTAATTAGTGTAATTTTCTTATAATAATTATTTTAATTCTATTATATAGATTGCACCTTTGGAGGAATTATATGTAAATCGATGTTGGAATGCAACTTGTTGGGATGAAATTAGATAAAAATGTTTTTGGGACTAAAAATTGGTAGAAGAAATGGTTGATATGTTTAAGATGATTCAAAAACGTATGAGGATGACTCAAAGTAGGAAGAAAAGTTAAGTGGATAACCAGAGGAAAGATATTTCCTTCGAGGTAGGTGGTTATGTTTATCTTAAAGTATCTCTATGGAAAGGTGTTATGAATTTTGGAACAAAGGGAAGATAAGTTTTTTGGTTCTTTAGACCATATGAAATCCTAGATAAATTTAGATCATTTTCCTACCAAGATACCTTACCTCAGATTTTATCATAGGTACATGATATATTTCTTATTTTGGTGTTAAGAAAATATGTGTCAGATGCATCTCATGTTTTGAGCCCTATTGTAGTATAGTTGGGTGAAAAAATTTATTATAAGGAACAACCAATATAGATTCTTAAACATAGAGAGAAAGTTTTATAGTATAAGTTAATTCATCAAGTTAATGTTTTATAGAAAACCCATATGTTTGAACATGCAAAATGGGAATCTAAAAATGTTGTGAAGGAAAAATATCCTCACTTGTTTAAGTAATGGATAAAATTATGAGGATATAATTTCCAAAATGGGGGAAGGATGTAACAAACTAGGTAATTTTAATAGTAAATAAATTTAATGTATTATTAATATTCATTAATTATATTTTATATAGTTATATTAATTATAATAATATTAAATAATTTTGCAATCAGAAAGGAAATAGTTTTATTCTTATTAAATTCATTTCCATGTATGATAATGTTTTATTTAAAGTATTAATTAATAAATTTTAGAATTTGAATTTGAAAAAATGAACTTCATTTTTTAAATCGTCATATCAAAATTAGATTAGGTTAAATTTTAGTGTTTTTTTTAAAGATTGATTTTTAAATTAATTGTAAAAAATACAGTTTTTATGAAATACATATCCTTTATGATATCTCTAAGACATAAATATGATATAAAAATTTATTAAATCTATGTAAAAAAAATGTATGACAATATAATACAATATCATACAAAAATAATTTTAAACATATAAATTATAATTTATTTCATAAAAAAATATGAAAATCATTTTTAGTACCGACGTAGTGCTTGCACAACACTGGAAAAGTTAAATTTGGAATCCAAAAGATAATATTTGTGAAGGAGTACATATTTTCTCAACATGGTTAATAAATATGAAGTATTGTAGATGATATTTATGGATATATATAAATTTTGGATTTATATAACAAATTACTTATCCAAATGCCTGCACAATGCTTGTATTAGGATAGAAAAGTAAAAATAACATATCAGATAAGATTTTATGCCATATATGTGAGTAAAGATGCATATTTAATGAATATAAAAGTTTATATTGAACTTAGTTTATTTATTTTTATGATGGTAATTTAAAAAAAATTAGTAATGAAATAATACCTTAAATGCTTATACACCGCCAACACAGTGCTTGTGCAAGCCGTAGAAAAATCAAGTAAATGATTTTAAAAACTCTAAAAGTAATGTTTTTGGGATTTATATAATCTAAAAAAAATTGTAGATAGATATAACATATTAGGGATTTTTTAAATTTTTCCATTTGAATTATATTGTTATCTTAATGACTTTAAATTCAAAGTAATTGAATAGTTCCAAGAATAACATTAATAATATTTTATAATAAATAATATTTATCAAATTATTTAAAATTCATAAAAAATTTATATTCAACAAATTTATGGGGATATGGTTGAAAATTTTAAACATGGCCCATTTATGGGTCACTTTTTCTTTTATAGTAACTTTCTCAGCTCCTATAATGTAATAAATTTTATACTATGGTAATCATCAAAAGGGTTAACGTGGGGTTAAAACTAAGAGATAATGGTAAAAACCTCATCTAAAATTGTCCAAATTTTATTGGATTAGATAATTTATACTCATCCTAATCTTATATTTATAATATATCAAATTGGTTCCATTTTCCCAAAAAAATAAATTTATATTAATTTAGTGCTTTAAGTATTTCCAAGACTACCCCTCCCCTCAATTATAAAAGGGAACCTCCTATCATCTATTCCTCACCACTTTTGAGAATTTTGGTTTAGAAAATACCTACCAAAATATCTTCCCAAAATCCATACCCACATCCTAGAGGTATTATTTTTGACAGAATACTAGCCTTATAAGTATTAAGGTATAAAGTAAAAGAGGTTTCTTGAAGAAGAGGTATAAATTTTTATCGAATGTTTTAGTTTTATTTATTCTTCTAACTCCCTCTAATATTATTTAACCATGATGAAATAATAACATCAGTATCTTATATATAATTAAATTTTATTATTATGGAAAAAACCATTTTCCATCTACTTTTCCATTATATGGTAAATGAAAACATCGCTTGTACATACATGTAGACTACCACCTTTACGAAGCGGTGTGTATCATTTTTCATCAACACCGCACAAGGATAGTTATTATGGTGGATTTAATTAATATATATAAATTTAATTAAATAATAAAATTCTACAAATATAACACATAATATAATTTCTTACCTTTCCGTCCATTGAAAAATAGAAACATTACTCATACGTATGTACAGACTATCATCTCCATGTTGTAACACAATTAATTTTTCAAAACCATATTTCATGGTTAGTTTTAAAAGTATTATTAATGTATAAAAATGATAATTATTTCATTATTATAATTCTAGAGGATATGGAATAATTGACTCTTTCACCATGTTCATCCCACTAAATCTATTTTGGGGTTATGAATTGGACGTGCTCAAAACGTTCGACATAAGCCTAATTGATGAAGTAACTAAATAATAAATTTTCATAAAAGATATAAAAGGGATAATAATAATAATTTAATTAAAATGAAAAAGGTTATTAAAAATTTAAACAATTAACATAAGTTTATTATTTAGGAAGATAAGGATGCATGTGACAAGTCACACACGAGCTAAGAGACATTTTAACTTAAAACCTCATTTTAAATGTTTTAAATATTCATTTTATAAATATTTTTCTTCTATGTACATATTATTAAAATTATTTTATGGATGTATTTATATGTATATAAATAAATTATAAAGGAAATTCTTTGTCTCTTTTTACATTCTTTTAAAGTTTTTCAAAATGAATTTATTTATATGACTTATACAGAACGTTTTGAATTTCATTACAAAAGGAAAAAAGGATGTTATATTTTAACATATACAGCTTCAACAACTTTTCCCTCTTCTATAAAAATTATTTTATATTCAAATTCCATTATAATATTCCATTTTTTTAAAATAAAAACTCTCCTTTCATTTTTTATGGGCATGTTAGTTTGTAAAATTGAGTTTTAATGGAAAGATATATATCAATATCCAAAAATGTTTTAATTATATGTTTAAAAGGATATTTTTGTGAGTTTGATAATGTAATTAAATTATTTTATGTGTTTCATGAATGTTAAGTTCCATGTAAATTTTTTATGAATGATTTGTGGTCCTTATATAGTTATGATGATGTGTGAGCCTGATATATCTCTCTAATGCACTAGGTAGTGATTATGTTATTTAGAGAATTATATTGGAATATTTCCTTATTGGTTATTCTAGTTTTAAGGATTTATATGTGGGTTATTATAAGGGTTATATGAATATTATTTCCTAAGAAACTTACATGAATTTTATATTCTTTCTAATTATTTTTCATAGAAATTGTTTGATATTGAAAAGTAAGTTAATGAACTTTTTTTAAATGAATGATTGCACCCTTTTAGGGTAAAAAGGTTTGTTTTTATGAAATTGTTTTCAAATCTCCTCATGTTTTATATGAAACCATGATGATTATGATTTTTCCTTTATGTTTTCTTATAAATTGTTTTATGAAAATCTTTGGGTTGTGAACTTAGTTTTTTTGCAAGTAAATGATTATTTGAGCTCAAAGTTTATTATTTTAAAGGAAAAATATCTTTTATGATATCATGGTTTGAAAATGGTATAATAGTATTTTATGTAACTTATTGAACTTTTTGTTCTCATCCAATCATTTTAAATATTTTCATAGGGTTTAAGGATGATTAATAATAAAGAATAAGTCAAGTTGAAAGTCATTAATATTTTTCATGCAAAGAAAATGTGTTTTATTTTAAAATATTCATATTGTGAAAAAATGTACACTTAGTGGAAGTGTATGACTTGTAAATTATGAGTTTTTTATTTAATATTTATAACCAAATTATCTAAAACTATAAACCTAAAAAGATATTTGGTAATTAAAGAAAATGAATTCTTGATTTAAAACACAATATTATGTAAGGTTTTAAGGCTGCATCCTTATATATGAGTTCATTTTTCTCTAAAAATTAATCCTAAATACCTCTCCAAACTTCCATTTCTAGGTCACTAAGAACCTATTTTGACCATAAAACACTCTTCCAAAGTCCTTAAGTTCAATTTAAATGAGGATATTAAAGGAATGAGTAATTGTTTTAACTGAGTTTTTTCATATATCTTCCTTCTTAAACATTATAAAAAACTTGTGTGAACATATTAACATAATGATATCAGTGTCATTAGCTTAATGAAATTTTATTATGTTTATGGAATAACCATTTTCTACCTTCTTTCCATCCATTAGAAAAAATAAAACATTGTTTTTTGTGTATGCGTAGACTACCACCTCTATGGATGACATATTTAATTTTTCATCATCACCTCACATGTATTCTAATAAATATGTATTAAATAAATAATTATTATATTTATTAAATTATTATTATTCTAGAAATATAAAAATTATATACCTTATTTCTCTTCCATCAATTTAAAAATGAAAACATTATTTGTGTGTGCGTGTAGACTGCCATCTCCATGAATGACATGTTTCATTTTTATTAACTACCTTACATGGATGGTTATAAAAGTGTATTTAATGAAAAAATATTTTTTATAACATTATTAAGATTATGTAAAGATGATGGAACCAATTTATGACACCTTTTACCCCATTCAACACATCAAGTATGCTTTGGACCGAACCACCCCCAAACATCTAATGTGAAATTAATCAATTTAGAAATTAAATAAAATATGATAATAAATGTAATAAAAGGAATAATAATAAAGTAATAAATATAAAAATATTTTATGTAAGATTTAATTAATATAAATTTATTATGTAGAAAATTAAAATAAATACATGGCGAGTGTGGAATCGAGGCAAATAATTTTTCTTTAAAACCTTATTTTAAATCCGTTAAACTCTTTATCTTCCATATCCATATTCTTCATATGGGTTCAAGAATGTTCTTATATATAATCCAATTATTATTTAAGATCATTTTAAAATATGTTTAACTTTATTTAGAAAGTTTTTAAAATGAATATTTTTAACAGTTTCCATCAAAGTCATTTTTGACTTTCTTTATAATGGAGTGAAAAGTATGTTTTTTAACATTTACTGCTCAATTATATTTTCTCTTTGGCATGTCAATTATTTTTTATGAAGATTAATTTTTATGTTTTCATAATTTTTAAAATTAAATTCAAATCCAATTGATCAATTAATTTTTTATTATAAATAATTTTCAAATAAATGGATGTTTCCATTTATTTTTATGGGATAATTATAAGTGTTTATGCTTATGGGATAAAATGAATATTTTTTATGAGTTTTATTATAAATTTAAAATCCTCTATTTGTTTTATTAATGTTAGGGTTCTTGGATATTATATATGATTATGTATGGGTTTGATATAAACCTCTAATTCATTAAGTAATGATATGTTCTCTAGAGAATATATGTTGGAATTAACTGGGAAATTTATTCCATTTTAAGGGTTCTTGTAAGGGTAATATGAGAATAATTTCCCAAGATGACTATATGGCTTTTATATGGTTTATATGAGTTTTTTTCATGAGGTAAGAAAATAAAATTATGATTAAAGTAAAGTTTATAATCTTTTAAAGTTGAAAGGTTTTCTTTTCAACAAAAAATTTTCACGAGTTATCATGTTTTCCCAAGTAATGTTCATGATTATGATATTGCATTTATTCTAGATTACAAAAAAAATTATGAAAATTTTTGAGTAATGAAGTTGATCTCATGAGTAATTATATGACTATTTGTTCTCAAAAGTTTATTATTAAAAGAAGTAAACTTTCTTATGGGTTTTTAGGTTTTTCAAATCGACTAACAAGTTTCCTTTATTTTTTATATCCTTTATAGATATTTTTGTGCTCATACCATATTTTAAAATGTTAATGGGGAATAAAGATTTTTTGGAAATATATAAATTCCAATATTTCAATATAGTTGAATCATTTTTAATGAAGAAAAATTTTGTGAATCTAAAAAGGATTTTAAACATAATAACCTATTTTTTGGAAAATAAATATATATTTTGTGGAAGTGTGCAGTTTTTTATGTAATGGTTTTCAAAATTTTCTAAAATTATAAACTTAAAAGATCATGGGAATGTATAAAATTTCAAATAATTACTATTAATCTCATAATTATTGGTTAGTTAATTTACATGTTGTAGTAGTTTGTGTCAAATATATTATGAAAGGAATATGTTTTTAACAGTGGATATGGGTATACGGGTATAGGGAATCATAGTCGGTAGCAAAGACAATATGAATAGGATATGTTTTTATTATTAGATCCAAGTGTGAAATTTTAGGGTGAAATTTCCTAATTCTGGTGATCTAAGACATTAGAAGTTATATTGGTTTGATTTTTTTTGTGCAAGACCATCAGTGAGTGCGGACTTTCGGTGAACTCATGTTTTATCATTTGGTATTTTTTTCAAACAACTTATTCCCAAAATTATTTATAAATGATTTTATGACAATTAAATTTAAATACAAAAAAAATAAAATGAAATATAATATAATACAATAATATTATGGAAGAAACCAAAATTAGAATGATGGATTTTAAGGATAAAGGCTATAACTCAATGAAAGTAAACTAAGTTAACAACAACCCTTACTACTTAGGTAATTTATGAATTAAAGGACAAGAAAAAGGGAGATATTAAATGAAACTAAAACTAAAATAATATTTTTTAAGATATAATAAGTAAATATGGAAGTATTTACACTATATAAAAGTAAATTTTTTCATAATAAAAAACATATATCAAGAAATTGAAATTGATATAAAGAACCCTTAAATTTGATTCCATCTTTGCTGAACACACTCTATCCTCCTATATAATAAACTAAACTTATTAATAATTTATTTTTTAACTTTATTCATCAATATTTAATTTGATAAGATTAATTTATTTTCATATGTCATTCATTTATTGTATAATTTCTTGGGATTGTTTGGTCAATTTCTACTAAATTACATGGATATGTTGACCATGGTCTAAGGTGTTATAAAATATTCCATAAAATGAAGAATTTTAGATTTATATAAAATTTATCATTTTATTATCAAAAAATTAATACATCTTAATAGATTTTCTAAAATTCATTTTAAATTATGAATGATGTCTCGGTATGCTTGTTTTTAAGTGATTAAAATTACTATGACCAATTATTTTTAATATAATTAATATAATGAACAATTTATCTTTCTAGAAACTTATTAATTTCATAAATATTTTTATAACCAACCATGTAAGTTGGTTATGGAAAATAAAATACATCATTCATGGTGGTGGATAACCGACCATAATACGGGCGACATTTTCATGTTTTGAATGGATTGGATAAAGAGAGACTATGCTTATTACATTAAAATAATAACATTATAGTATACTAATGATAATGATTTCATTGTATTATGACTATTATAATATATTTGGATGATTTTTAATAAGAATAAAAGTAATATAAATGAAAATGAGTGATGATGAGTACTTACCTTACTCCTTGGGATAACTCTTTTACTAATTGGATTAAGCCTTTAAAAGGTGGTTTGTTGATGATAAAAAAACTCTAATACATGGATAATAGTTATGGAAAAGTTTTTTTGTAGATATTGGTTATGATAAGTATATATGGGTGTGAGGAGAAGTGGTGTGGTGAAGGGGTACTTTTATAAGTTAGAGGGGTACCATTTTTATAAATATTAATTTCTTAATATTAAAAGAGATGTCATATTCAAATAAAGTGGATAAAAAATTGATAATTAGTGAGGATAAAATATGTTAAGGTAATTAAATACCTCATATTCTCATTTAGATGTGAGGTTTAATGATATTTTTGAGACTTTACATCTTAATTTAACACTTTTATCTCATTTTAACCTTTACCGCAGTGACTAATTTTTACCTTGGTAATTTATTTTCATAACCTAAAATTAAATTAAACTTATTAAATAATATTTATTATTATGATTGAAAATGTAAAATCCATTTTATTAAATTTAATTTATTAATGTGATAATATTAACTTCAATATAAGTATACATAATGCAAAAAACATTTTTTAGAAAAATAAATTTTAAGCATAAAAATACTTTTTAGGGAAAATATTATGAATAAAATTAATACACATAATATTTATTGGTTTATGATTAAATAAATGAGGTTTATTTTATTTTTAAATCAATATTAAACCTAATGACATATTGTGGAGACTTAATTAAAATAAAAGGGTCAAAAATAGGTTTTTATTTGAATAAAATATAACTTAGGTTCCAAAATGTCAATCATAGGTTTCTAAAATCAAATTATTATTTTTAAATGATTTATTTTACCAGTTAAATAAATATTTGGTTGGGAAAAAATTTAATTAATTTTTAATTCAATATTATATCATGATTATTTCATAAAAGTTACAGTATTTATAAAAAGTATTTTTTTCTATTCACCTAAAAATCCACTATTTTAGAAAAATCACAAAAAGTACTGTAAGATAATTTTGAAATTATAAATCCAAAAATGAAGTTAATTTTATAAAATTTTAATTCTAAAGTTTTGTAATTTAACTTTTTAATAAAAACATAACATATAATGAAACACTTTTTTATAGGAAAATGAATTTTTAAACTTTAGGTGTTCTTATTTCATATAAATGACCAATTAAATAACTATATGAAAGACCCAAGAATGGTTTATGTGATCACTAAGAGGGGGAGGAGGTGAATAAACAAACTCTATTTTTATTTTATGTTTTCTTTCTTATGAAACAACCTTCACTTCCTATTAAAGATATATAACTTTTATGAAAACAAACTCACAAACACAACAACACAAACAAAAGAATTTACAGGGTTCACTACTCAACAAGAGTAGCTAGTCCTTGGTAGGGTTTGTAAATAATTCAATACCATAAAATCTACTAGAAAACAATCCTTTTATGTGGTTACAACAAGAATGAAATATCCTTACACTTAAATTACATTTTTAGCAAAACAACAATGCATATTCTTTTTGCACAAATAAAATATGTAACAAATATTTCATAAAAACTTTAGAAACATTCACCAATATGTTCAAAATGTTATCACTATGAAGCTTTTACAAACTTCACTTTTTTTATTCTTGAAAAAACTTCTTCTTCACTTTATTACCTAGTGGTAGATAAGAACTCATGTCTTCTTTATCCATTTGGAATTTTTTTATCCTAAAATTTTCCATCCTGAATCTGTCTGCCCTGAATTTTTCTATTTAAAATTTTTCTCTCTTGAATTTTTCTGTCCTAAATTTTTCCATCCCAAATCTACCAATATGAACTTTTTCTATCCTCAATTTCTATATATTGAATATTTCCATAATAAATCTATCTCTATGTAATTCTTCCATCAAGAATTTTTTTATCTAGAATCTATTTGTCTAGAATTTTTCCTAATGACCCCAACTTCTTCCTAAGCCATGATATTCCTTGGTTGGAAACATCCTACTCAAAATTGGATTTTAGAAGCTTGTATGGAATTTCTATCTGAATCTAATTATTAAACACTTTCACCTTTTTCATGTGATATAAGTCACACCTCCATACTCTCACTTCACCCTTTATGTTTTCTTAAAATAGGAAAGACGGGAACTCTAATTTATTTTCCCACTTCAATGAATACTCAAATTTATAAATTCCTACTCAAAAAATTCACAATTTGAGACATTCATAACCTTCCCTAAAACATTATTAAAACTCAGTGAGAATCATGATTTTCATCCATGATTTTTGGAACAATATAAGACCATATTAGCATTGTCACGTTCTATATCTTTACAAATATTTTGTAAATAAATTCACTTCACAAAAACATCATCTTGAAAATGTTGGTCTAGAATGTTTGTCTAAAATGTTTATATGAAATATTTTTCTGAAATGTTCATTTGAAATTTTCACTTAGTCCATCCAAAAATGTTGGTTTGGAATTTTTGTCTAAAATTTTCTCTTTGTTCATCCAAAAATGTTCATCCAAAATTTTCAGTTTTTTTGTCCAAAAATGTCATGAAGTAGCTCGGGTTGACTTGACCTGTCACATGATCTGGCTCACAAGATAGCCTCAAGCATGCCTACTCATATGTGAGAGGTTGTCGAATAGTGGGAAGGGTCTAAAAGAATATAGTTAGGAGACTATACCCTCAGATAAAAGTGAAATAACAACAGAAATAGGCTAAACATACAATCATCCATGAACATTATAGTCTCAAAAATAAATAAATTACTTAAACAACTGCAATAAATGGAATGATGCATACATACTCAAAAAACTACAAATAAAAACATTGGTTTCACACTAGGTTAATATCATACAAAATAAAATAAAATAAAATAATACATAAGGATACACTACTACTTCGATCCAAGCCACATAACTGGTCTCCATCACGACTAGATGACTCTAGCATGAACCTCAGAATCCACAAGAATAACTTTGCTCAAACTTGAAACCTGGAGCCTCTTCCTGATCCACTATACTGTGATTAACCTAAAACCAGGCATAAAATTTACACATACACTGAGGTGAACATGTAGGGGGTGAGAAACAAATCTCAGTAGGCCACCCCTAATGGTGGTCCTAACATATTTTTTCATAAAAAGTGCATGCAACATGCATCATGTCCAGCCAAGCTAAACATAACTCCCAGTAAAAGATTAAAAAAATACATAAAGGAAAAAAAGGATAAAAAGGGAAATAGAAAACCTAGGGTTATATCCTGACACCCGCGATTAATCTACCCTTTCTCTATCCCTAACCAAAGTAATTACGAAACATGGCCCATGCATCCACAACATCAAATGTGTCTACCTAATCAAGGAGCTGAAAATTCCAACAAAAAGACAAACACAAATTCATACCCTAGGATCTCATAATTTTAATCAAACACCAAAACATATCTACCAGGAACTAAGACTCTAATGGTTTGATCTAAACTAGTGGTAGGGACCCCATTTAGACCTTGGGAGTGTACTACAATGCCTATAAGTCCTTCAGAACTAACTGGGTGAACAAACCTATCAATGCATCATCAGGATGGCTAGCCAGGCTCTATAACCCATAGAAAATCGGGTCCTAGGGAGTGAAATAGCCACCACGATCCACTATCCCTAGCCTCAAGAAAACTATTGGAAAAATGTGGCTTCACTCAACTAGATCATCCATTTTCTCCCCAACCCCACCTTACAACAAATATCCAACCAATGGAGGGGAGCACCAGAATCAAACTCATGGAACTTTCCCGGTCCAATAATATCCCAAAGGTCTCCTCCCTTACATCCAGTCCTAACCAAGAACAACCTTAAAACAAAAAACATATAACTGAAGTACAAGGGTCAGCTCACACTCTCACCCTCTAACCAAAACCACTGAAAGTAGTATTGACCACCTCATATTCCAACAAACACGAGGTATTCACCATGGTTCCCAAACCTCAATAGAACAGGACACCCTACAAAGGGATCCCCCAACAAAAACAACTCAAGTAGGATACTCTACAAGGGATCCTCCTGTAATATCTTATTATTGTTTTCAAGTATTCCTAAACCCCTATTTTTACCAATCTTTGTTTGGTTTTCATTTGGGGGTGTTTTGGGTTGAAATTTTAAAAGTTTTGAAAATTATAGGCTACTACACGGTTAGCGTATGGTTTTCCAAAACCGTACACCCTATTAAGCTAAACCATAAAAACCCAAGCAGTGGGGTTTTTCATGGTTTGTTAGACCATGTTCCCTCTTAGAAGAAACTGTGTTGCCCATTTAAAGTGGTGCATAGCCAGGTTTCATGGTTTGGTCTAACCGTGTAGATCTGCCCAGCTAACCATGCATGAATTTTAATTAATCCAAAAATCTAACTTAAAAATCTTAAAAGCCCTACTTTAGGTGTTGGACAGACCTATCATTGCCCCATATGAGTCCTTCTTCCTCATAAACTCATAAAAGAAGTTCTTATCCCCTTGGATCCCTCTCGAAAGTGATCTGAAGCTTGAGGAACGATGTTCGATCTTCTCCATGTTAGTTTCTTCTTCCCAATCTCTATATCCCATGATCTCTCTTCTCATCCATAGGGTTCCATGGATCCCCTTATTACTTTTTGGATCTAATAACCTCTATTTTGTTATCTTAAATCAAGGTTTGATCTTTGTCTTTGGGATTCTATGATCGTCGTTCTTCATTGAAAAATTTTGATTAGGATTTGGTGAATCGAGATCCATTGATCCCGAGGTAGGTGGTTTCGTCATGATGCCCAAATTTTTTTAACCCTAATTTTATTTATTTAATTTAAATTGTTTGAATTAAATTCAATTGAAATATTTCAATTATATTTATTTCAATTGGTTTGTTAAAAATACCCAATTCCATTGAATTCGGGTTTTGAAATGGAATTTTGGCATGAAATTTGGAAAACCCCCCACTTACATTGAATTGGGGTGTGTTTATGGAAATTGGTGAAATTTAAATTATTTAATTTAAATTATGGAATGGATTTGATGGAAAAATTATGAAAAACCCCAATTCCATTGAATTGGGGGTTTGTTATGAGATTGATGGAAATTGTTTGAAAATAAATTATTGAATTTAATTAAGAAAGTGAATTTTGAAATTAAATTGTGAATTGATTTCAAATCACTACTTTTTAAAAATGTCTTAAAATGGTTTTGATAGAAACTTTAGGGTTTTATCTTGGGAAAAAATTTATTAAAAACCTGTTTTTCTTTTTAAATAGAAATTGACATTTTTAAAATAGGGTAATGGGACTTAATTGTAATTTAAGGTTGCTTAAAATAAATTTTCAAACATTGAATTGTACTAGAGAACATGCAATCCCAGGTAGTTAGTGAGTTTTTGGGACAAACATGCTAGGTTGTAATTTCCCTAGAAATGGATTGACGCTTTAAAACACTAAAAAAATATTGTTCAGCACATTTTTCTTCCCCATTGGGATATAGATGAGTCCTCTATTTCCATTGAAAAGGGATGTGTGTACACGTTGTGGTTTATCACATGAGTGTGTGAGGATCCCATAACCTGGAACTATCATACCTCTTGGAAGATGACCATGGTGTTTGCTTGTTTATATATGAGATATAAATGTATTCCATTATTGAAAACTATTTTATATGCCTTGTGGATTTATATAAAAAAATATATAAAAGTGTTTATTTAATTCATTTGTCTAAAGCACCATTTTTGAAAGTATTTCTATCAATTGAAATATGAATCATGAATTTCTAAATTATTTCCATATTTTGAGAAGTAAATCATGATTTGTTTAAATATGCTTTTGAAATGACAAAACATTTTATTTGAAAATTGAAATATTTTTACTTGGTTAATTAAATATTGGAATATTATTATGGAATAATTTTCAAGACCCTACAGGGATTTTAGCTCACACCCTACCTATGTCATCGGGTGTTTGTAGATTATCTCTTTTTAGGTTCGAGTAGGGGTAAGGTACCACTTGAAGGTAGTTCTAGCTGTTGATTTGTGTACTTGGTGAGTTATGTTTGTTGGTACTTGGGATGTTTATATTTCTATTTTTTTGGTAATTTTCTATAGAGCTTTGGATTTTCATACCTATTTGACTTTAGGTACACTTCTCCTAGAGTAGTTTTTTTTTGTATGTATACTGATTTGTTATCTTTCTTCAGTAATGTTTGTGGAAAATTCATTCCCAATTTTATTTTTTATGATATCAGGTACTAGTATACAACCCATGGGGATCGAGAACAGCCTTAAGGATATGTCAGGATCATCTCGGTTATCGGGTTAATAGGGTACTCGGGCCGATTCATGACACCTCTAGTAAAACTGAACCTTGGGCCAAGGCCACTCAAAAGAATTGTGGATGGACTCCCATCTCATCCCTGCATAGCGTATATCCCAATATGTGCACCCACCCATTCACCAGGACATGTACCCCGCTAAGGTGTGTGTTCCTACGTGGTGTTCACCCCCACACGAGCACTGGTTGTGTACCCTACACGATCAAGTACCACCACATGAGGTGTCTAGTCAAGTACTTGGCCATACGCTGGAAGCCCACTACATGGTGTGTACCCCTATAACATGAAATGTAGTTCCTAAAAACCCATCTTACATGAAAAATAATAACAAACAGTGTGTTTTCTTCAAACCACATGTCATGTGATTAGGATTTCCTAAATAGAAAACCCTCCAGACCACCTGGAACACTCTGAAATACCCTAATTCTCCCTCAAACTACCTGATCGATCCTCAACGGGTCCCTAACAACCTAGAAATAAGATTAAAACTAAAAAAACTAATATACAAGGATTTATGGAAAAAACATAAAACGGAGACTACCTTTGGGTGGAAACCACTAAAGCTTCAATCCGATCAGTATTCTACGGGACTCGCATGATGATCGGGCGCGACCCGAGATCTGTGGTGGTGCCTCCTTCTCCCTCTCTCCCTTTCATCTCCATCTCCTCTATCTTGTTTGAAGGAATACCTAATAGGGGGTGTAATCGACACACCAAGGGAGGAAAGAAAATTAGAAAATAAAGAAAAAATAAAAGAAAAAAAAGGAAAAGGTAGAAAAACAGGGCCCGACCTAGACTCGGCACCCGACATGAGGTTATGCCCTTTATAGGAAAAAAACCCATTCCAGACTCAATGGAGAATTCAAAATTTAGAGATGAAATTGAAAACAGAAGATATCACTGAATAAATCTACATTAATAAATAATATTTAATTAATTAATTATTAAATATTCAGCCAAAATCTGAACAACTCAGAATTTCCCCAACATCCTATCCTAGAGTAAACACCATATTCCAGGACCAACATAGTGATTAGAAAAATTATCCAAGATCTCATGGCATGAGAAATCACCATTTTTACCATTGAAATCCACTAGAAGAAAAAATTCAGATTCCCTTGTTTTTCTTAAACCATCATAACATGGTTCGTGATAGAAAATGTTTGTTTGAAATTTTCATTTCATTCATCAGAAAATTTTCATCAAAAAAATTCACTTTGTTCAACCTAAAATTTTCATACAAAATTTTACTTTGTTCATCTGAAAATGTTAATCTAAAATCTGTTCTTCAATAACGCTTCTCTATTTTCTATAATTTAAAAATATCAATCAAAAACATCACACAACCATAGTTTCCAAACTTTGTAAACTTCATAAAACTCATAAAAACTTTTCCACAGCAAAAAATATGTCTAAATTTGTACTGTAGAACAAATTTACCCCCTTTATTCAGAATACATGGATCTTAAGATTTTTTAACTCATTGTGTTGGAAAATTTCAGAACAAAATAGCATAATTATATTTTATTTTCACTACCTTATACATCTAGTAACTTTCTTCTCATAATCTTCTTAAGGAAAGTTTGTCCTGTCTTTTCCCACAAATTTCATAAGGAAACACCATCTGGTCTTTTTCAATGAATTTCTTAAGGAAAATATGTCTAATATTTTTTGTCTAATGTAATATCCATCTGATTTTCTTTCTAAGAAATCTTTATAAATTGATGCGACTTTTGTTAAGAAAAAAAATAAAACCATATCATGAAAACCTTCTTTTATAGAAAACAATCCAACCAAACTTCTTCAAAAAAACATCCATCGTCAATAAGAACTCCTTCAACCAACTTGGTCCTAAGAATCTCCCCATTTAGATTTTTTTTAACCAAAAACCATAAATCATTGATTATTTGTATCTCAAGATATAAAATACTTAACCAAGAATTATAATCCTACATGAATGAACTTGGTGTAGGAAACCAGAATCATTGAACAAAAAAATCATGCTATCCATAGGAAGTGACTTAAGGAACTTTTCCCTTTAACTTCAAACTGTCACAATCTTCTTCAAACCTCAAACATTCATAACTTTTAATTTTTTCATGCAAGAATAATATTTCCTACATCCACTCAAATTAAATATTAAAAGATTTCACACATGATGAAATCATAGCTAACCCCTTTTAAAAAATCCCCATAAATATGTACATTACATAAAGGTTTAAAAACATAACAATAGATAGATTTATGTTACATAAATTTTCTACCCCTTGAAAACACTATCCAAAGACTATAAGAGAGAGGGGGTTAAAATGCTTGCCATATCCTTAAAGAGAAGGAGGTTGTACACTCATGTTCAATCTCAGTTTATAAAATGTTTCCTTCAGCAATGGTTTAGTGAATATATCAATAACTTATTCTATTATAGGAACATATTCCAACTTCAATTCATTATTCTCCACATTCTCTTTGATGAAGTGATATTTGATATCAATATGAATTGAAAGATAATGTTGCATTGTATTTTTAGTGAGATTTATAGAAATTTGATTATCACAACCCAAGAGTAGGGGTAACTTCACTTATGCTAAAAAACTTCCAAATGATTCTTCATCCACATAAGTTGTGTTGCATCTTGAGTGGCATCCAAATACTCAGCTTTTTCCATACTGAGAGTTACCAAATTTTATTTCTTTTTATTCTGACTCACACATATTTCCAAAAAAAAAGAAAAATACACTCGATGTGGATCTTATATCATCAACACTTTCTACTCAATCAGTATCTGTATAACCTAAAAAATCAACATTTCCTGAGTTTCCATATTTTATACCAAAATTAGTTGTGCCTTTGATATATCCGATAATTATTTTTCTTTCCAAGACATGAGATTATTTTCGATCACTTTAGAATCATTCACACAAAGTAAGAAAATATACAATATCCGGCCATGAATATATAAAATATAGAAAACTTCTAACCAAATTCCTAAATTTCTTAGAATAAACTTACTTACCTTCTACATCTTTTAGAAAATTGGTTACCACTAAAATTGGTATTGAAAATGGTTTTGAATCATCCATTCCAAACTTTATTAGAAGTTCCTTAGCCTACTTTTCTTGATATAGAAAAATATATTTCTTATTTTGTAAAATTTGTAACCCAACAAAATATTTCATTCTAACAAGCATGGAAATTTAAAATAAATTCCTCATCTCCGTAGAAAACTTTTCACAACTTTATTCATAATTTTGAGTAATGATAATATCATCAATATAAACAATCATAGTGAGGGGAACGTCTTGATTTTCTTTGATGTATAGATTACTATCAACTCTTATTTTCTTGAAGTTCAACTTCCTTAAGAAGGCATCCAATTTGGAATACTAAGATCTCATAGCTTTCTTCAACCAGTATAAATACTTTTTCAACTTACACACATAAATTTAATCTTTACCAATCATAAATCCACAGGTTTTTTCAATATAAAAGTCTTTATCAAGTTCTCTATTAAGAAAAGATAACTTTACATCCATCTAAAAAAATTTATAACCTCATTGTGTAATGATAATAAGAAATATTGTGATATTTTCTAATATTTCCATTGGAGAAAAAGTCTTATCAAAATCAATGCCTTTAATTTTTTATTAACCTTTACAAACTAGTCATGTTATGTTTCTTATCACTTTACCTTCTTCATTAAACTTATTCTGGAACACCCACTTTTTACCAATAACATTTTTATTATTTTATTTGGGTATAAGTTCCCAGGTATCATTTTTCATAATTTTATCCAAATCTTTATTCATAGTATCAATCCACTATTTATGCTTCCAAGCTTCATCAATATATTTTGGATCAACCTATGGATATAAATATGTATGTAAAATAGACTTTGAATCTCTTCTAGTTTGAACATATTTGTGTTGATCTCCAATAATGTTATGAACTTCCACTTATTTTCCCATCCTAGGAAGATATGTACAAAGTGGTTCCTCATCACTTGAGATAGATAAGTCTGAATCCTCAACTTCTTCAACATCAACATTGTTACTATCTTTCAGATATTTTTCATGTTTCCCAACTAAAACCACCTTATCTTCATCATTTTCCATCATTTCATCTATTTCTAAAACTTTTTTATCATATTTTTCTAGAAATTATACATCTGTAGAATCAAACATCATTATTTTTTCTTTATTAAAATATATGTATCCTCTTCCATTGGGATAATAGCCAAGAAATATTCTACCAACTCCTCTTTTATAAACTTTTCAAATATTTACACCCTTAATTTTTATAATGTAGAGACCTATGAAACCCCTTAGGTGTTTTAAACTTAGAGTTTCATTGAAGTACATTTTATAGGGATTCATATTAGATTTTGTCCCATAGAAACACATATTTTGAACATAAGTTGTTGTATTGTTATCCCCCTATAAAAATAATGATAAGTATCATGTTCAATCAATATTGTTCATTCCATCTTTACCAAAATTTTATTTCTACTTTTAGTAACACCATTTTTCTATAGTGTGTATAGTGCATTAAACTCATGATGAATGCCATGTTTTTTAAGATATTCTTTGAAATCCTTATTTTGGTATTCGTCACCATTATCAGTTCATAACTTCTTCACTAAACATTCACATTCTTTATCTACACTTCTCCTAAAATTATTAAATACTGTAAGAGAGTCTGATTTATGTATCAAAAACATAATATTTGTAACTCGGGTAACTTCATCAATGAAAGAAATAAATTAATGATCTCTATGTTTTTATTATTTACTCATCAGCCCAAAAATATCAGAATATATCAGCTCCAAGGGATGAGTTGAACAAATTTCAACTTTCTTATGTAATGAGTTCGTAATCTTTACATTCTGATAAATGAAACAACACCAATCCCTTCTTCTGTTCATGTCAGGAATATCACAGATACTATATCTATTTTTTAGTTTTCCTATATTCCTATGAAACATATGTCTCATACTCTTAGGCCACAAATTATTTGTTTCCATCATAATAAAAAAGCATGAATTTTTTGCACTGCCAAATTGAAACAAGTTTCCCTTGGTTCATTGTCCTTTCATAATATTCTTTTCCATCTTCTACCTTTCTTATAAAAAACCATATTTTCTAAAAACAACTTTATTACCTTCATCACAAAGTTATTAAATACTTAATAAGTTATGTTTTATCCCATCAACAAACAAGTTGATTTTGGATTTTAATTTTTCTTCACCAATAATAGAAAATCCAACACCTTTGATTATAAGTGACTCATCGTTATCAAAAGTCATTGTAAATTCTTTAAAATATTTCACACTCTTTAATAGCTACAAATATCCTATAATATATGAAGGGAACCCAGTATCCAAAATCCAGGGTCGTTCTCCTTTGGTATCTCTAAGAACAGTTTCAACGACAAGTTCTTTTTCCTTACCTTTATCTCTCTTCAAATCTAGATTTTTGGAATTTTTACAAAAAAAATGTACTATAAAAAAACAATACATCCTTTCCCAAGATGTCCAGACTATTCACATCTTTCACAAATATTTTCCAAATATTGGAATCTATTTTTGATTTTTACACCAACTTTCTCTAGTATCATTCTTTAAGTGGGTTGATTCCCCCCTCAAATTTTTCTTCTAGTTTCTATTGGGATTATTGTAATGTTTTTGATTAAACCAACACTTATAATCTATATGTAAAAATCCACCACAATACCAGTAGTAACCATTGAAGGAATATTTACCCCTGTAACTTCTATACTTTTTGGATTTGTAAACCTTCTTTTCATCAAATATATTACTTCCCACTTTGGAACTTTGTTGAACTTAAAATTTTATGTTGTCTTATGAAATTTACTCTTTAGATTAAAATTCTTCTCATCCTCAAAAAAATCACTAGTAGTAGCAATTTTGGGTTCAGACATCGAAATGTTTGAAACCCCAGATTTTTCAACTTTGTTGATTTTGGCTACATAAATGATTTTCTCAATTTTTGTATCTTTTTGGAAAGCTTAATAATTCTCATCAACCTTTGAGTATATTATTTTGTATCCTTATTGGGTTTACACATCTCAAAAATTTCACAAGATTCTTTAACTGAGTTTCAAAAAATTGAAATCTCTTGCTCGACATTATTAAGTTTTTGTTGAGTAAGTTTTAACTCTTCTTCCTTTGCCTTAAATTTTTCTTCAAGTTCTAAATTGAGTTTTTCTTCTCATCAACCAACTTCTTCAAATTATCAATATCCCTTAGCAACTTATATTTTTCTTCAAAAAAATATTCATGATTATTTTCTAAAAAACTTTATTTCTTCAACTTCTTGATCTCTCTTAAGTCTTACAATATTTCAAAGACATTATTTCAACTCTCTTTTCAATGAAAATTCCGACCGAGTCGCTTATTCTTTAGAACTAATACTTTCATCACCGGTGAAATTTTCATCATTTAATTTTTCAATAAGAGTTTTTTTAACAGTGTCATCACTAAAATTTGAAACTTCTCCTTCACTATTATCGTCTTTGTCACATTTAGACAAAAAACTTCTCCTTTTGGATTTATAAAACTTTTTATATTTTCCCTTGGAATTGTATTTATATTTTCATGAACTTTTCTTAAAATATATTCTTGAATTTATTTCATATTCATCACTTTATTTATATTCCTTTCTTTAAGGGAAATTTTCAAAAAAATGACCTATAGCTCTAGATCAAAATCATTTTAGTAGAAAATTCCCCTTTTACTTTCCTATTCCTCTTCACATTTTTAGAAAAAAAAAAGGACATGAATTCATCAAAATTGTTACTAACCTCATTTTTTATGCTAAAGTCGCAAACTTATTCATCTTTGAGAACATTATTAGATTTTACATTCTTGATAGATTTAAAGAAAATTTCTTGATCACCCTTTTCTTTGCTTTTCATAGCTTTCTCTCTTCTCTTTTCATATGTGATGAGAGTGCTATATAAATCATCCAAGGATAGAGTTTTAGGATCTTTATCTCCAATTATGAAAATTTAGCATCAAAATTTTCAGGAATAATTCATAAAATCTTTTATACAATAGTTGAATCATCTTACTTTTCACTAAGACATCTTATGGTGCTTATAATGTCATTCAATCTTGTAAAGAAATCAACAAAAAAAATTCATAATCACCCATTTTAAGATATTTGTACTTGAACCTCCATATTTGTAACTTAGATTTATAAACAATAATATTTCCTTCATAGATGTTCTCAAAATTCTCCTAAAAGCCTTTAGTAGTTATAAATCCTTTAACTCTTAGAAACTCACTTTTAGAGAGTGAGGAAAGTATAACATTTCTCGCTCACCCATTATTCTCCAAATTTTTCTTTTTAGTAGTTGTTAGAGGAACATTCTCTGTATGAGGAGGGAAAACATCTTCCATGGCTTTAATAACTTCATATCCAAGAGACATAAGATATAAAAACATTCTATCTTTACAAATATGATTTTTTTCCCATCGGAAACTAGAATCCCATTACTATTCACAGAATTATGAATATCTATAGAAAATTATCTATTAAATAAACTTTAGAAAATAGTCAATGAAGGGAAAATTTTCTCTGATACTAATTTAAATACCTAAGAAATATCTATGTTATCACTGAGAGGGGGGTGAATCGTTGAATTATTTTTATTTTATGCTTTTTTCTTATGAAACAAACTTCATCTCCTATTAAAGAGATATAACTTTGATAAAAAACTCACAAGGATAACCACACGAACACAAGAATTTACATGGTTCAATACTCCATAGGATTAACTAGTCCTTATCATGGTTTATAAATAATCCAATAACACACAAGACTCTAGGAAATAACCCTTTTATGAGGTTATAATAAGTAGGTAATACCCTTACACCAGCGTTTCACTTTTATCAAAACAATAGTGCATCTACTTTTCAAAAATATAAATTTGTAACAAAGATTTTGTAACAACTTTATAAACCTTCACCAACAGGATTAGGATTTTTTCACTATGTTACTTGTAAAAACATCACTTTTTCTCTTCTTATAAAAACTTCTCCTTCACTTTCGTACCTAGTAGAAGATAATAACTTCCTTCTTCTTCCTCAGTCTGAAATTTTTCCATCTAGAATTTTTCCATCCAAAATTTATCCATCCTTAATCTATCCATCTTGAATATGCCCATCTAGAATTTTTTTGTCCTGAATTTATCTATCATAAATCTATCTATCCTGAATCTATCTGACCAGAATCTTTCCATCCAGAATCTATCTGTCTAGAATTTGTCTGTCCTAAATCTATTCATCCTAAATTTTTTCATCCGGAATATATTCATCTGGAATCTTTACATCCAAAATTTTTTTGTCCAAAATTTTCTCATCTGGAATTTATCTTTTCCATTATTTTTTCCAATCATAACTTTTTCCTCAACCAAGATATTCCTTTTTTGGAAACATCCTTCTCAAAAATGGTTTTTAGAAGTTTGTTAAAAATTTATATCCAAAACTAATTCTTCAACACTTCAAACTTTTTCATGCAAGAGAAGTCACACCTACATACTTGAACTAACACCCTTTATATAGGTGCACTCAAAATAGGAAAGGTGTTAAATACAATTTATTTTCCTTCTACAATGAAAAATAAAATTTGAAAACTCCCACTCAAACAATTCATAATTTGAGACATTCAAAACCTTCCTCAAAACATCCTTAAAACTTAGTGAGAATCATGATTTTCCATTTATGATGTTTGTAACAATAAAAGACTATCCCAGAATCCCCACATTTTATATCTTTATGAATATTTCATAAATAACTTCATTTCAAAAAAAACTCATCTGGAAAATGTTGATCTAAAATGTTCATATGAAATGTTTGTATGAAATATTCATCCAAAACGCTTGTCTGAAATGTTCTTCTGAAATGTTCCTCATAAATGCTCACTTTTTCCATTTGAAAATGTTCATCCAAAATATTCACTTTGTTCATCTGAAAATGTTCGTTTGAAATTTTCACTTTGTTCATCCAAAATTTTCACTTTGTTCGTCTAAAAATGTTCATCTGAAAGTTTACTTTGTTCACCTAAAAATGTTCATATGAAATCCATTCTTTAGCAATGATCCTATATTCTCTAGACTTAAAAAATATCCATAAAAAATCATACAACCAAAACTTCCAAACTTCATAATATTCATATTCCTCAGCCAAAAATCTATCTTACTTTGTACACTCAAACAAAAATTTCCCGCTTTCTTTTGAATGAATGGATCATGAGATTTTGTATCTCATGATGTTGGAAACATTCAAAACAGAAAAGCATCATGATATTTTATTTTCACCACCATATATATTTGGTAACTTTCTTCTCAGAATATTTTTAAGGAAACTTCATCCTATATTTTTGTACAATTTTCTTAAGGAAACTTTGTCTGGTCTTTTTCCAAAAATTTATTAAGGAAACTCTATTTGATCTTTTTCCACAAATTTATTAAGGAAAATCCATCCGATATTTTTCATATGATGCCATCTCCATTCGATTGTCTTTATAATAAAACTATAAAAAGTGATGTGATTTATTTTAAGATAATGAATGAAATATATTTACAGCAAACATTCTTCTATAAAAAACAATCCAACTAAACTTCTTCAAAACAACTTCCAGCAGCCTCAAGAACTTCGTCGGCCAACTTAGTCCTAACACTATCAATATATTTATACTCATGTTGAAACTTTTTATTAAAATAATCCTTTTAAAATGATCAATTTAATTTAATATTAAAATACATAGCACTTTTAAAACAATTCTTTGAAAAATATGCTTTTTAACATTAAATGATTTTAATCAAATTCTTTTAAAATTTATATTCTCATAAGGAATTAAAATACTTGTTTTTATAATAAATCATTTTAATTAATTAATATTTTTATTTACTTGAATTTTTACTCTTTTAATTTTCTTAATTATGTTTCACATTACATTCTCATAATGTGTTAATGTCCATTTTTCATTGCAATAAAATATATCTTAGTTAATTTTTGTTCAGTATTACATGTGATATAATCTATTTAACATAGTATTTTTTTTAAATAAAATACTAAATTCTTGGGGTGTTACATTCTACCCCCTTAAATAAATTACATCCTCACAATTTTGATTTCTATCATTGATGAAAATTTATGAGGGTGCTCTTAATATAGTCGTGAATCATGATATAAAATGTATTCAAATTCTTCATAATAGTCCATAAATTGAAAGTGAAACATAAAAATCATATCCATAGGTTTTTCTAACCAGGTGTGCAATTATTCCCTCTTCTTGTGCACTGAGTGGATATTGAGTTAATACCCAACAAACCTTTTTTGAAGTTTTTACATATATGTTCATTAGAGACAAAGCATGCTACCACTTATAGTATCTAAACTGGGATTTCATTTATAGGCTACCATATACTCTTTATTTTACCATAATTTTAGGGTTTTTTTCTATATTTATATTTATACATAGTGTTTCCACTAATATATTCTAGTCCAAATTAAAACTAAAATTTTCATGATCATTCATACTAAATTGAAAACTCAAAATTCATGGAAACCTTTTCTTCCAAAATTCAACTCAACCTTTATCCCTGAAAAACATTAATCACATCAATCAATATATACCTTAATAATATATACTCTCGAAAATATATTAATATTTCCCTAAAATAACCCTAATTTTCTTTACATCAAATTACATACCAATACTAAGGGATACTTATTCCTTGATCATGTATTCTTCCTAAAACCTAATAAACATGTCTTAAAATATCACTAATCACCTTAGAATCCAATCATATAATACCTAAACAAAGGGGGTATACATAAATTTTAACTTATGATCAATATTAAACTTATTAACCCATAGTGGTATCTAAAAATATTAAATTATCCTCATATAATAACACCATAACCTCTAAAGTTATATAAACCCCGCTCTAATACTAACTGAGAGGCTCTAGACCCGCACTCCCAAATCTGGTTCTAAAAATATATTCTTTACATAGTAGATTTTATACAAAATGATGTGACCCAAACTTATACATAAATAATTAAAATATCAATGACAAATATTGAGTCATTTACAAACCCTGTGAATTTTAGGTTTACATTTTTAGAGAGTTATGAAAAATATTTAACTAAAAAACCCATATCTTTCTCATCAAATGGGAATTATTCTCAGTAAACCAAGGAATACTTATTTTGTAATAACTATTGAACATATACCATAAAATTATCCACACATGGTGACCATTTAGATATGTTTGACATGATAATATTCTTCATAACCTGGGGAAATGGAAACGTAAGAAGGGTTGAGTTCAAATGCTCAGTAAGGGTAGACCTAATCAATAACAATTGAAGATCATAAGTAAGCATAAGATAAACATATGGGTATGAGAACATAATCAAGGAACAGAAACACATCATAGGGAAATCATACCCAATAAAATATGGGTCATAAGTCATGAATCATAACATGAGGCTTTTGTTGTAAAGAAGTAGATATTCTAGGATCATAGAATAATAAGAATATGGAAACAACATAAAACATGAAATCATAAGCATATATAAAAACTCAATGTCAAGAAAATATATCATAGTGGATAGAGTCCAACAGTGGTTTGGGTTTACTCCTCAGTCCCTTATATATCATATCATAAGATATAAAATATTAACCAATGTATTAGATGGATATTTAATTTTTGGACCACCCGCCATGTCACAATATATACATTCATATGTGTTCCATACAAGAAAACATTCATAAATCCATAAAAGCGTAATTAACAAGAGAAAGAAAGAAAATCATAAATTTATCCATAAAAATGATCAACATATATTTATATAAATAAGAAATATTGTATTATTGGAGCATATCCTTGGTGAAGCATGAGAATGGTTAGAGGATAACGACATAAATGAAAAACACTTTTACAAGAAGATGAGTTACTTAACACTTTTGAATGGAATCACATTATAAATGTCAATGATTGGATCATTTTCTACCATTAGTTAAATTTCACAAAAGAAAAACACCATAAGAGAATTTACATGGTAATACCTGAAATATAACTCCAAATTAGATTGATATTTTAGGTTTTGAGAAGAAAATGGAAGTGAAATAATTTTCATAAATCTTTTGTGACATTTTGTAAAAACAAACTTATAAGTCACTTAAAGAATCCATTCAAGGGGTGATAAAATGACATTTAAAACCTTAATTTTAAAATAATTCAAAATTTTAAAACCTTGAAAATAAAAAAGGTTAAATATATAGAATGTGGAGTGTAAGGTAAAAATATACATAAGTAGAATGAAAACCCTTTATTTATTCTTTTAAAACATTAAACTTTATTTTTAAAATAAACGATTCAAAATGAAATAGGAATAGAAATTAATTTAGAAAATATTAAATCTTAGAGAGGAATCTTGATAATGAAGAATTAACATAATGATGAAAAAACTCATTCATGAAGAAAACATTAATTATTTTTCACACTTTTGTAAAGAAAGTCCAAAAAATGGCCTATGAAAAAAATGTTAAAAAGATTCATTTTATTTTTTAAAATAAATTTAGAGATGGTGTAAAATGACCCTAAATAGTTATTTATGTATATATGAAAATATTATTGAAAACAATATAAAGAATATGGATATGGAGGAAAAAGATTCATGACCATAAAGAATAGACAAGGTTAGTTTCACTTATAGGAAACCTTTTGGTTGAATTGTAAGCCAAAGGTAAATGGAATGATAAGACAGATTTTAAAACCAAAAAATAACTAGATAAAAAGGAAAAAATGGTTTTTAGAGAAAAATTATGTACAATTCTTTCAAATAGTGATTTTGATATAAACAATCCCAAAAACAAAGTGAGATTTTAAAATAATCCTGTATAACTTTTATAATATTTGAATCAAAGGGTCGTGAAAGAGAGAGCATGAAACAAAAAAATTAAATACCATTAATAAAGGGATAATCAGGATATAATATTTTAAATAGGCTATATATACACTATATAAAGAAATTAGGTTTATATTACAAAACATGTCTCAAAGAAGGAAATTTAATATGGGAAACCCCTTATGAACATCATAATTTTTTAAATAAGAATCCTTCATAGTAGAGTTCATGAGAAATAAATTTAAACCAATAGAAAATAAAGAGGAAATAAAAT
The DNA here is from genome assembly GCA_963277665.1 of Viscum album. NCBI lineage: Eukaryota > Viridiplantae > Streptophyta > Magnoliopsida > Santalales > Viscaceae > Viscum > Viscum album. The sequence goes on from OY728150.1 coordinate 720,089,233, forward strand.
ATTATACAATCATATTGTGGAATAAACTAAACATATAAGGATAAAGTCCAAGAATAATGATTATAACCCAATGAAAGTAAATTACACTAACAACAACACATATGACTTAGGTATTGTATGAATCAAAGTAGAAGGAAAATAGAGAGCATAAATGAATATAAAAATCCAAGAGTATTTTCTTAAGATATAGTATGTCAATTGGGAAGTATTTGCACTATTTAAAATTAAATTGGTGCATAATAAGAAACAAATCTCAAGGAATTGAAATTGAGATGAAGAATCTTTACCTAGGATCCCCACTTAGTCGAACGCACTCTAACATCCTATATAAGAAAGAAAAACTTATTAATAATTTATTTCATAACCTTATCGATTTATATTTCATTTGTTAAGGTACATTTATTATCATATTTCATTCAATTGTTTTATAGTTTCTTACCCTCATCGGCCATTTGGGGTTGTTCAGTCAATTTATCCAAAACTTCTTCAGTACGTTGACCGTGTAAAAGGTGTTATAAAATAGTTCCATAATATCCAGAATTATATATTTATATATTATCTAACATTACAACTGAACAAAAGTTATTCATCTAAATATATTGTCTAAAATAAATTTTAGTTATGAAATATGTCTCGGTATACTCGTTTTTTGGCGGTTAAAATCACTATGGTCATTTTTCGTGAATATCATTAATATAATAGAAAATTTATTTTTATATATTATTATTCAAGTAAAAAATATCATATTTATTAATTAAATACATTTTTTGAACCATCCAAGTAATATGATGATGAAAAATAAAATATGTTGTTCATGGTGGCAGTGAACCAACAAAAATATGGGCAACATTTTCATTTTTTGAATGGATGGGATGAAGGTAGATAATTGTTATTAAATTAACATAATAAAATTTTAGTATAATAATTATAATTATTTTATTATATTCTTGTGGTTAAAATTTATTTGGTGGGGTTGGAATAATAATAAAAGGAATAGAAATGAAAATGAGTGATTATGATTTCTTACCATACTCCTTCAAAAAACTCCTTTGCTAATTGGATTAAGCCTTTAAAAGGTGGGGTTTTGATTATAAAATAACCTATTGGATGTGTCTAAGAGTGTTGGTAATGGTTTTCTGAATATATTTTTCTTGTTAAGAAGCTTTAGGTGTGAGGATAATTGGGGTGGTGAATGGATACTTTCATAAGTGAGAAGGATAAAATTTTTATAAATATTAAATTATTAATATTAAAAGGGATGTCATATTCAAGGAAAGTGGATCCAAAATTTACAATTAGTGATAATAAGATAACTTAAGTATTTTAATAAATCATACACCCAATTATAGAAGAGTTTTTGTGATATTTTGAGACTTTACCTCTTAATTTAACATGTTTAAATCATTTTATCTTTTACTGTGGTGACTAATTTTTACCTTGGTAACCTATTTTCTTGCTCTAAAATTAAATTGAACTTATTAACTAATATTTATTAAGATGATTCAAAATATGAAATCCATTTTATTAAATTAGATTTCTAAAGGTGATAAAAAATAACTTCAATATAAGTGCACATAATACAGTAAAAACAATTTTTAGATAAATGAATTCTTAAGAATAAAATACTTTTTTAGGAAAACTAATATAAATATAATTAATACCCATGATATTTATTGGTTTATTATTAAATAAAGGAGGTTTATTTGATTTTAAAACCAATCCAAACTCGAATTTAACCTTGTGAATACTTCCATCCAATGGCCCAAAGGCCTTCATTTTATTTATTTATTTTGATAATCCACCTTTCAAGGGGTGAGGTGGAACCCTTACAAGGCACGTAGGCATAAGTATTACATGGATCGTACGCCTTAGAGGAATTCATTTTCCCGTAGGCTTCAAACATTACATACAACCCAGACTAACTACTTGAAACTGCTTCTCCCCAGCATCTTCATCGTGAAATCAACTCTACACCTTCATATGGCTGTTCGACTAGGCATTCTCGTGCATGCACAGGCTTGTCCTGATGGCAGGTGCCATACCCTCTCATTCTAGCAATCTGTTAAGCTTCTACTGTGGTGAAAGCTCCTTGCTCATCCTCCTTGTAGAGTTTGTTCCTCGTAGGTCGTCTGGTTTGCATCTGCACTTGAGGTGGCTCGAAGTCCATGAGGTGGCCCGAAGGCCTGGGTGGCCCGGAGGCCTTAAAGGACTCGGGGACTAAATTGGTGGCCCGAAGGCCCAAACGGGGGCATATTCCCGGATGCTACAGTGTCAAACAGTACCTGCTACAGTACTGCTATAGTAACCCGAAAATAATGACTCCACCTTGATTTGATCTCAGGTCTCCCAGATGCACTTACGGAGTCCTTACCAACCGGGCTAAGGCTCATGTGCATTAACCTTGTGAATACTTGATTTAAAAAAAACCAATTTTTTTAATAGATTTAAATAGAACTTAGGTTCCAAAATGTCAATCTTTAGTTTCTAAGTTAAAATTATTATTTTTAAATGCTTTATTTTATTCCTTAAATACATATTTGGATGAGGAAAAGGTTTAATAAATTTTTAATTCATCATTATACAATTATTATGTCAAAAAAGTCACAATATTTATAAAAATTGTATTTTTTTACTATTCATCTAAAAATCAACCATTTTAGAAAAAATCCTAAAATTCAACCTATGATAATTTTAATATGTTAGATCAAAAAAATGTGTTTAATTTTTTCAAATTCTAATTTTAAAATTAAGATTTTGACTTTTAAATAAAAACATAAAATAATATTAAAAACTATTTTTATGGAAAAATGAATTTTAAAGTTCAAGTAATCTTATTTCATATCAATTACCAATTAAATTCATGTAATTCTATTTATTTTCACATTGAAACATTTTATTAGTTTCATAATTTTAAAATGTTCAATTCAATTTAAGATAAAAATACACAACACTTTAAAAACAATTCTTTGAAAAACATGTCTTTTAACATTAAATGATTTTAATTACATCACATTAAAATTTATTATTTATCAATTATTTAGTTTTAGAACGCATAAAATAATTATTAAAAAAATATCTAAGGAATTAAAATACCTATTTTTATAATAAATCATTTTAATTAATTATTATCTTTTTATTTACTTGAGGTTTTACTTTTCTTGCATGTTTCTTAATGATATTTCACATTGCATTATCATAATGTGTTATGTTCATTTTTCATTGTAATAATATATATATTGGTTTGTTTTAGTTCAGTGTTTCTTGTGATATAAAAATTTAAACACAATATTTATTTAAATAAAGAAAATACTAAATTTTTAGGGTGTTTCTTTTTTATGGATTGAAACTCCCTGTTGATTTCCCCCTTGACACCCAAAATGGTCTAACAATATATTATCATACATGTTTTTCTTAATGTCCATCACATCTAGATTAGGCCTTCAAATGTAATCCTTTTAATAAGGTAATTAGAATAAAATACTTATCTTATTATAATTATAATTGTGTTATCTATTTTTCGAAATAATGGAAGATAATGTAGGTGATATAAAATCCTTAAAATCAAAAGTAGCATTAATACATTCATGATCAAGCTATTCTAAATTTTGTGTTAGATAATTATTGTGCTCCAACATACCCTAGCATTTCCTAATTTTTAATGCTCACTGCTACTCCTAATTAAATTTTTATTTAAAAAAGAACATTTAGAAGGGGATAATGGGAACCCAAACAAACATCAAAAAGTCACAAACTCTAACCATATAAAAAATCACCAGGCCATTCCAGATAAAATTAAAAGAGTTTTAATCTTTCACCTAGTGTAGGCTCCTATCGATAGAGGTAACTTCCATTTGTGGATCATCCTTGGTGAGTTCCTTGAAGTGATAATCCATCTTTTCTAAGAATAACTAAACGTATTCCTCCAAATTTATTTTCCCCTCGTTGATTCCACTTGGACATCTTCATGAGTCACCCTACCTAGAAACTATTCTGGGTTCCTCATCCGCATCATACGGAGTTGAAATTTTATTTCCCAACTTTACTATATCCTGAAGAAGACCTCCATGAAGTGGTACTTCAAACCGGTTGTGCTTCTGCCTAGGTTTTATTTAGTTTGTCCGCTAACCTGGTGACCATGGGCTTCAAAAGTTTGGATTAGTCTTTGTGTTTCTTAGTTTTTTTCTTTTTGTTGACTGGAAAATTTCTAGAAATAATATTACCTTTATTCCTATTCCTCGAGCCACATCTAACAGCCATTATCGTCCGGTGATCTTGTTCACACTCCAAAGCTGATTGGGAGACTGTCTCTTTATCACTCTGTTGAAGATCCACCTAGGTCCTAGAACCGACCTGCTTCCTCTTCCATCTTGGAATGGCATACTTCCACCCTTCAGGATCAATATCCTCATCCTATTTTATGTTCAAGGATGATAATCGATTTTGAAGTTGGAATGAGATTGGAGGTTACCTCTGGGTAGAAAACCCCAAAAACTGAGAAGCCCCTTCAACTATAGCAGCCTGAGTGAAGGAAAAGGAAGCAGTGGAAGAGCTTGGCCATGTCGCTTTTGGGACCTGAATAGTCGGGTTGAAGCCATTCAAGTCGCACCTCAAATTGGAAAAAATGTCCACGACTCTCGGTTCAGGGTTCTGAGACCTTTCTACTTTATGGTGACAATCTACAAAATCTGAAACAATAGTACCTAAGAGATCTCCCGAAAGGTCTGAAGGAGGATTGGTCTTCTCCCCATACTGGCATTTGGAGGATCCGTGTCCTAGTCGCCTACACGACGGACAAAAGGCCGACCAGGATTCATAGAAACCCCATTGCTTCCAACGGAGTTCACCTTCAATCTCAAGGCCAATAAACTCCAACGGTACCCTCGAAACATCAACTTAGACAAAGATCAGAGGAGATATGGGGTGACCGAAAGCTTGGGTTGTAAAATATAAACAAAGTAAATAACCCAACATGTTTCTAATCAACCTTAGTATTTCCGGATTATGGAATGGGAGAGGAAGGACGGGGAGTGAGATCCAAATTGCAGTGGAGGGAGGGTGCTTTTTTATGAGGAAATCAAATGAGCAATGAAATAGGGAGAAGCAAAAACAGGAAATAGAAGGGGAGAAAATGCCTAGGTAGAGATGAGATCATCTTCAGACGAAAAATGAATCAAGAAGTGGCAATGGTCCATAAGCCCTACGACTGCCCGATCGATCAAACCCCAAGAATTGGATACATACCTGTCAAAGGTGTCCGCCGAGGGGTGATGTTTTCTGAAATGAACCTACCAAGAGAAATACAACAGTGAAGAATCGTGCATAAATTCCAGGGGAGAAATCGGGAGAGAAAGAAATCCATTGATGCGAGACCGAACTTTAGGGCACACTTAGCATTCGGGGAATCTGGGGAGAGTGTGAGGGCATACAAAACCCCTGATCCTTTTTTAATTCTCACAAAATCTCATTTTATTTTAATTTTGAGTTTTTTTTTAAGTTTGGAGTCTAATCCTAGATTTATTATTAATTCAAATACCTCTTTTAAATTGAGTATAGGGAGACTCATTACATATCCCAAAGTCCTAAGGCCAAGTGGTCTGAATACAAGGCTTGAAAACCTATTTTTTGGCCCAAAAGACCCCTCAGTGAACAGTACTTCTACAGTACCCGCACTTCTACAGTACCTGCTACAGTAGTTTCGCCGCTGCTAAGTAGAATATCTTGCACAAAATAGTCTTACACATACATGAACTGCTAAATATTTAGTTTACTCTTACATATAAAAAACTCTAAAATTTTAGGGCACACTTTGCATTCGGGGAAGATGGGGAGAGTCTGAGGGTCAGTGAAAGGGGAAAAGGAGTGACACTGGGGGGGAATACAAAACCCTTTATCCTTTTTTAATTCTCACAAAATCTCATTTTATTTTAATTTTGAGTTTTTTTTTAAGTTTGGAGTCGAAGCCTCAATTTATTATTAAAGCAAAGACCTCTTTTAAATTGGGTAGAGGGAGACTCATTACATAGCCCGAAGTCCCAAGGCCAAGTGGCCTGAATACAAAGCTTGAAAGCCTATTTTTTGGCCCAAAAGACCCATCGGTGAACAATATCGTTACAGTACCCGCGCTTCTACAGTACCTGCTACAGTAGTACTGTCGCTGCTAAGTAAAATATCTTGCACAAAATACTCTTACACGTACATGAACTGTTAAATATTTAGTTTACTCTTACATATAAAAAATTCTACAAAGTATGATTTTATATGTAGTCAGTTATATTTAGCAGTTAAACTTATGTGACGAGTGAGTTAATCTAATTCAAGATTAGATACTTATATATTCATACATATATTCAAGGGAAGTATATTTATTCTTAAATATCATATATATTTCAAGATTTATCTTACATGAAGACTTATATTGTGGATGTTCATCCATATTTTGATTTTAAAGATTTTTTTCATGGATTTTGTGGCTGATGGGATAAATTATCAAATATTTTCTCAACATTGAAATGGTTTATCAACAATGGAATTTTTTATGAAGTTTGAACTAAGGTTTTATTTGAGTTGTTGCTTATCGAAGATTGAAGATATTTTCCAATGGGTATAAAGTTACTTATTTTTAAGGAGATAATCAACAAAGTATTTTAATAATTTAAATTTAAATTTTTTTTTAAATGATTCATATCGATAGTAAATGAATACAGATAATAAAAATATAATTCCATTTGTAATCATTCACACAATAGTTATGCACACCCTATTAAAACTGCAACTTTTTTATTGCTACCATGAATTAAAAAATTACTGATACTTGATATTCTTTTTTTTATGATTGATAGAATATATTAGAAGAAGAAACTTTGAAAAATTTCATAAATTCATGATATTTTTTTGATATTCAATTCATTTTATTCCCTCATATTTAGCTATTCATTGGGTTCTAATGAGTTTTGGAATTAAAGTGTTAAATAATTTGATTGAATGAATATTATTTAAAATGAACAAATTGGGAATTTAATTTACATATTTGATTTTTGGAGTAATATGAATGTATTTATATTGATTATTCTTTATCTTGTTAATATGAAGTGGGGGATTATAAAACATGACATTGGATTTCATGATTGAAAAGACAACTATTAAAGGAGTAGAGATGATTAGAGGATTGTTATGGATTCATTTCCCAGTAAAGATTGAAAAATAGCAATGTAATTGGAACAATAAACAAAAATTTATCCAATGTAAGCATTATAAAACACTCTACCACTTTACGTAAGCATCATTTAACCATCGTAATATTGATTATCAGTGCCTTGTAAACATGGTTGACATCTGTGTAAGAATCAGCTGACACCTTTCATAAGCGTCATAGAGAGCTCTATAAGCATAACTTCCAAACATTGTGAGGATGATCCCTACTACAAAAACATCATTTTTTGGAGCTGTAAGCATGATAAAAGCCTTATACACCTCTTAATAAGCATAAAAAATCCACAAACTTGTCTCCATAAGGGTCATCTCTACTTCAAGACGAGTCTACAGGACACCATACCATCATTCATGAAACTAATCATAGGTGTCAACATTGATTATAATGTGCATGATGTTTTGATAAAGAACAAATAAATGAAGTTATAGATTTTCTGGAAAGATAGGTCTTGGGTGGGAAAACAATTTGAGGAAAAAAACTTTCAAATTTTCAATAAGTAAGGATCTCATGGGGATTTGACCAGATGAAAGAGAAGGAAACTGGGGATCTATAGGAATTAGAGAAGTCTAAATGAAATAATGGGTTCCATGGGTCAAGAGTTCACTAGAGAGTTTATTGTTTTTGTTGTTCTGCTTTAGTTTTTATTTTTTATTTTTCTTTAATTATTCAATGAATTCTTCTCCCCACTTCATCTCTATTTTCTATTGAATAGAGGGGTAAAACATTGAGTAATCTGGGAAGGGAGGTATCTCCTTATATAATTATCGATTATTCGAACTTCAATGAATAAGATCTGTATATTTTTTAAACTATTTTTTGGTATTCAGTAGTAGTTTTTAATATCAGGTGTGCTTGTGTTTGATTTGATTATATTTATTATTTATTTCCTTGGTTAATGATCCATAATATCCATACACTCATTTTTTGTCAATGTATAATGGAATAGGAAATATCATAGTAGTGAAGAGATTAGAGATCGTTGGCTTGTGCGGAAGTGGCAGTGGACACTCTTGATTTTCTTAGGAAGCACAAGACCCGATTGGGTTTTGACTAAGCTAGAAAGGAGCGATTTAATATTTTAATTTCACACATAAGAATGAGGGTAGACCTAAGAAATTATATATATTAAGTTTAACCCCACTAGAAGCATTCAATCAACGATGAGAGGTGAAGCAATTGTGTCACCTCTCATTTATTAGTTATTAAGAAGGAGAAACAGTAATTTAGAGACTAGGATAATATTAAAATTAGAAATCCCACCCTGACCCAATCATTCTATCACCATTAATTTTTTCAATCTCTTTCCCCGTCACTTTACTTTTTTTAAACCAAAGAATTCAAAAACACCTCCTTTTTTGAAGTGACAATAAATTTTTGAGCACTCCTATCTGGATATAACCTAATGTTACCACTAATACCACATTTAACATAGGTAAATAATATATTTTTCATACCCTACAACAAGGTGGTTATTAAAAAATAATATCATGACTAGGAAGGAAGTAACAAAATATAATTTATAAATCAAATGACTAAAACTTCTAACTATCAAATTTACCCTTATGACCAAGACATAGAATGGACTTTGCTAGCCAAACATAGAAATTTAAACCCACATTATGAATTTGAGTAAATTTCCTTTTCAAACTCAAGTAAAACATATAGTTTTCATATTGATACTTACATCATGTAAGACAAACCAAGTAAGACCTTAAGATACATGTGTGCACCATAATTCATTAACCAAAACAATCAAATTTTCATACTTGAGTTAAAAAAATATTTTGAATTGAAAACTATCTTAATAAAACTACTACCAAAATTTCATGGTTTGGTAGGAGAAGATTCAAATAAACATATAATATAATTCACACTTTACTAATCACAATGAATCTTTATGGAGTGGTTGAGGAAAAATTTAAGCGGAGGACAGTCCCCTTTTTCACTCAAAGGAGAATCTAAGTAGTGGTTATATAACCTACAACCAAGAGAGGTACATGAATGGGAGGACCTTCAGAGATGTTTTATTTAGAGATTATTCCCCGCCTCCTGTATCATTTTCAATAGGAAATAGATCTATTCTATCATGAAATATTCTAGATAGATTCTTTATGAGTATTGGGAGGGTTCAATAATCCATGTTCAAGTTTCCAACATTAATCCATTTAGGAGATCCATTTCCTACTATTTTTCTATTAAGAATTACATAAAAGTGATATAAATATTTTAGATACATCATTTGTAGGATATTTGATTGAAAAATATCTAATAAAAGTAAATGAATCAATGAAAATATTATATATAACTAACAATATTTTGGCACAAGACGTACAAACATAAAAAGAATTAATAAGGTAAGATATTTTAATTTTCCACCTTTGTTGGATTTTAAAATTTAAGAGCTAACCAATATTTTCATAAAAATGGACATAAATAAAACTAGTTGAAAATGTGAATTAGTTAAGGTTTATAGTTCCTTTTTATCCCCCATTCATTTTATTAATAAGTATACTTAAGTGCAGGGAATTGAGAACTGTTCATTTTCCTACAAGTATATGAAATTTCTATAATATAATCTAGGATAGATAGAAAATTCCCAAGAAAAATTTTTATTTTAAAACCAACAAAATTAGGCTATGAAACCTTACTAAAACTAGTATTTGCAACAACCATAAATTTAATAGAAAAATGAGCCTTTCCAATATCCACCACTCTTTCAACTGCCATATAAACCACCCATTATCCAAATAGCCTATCAACCACCCCTTTTCTAGAAAAAGAGTCAATTTGAATAACCCTTCACCAGTATAGAACCCTTAGTACAATAAAAAAAGTACCTAAAGTTGAGGAATTGATAAATGAAGTGAAGGATCTAAAAAATATACTCAGTTATCTTATAGATATCCTATATAAAAATCTAAGCAAACCAACAACCTAACTAGTCCAAAATCCAAATGGGAATGTGAGTATAGTGACAAAAGGAAGTGTAAAATAAATTCCACCACTATCCAAACCTAAGATTGAGAAAAATCAACCAAAACCAAAATAGAAGGAAGCTAAAAAGTATTGAATGGTTTCTTACAACCAACCCTGAGAAAAAGAGATGAATGTGGAAAAGAATAGAGATAAGGTAAGAAGAAAGAAACAAGATATCTCATTATAAAGGTAGAAAAGGGAGAAGAAATAACTTTCAGTTCCATTCTCATAAATAATGATCCAATCAAATAAAATCAAAGAGGAAGAAATTCAAAGTGAAAATCTAGAAACATTCTATAAATTTGAGATTAATATTACAATTTTTGAATCTCCCAAAAAAATCCCCAAGTATGATAAGTTCCTAAAAGATATTTTTACCAAAATAGGAGGTTTTAAGGGAATGCGTAGTTTGACCTGGGAAGTAGTGTATCGACTTTGATCACACCCCAGTTATCCAAAAAAAATCAAGATGTAGGTAAATTTTATATCCCTTTCCCCATTAGTTCAAATAATTTTTCTGATTATTTATATGATTTAGGTTTTTTGATTATTTTGAAAACACACTCAACTTTTACTTCTTTAAAGATGGGAGAATTGAAGCCTACAAGAGCGATGGTAAAATTTGTAAACTTATCCACTACATTTCCAGTAGGAGTCTTGGAGACTTTACTAGTTAAAGTGTAAGACCTGATCATTCCAGTTGACTTTTATATTCTCAACATGGATGAAGATAGAACACTAGCCCACTAACACATTATTTTGGGTTGACCCTTCTTAAACACAACCAAGACTATCATCATTGTGCATGAAAGAATAATCACCATGGATTTTGGAGATAGAAATATCAAATTAAAATTTTTTGAGTCAACGGGGAATCCTTCATAGGATAATTTCAATCTTACACTTTCCCACTTCAAAGAGTCTAAACTAATTGAAGATCCAGATATGTTATGTAACACCCCGAAATTCTAAAGTAAGAACATTATATTTAATAGTGTATATGACACACAACACCAAGCGTATAAAGGAATATAACATCCTGAGACATTACAGTATATTTAATAGTTTAAATAAATATATTCTATATCTTATAATCCACAAAACATTGAGTTATCCTATGTTACACACAAGAACTTCATTGTTTGGTAGTTTGCGTTACACGCAAGACTGAGTTTTACCGAACGACAATATATTATTAAGATATCATTATTTAATATAATAAGGTATAACCTACCCATTAAATTGATGGTTATGAATAGGATTAACTAACTTATGAAAATATATGGTTGAATTCATTGGTTAAAAATTAAATATAAATTAATATAAGAACCAACTGAATATAAATATAATGTTTTTATAAAAAACTATTTTATGCTCACAAAGTTATTTTATCCTAATAAATTAAATTAATTAGAATTAGTGAATGATATTAATGTAATATATATATATATATATTATATATATTCAATAAAATATTTTTAACATTCATACAATATATTTGATAAGCATAAGATAAGAACAAACCCAATATTATGCATACAAATCTATATTTTTATAAAGGCAGTTTTACCACCATTTAATGACACACCTATATTAAAACTACATTTTTTAAATTTTATAAATTTTATATTTCAAAATAAACTTCATTTTTTTAATCATATTTTTAAAATTAGCTCAGGGTAAACTTTTGGTATTTTTCTGTGAAGTTTCATTTTTTAATGAATGGAGAAAAATCTTGAATTTTAATCGTAAACATTTTTTCGCCTAATTTATTTATATAGTTAAATTATATTTTAAACTATTTTTTATGTAACATTAGATAAATTATACATAAATTAATCCAATTTATGTCACTATAATCAATTTAACATTGAAGTTGGATATAAAAACATTTCAAACTTTTGAACAGTTTTACTTAAAAAACTTACTCCTTCATTTCGTCTGCTGGATTAAATTTAAATTAATTTATACCAATTAAATGATTTGAATTTGGAATAATGGATTCCATATTTTTAATCATAATAATTTATAATTTATATTATTTACAACTTAGTTTTTGATCAAAAATATTTGTGAATGCAGTTAAAATTAATTAATGTGATTAAGGTAAAATTAATCTTAACAAGGGACTAAACCTTAATCTTAAGGGAAAAAATGACCTAGAAACATGTAAAAACCTATTATATGTAAATATTTATACAATATAATACATTTTATAAAAAATCATTATTGAAGGCACATGATGTAAGAGAGACCTCTCAATAGTGTTTACCTTTTTATATTTACAAGAATGTCACTCCTCATCCACTATAAAAAGAAACTCACCCCTACCACTTATTCACACATCTAAAGCCATTTTATAGTAAAAAAATTTACTAAAGAATCTCCCAACTTATCTACCCTCATCCTATAAGCCTCAATTTTTTCATAATGCAATCCAAGGAATTCATTTGGTGCAAACCAGAGGGTGTTACCCCAAAAAGAGGTAACATTCTTCAACAATCACTTTTGTTTTATTTATTTCTAAAACCATTAAATTATTATTATTATTTTATTATATAATAAAATTAGTATTATAAATTTACTAAGATATTTTTATGTTAAGGTTTTGATCTACACCTTCACACACTTCCATCAAATGGGGAAAAAATTAATTGTTCGTGTGTACGGCAGACTGCCGTGTCACGAAATGATATCATTTATTTTTACTTTACCACCTATCATGGTTAGTAATTATGATGGAAACACTATTTTTATATAATATATATTATATTTATGTTTTATTAATACTTATTTAGTTTTTATATAACACATACCTTCATGTTTTCCATTTTGTGGGGATACGATAACATCGTTTGTGAACTTGTGGACTACCGCCTCCTTAAAGTGATATGATTCATTCATGCTATACATGGAATGTATTAAGGGAATGTTTTAATAAAAAATTATGACATATATGATATAAATATGATACTTTAATGATAATATATTTTTGGGAAAAATCCCTCAAGGTAACATTGCAGCATTTTTGGATTGGTTGTGTTTGTTGACAAAGCAGGTTTTCATGGTGAATTGTAGAGTTCCAGAGATGTTTTTGACAATACATGTTAAAAAATAACCATGAAGAAGGAATGGATGATATGGAGGCGGTACAAAATAATAGATACAAGGTGGCACCGTTTTCCAGTGTTTGCCAAATTTTTGGGGTCTAAAATTTGGGATTTGGTGAGTGTCACGAAGAGTTGATTTCCTTGAAGATTTCATAAAAATATGGAAAAGGAATGAGTTTCGTGAAGATGGGATTCATGAAGTGGATTTCATAGAGACTGGAAGAATGTTGACAGTGAGCTCTATAATTACGACGAGCTTCGCAAATAGTAGAGGTGAAGAGCATTGCGGTGAATCTTTACGATGGTGACGCAAAGGAATTGATAGAACACTCCATGATTACGAAGAGATCCACGATTTGAAAATTTTCATGGTTCTTCGTGATATGGAGAGAATTTTTGTGGAAATTTCAAAGCTTTGCGATTTGAGCTGACATGGTGCTGACTTTGCGCGGAAGGTTCTCGAGTCAGTGTAATCACCTATAAATATACCTCGACCCCCTCGAGAGAATTAGAGAGATCAAACAAAAAACTTTAAGCTCTCTAATTGTGAAGGAGATTAGTTAAGCAGGGAGCTTTGAAAAAGAAAAGGGAATTCATAGAGACAGTTGAGCTCTGCGAAAGGAAGGTGCGTCGCGAAGGCCAGTTTGGCTTTGCAGAGGACGTGCGCTTCATAAAGGCTTGTTTAGATTTGCGAAATTTCAAAGACCAGTGTGAGATCTGCGAAGCAGTGAGCTCTATGGTTTAGAGAGCTCTACGAACCTATGATCTTTGTGAAGAGGTTGAAGAATTGATAAGGCTTGTTTGAGCTTTGCAAAATAGGGAGCTTTGTGAAGCAGTGAGCTTTGCAAAGGTATTTCAAAAGGCATTTCCTAGTGATTAGTGGCAAAGGGGTATTCATCAGTGGATGACATTTGGACTTCAATAGATCATCTACATATGGTGAAGGATGCACTCATTGGAGATAATGAAGAGACCTGGAGGTCTATAAACTATGAGTGGATCTTCTAAACAAGTAGTGAGCTCACTTTAGTTGAGATATCAGTGAGTTCTCAAATTATGATTGGTTGTAAACCAGGAGGGATAGTGAGTCCACTTAAAACTTATAAATAGTAGTGCGCTTATAGTGGATTTGGTACATCAGCAAATTTCTGGTGTATTCTCCTTGGGCATAGCCCAATTAGGGTGAACCAAGTAAAATTTTTGTGTCGTGTTCATGCTTTAAGATTCATTCATACTCTACAACTGAAAAGAGATAGAGAAGAGAGTTTTGTTTAACAACAAAACAAGATCAAAAGGGGTAGTTGTTTTAATTTTTCATACCCTGATTCACCCCCCCCCCCTCAGGGTATTTATCCCAGTGGACCTAATATATACATATAAATATATATCACTTAATTTTTAAATACAATAAAGAAATGGTAGTAGTATTCATGCGTACATACGACCTACCATCTCCATGAATGGTGCATTTCATTTCCTATATCTAAATATTATGGATTATTATAAATAAATATATACTGAATATATATGATAACTAAATCATGTTTAAAATTCTTCATATTATTAAATCATGATCTAAGTAATAGGAACAACAAATAACAATTCAAAACATGTTAAAAAAACAAGGTAATTAACACTCGAAATGATAAAAATAATGAAAGATTATTAACGAAAGGGTTATAATATTCTATAAAATGGTCATAAAGTATATCATAAATATTAATATGGTTCTATAATAAGTTAATAACATGATTAAAACAATTATACAGGAGGATAATGGATGTTCACCCAAAATAAAATGTAAGGTAAGAGATTTCATCTCAATTTACATTCCATTGAGGCTTATTTGTTGTTATGCAAAAATTCACTTTAATATGGTGTATATACTACCCAATTTCTGTTTAATATCATGATTCACTCATACTTCATGGTATTTTAAGTTTCACTTTGAATTATCATACCAAAGGGGTTTAACTTGAAAATTACCAAGTGGTAAAAGTTATCTTTGCAACCTCACTTTCTTTTGTGATTGTTAACTTTCTCTTAAAAAATCACTTTATTGTAATAATTTTTCATTTTAAATTTCCTTAAAAATCCACACTCTTTGGATATGGATATTATTATTTCCAAAACCATATAAAATTTTTACATATGCTGTTTACTTTGATAGTTTTCTGATTATCTGGGAAAAAATGATAAATTCGTATATAAAATATGGATATTTGATAAGAAATATTGTTTATTAATTAAATTGATTACTCTATATGAGGAATGATTTGGACTAGCAGTGATTGGTGGGGATAAAAATTTATATATCCCCTCAATGCAATGATAGGTTCTCATGAGACAAATCAGTTGGCCAAATTATACGAGTTTCTACCTGTAGTTTTAAACCGTCTTGTGAAAGGTCCTGATGGTATAGGTTTTCATGTGGCTTAAAAATGACGTTAAATAGTTAATCATTAACTTTATTGATAATTTAGTTATTATTATTATCTATGATATATTTTCTTTGATATTTTCTCTGGATGCATTTCATTATCAGTTTGTTGATTAAATGGAATGTGTTTCAGTTATTTACTATTCCATATTTATTATGCCTTATCTAGATATTTATATAAAACATGTGCTTAGTTGTTTACCTTTCCATGATGATTATTATCATTGATTCATTATCTCTTCTGTTGTACATACCTTTATTGAGAATTTGATATCACCCTTATCATGTTTTTGTTCCTCTCGTAATGAAGAGTAATCCTTTGAGTGAGTTTCAAAGATGATGATCTTTTTCTTATGATATTATTTATTTTATTTTCCCAATGTAAAATGGGTATCATTTTTGTAATATGTTTTTCCATAACTGCTAAACTGATTGGTCCTTCAGGATTTTATTCCTTGTAATCATACCAATGTAGTATGGCACTGACTCTAGGCTTCTCAGGTCGGGGTGTTATAGTTGGTATCATAGAAAATTTATTAAAAACATTGGAAACTAGATTTAGGAAAACATAGATTGGGGAACATAACCCTAATATATACTTTGAGGATATGTATAGAATAAAATCTTAGAATTTTTGTGAGGTAGATATTATGTGGGTCGTCTTAGAAATACATCTATATTTGGATATTACAAGTGGACATGGTTCTAGAACAGATGTACCCAGGGGTAACAACTTCTGAAAAGGTGTGTTGGGGTGGACTCAAGCTTAACCTGGTACACAACAACGGGCCTTACTATCTACTTGGTTTGACACTCTCTGGATATATTCTTAGGATAATTCACAATTTATTTACAAACCATTATGAAGGATTTGAAATTAAAGTTATCCCCAAAGAAACCATGTTTATTATTATGAGATTAGTTATGGAAAATTTCTTCAATTTATGATAAGGGTTTCACTAGTTTTGGTATTATACATTATGTTACATAATTTTATGATCTAATCTTGTATATGAATTTTTTTATAAATGGATTATGGAAGGAAGAATTGTATCAATACTCATAGAAAATGTAGATGTTAACCTATTGAGAAAGTCGATATAGCTGGTATTAAAATTGAGGAAGTTGTGGACATATTAGGGAAGATTAATCAGGTTATGAAACATAAATTTTCCTAGATGGAGCAACCTATTACATAATGAGATTCTCTGATTTTGGATCACTTTATGCAATAGAGGACCCCATCATTTAGTGGGACTACTAACTCGATGATAGATGAGAAATGGATTAAGTCTTTGGAGAAGATATCCATGGAATTGGGATATATTGAAAAGGAAAATGTTACACTTGTAGTGTATTGTCTTAATGATGATGTTGATCAAAGGTGGTCATTGATCTAGAATACTAGAATGGAAGGGGAAATATAACTCTTGGAATGGAAAGTTTTTAAGTATACATTCTTTGACTAATATTTCCCTTGTGATCAATAAACTGATATGAAGATAAAGTTCCTTAGTTTAAAGAAAAAAGAG
Organism: Viscum album; assembly: GCA_963277665.1. Classification (NCBI taxonomy): domain Eukaryota; kingdom Viridiplantae; phylum Streptophyta; class Magnoliopsida; order Santalales; family Viscaceae; genus Viscum; species Viscum album. The sequence continues at coordinate 720,106,501 of OY728150.1, forward strand.
GAAGAAAGTGTCATAGATTATGAATATACCTTTACTAGGTTGGCAAGGTATACTACGGATTTTATATGTAACACGTAATGAAAGATTGATCACTTCTTTAAATAGATTAATTCGAGTCTCTGAAAGTAATTGGTGTCTTAAACTTTTTATTCATATGATGAAATAGTTTTATGTGATATCAAGATAAGGAAAGAATTCTACAAGTATGATGGCTTCAGAGGGAAGAAATAGAAGAATAGGGTAGAAGATAAAAAAAATAGATAATGGGAAGAAGGGAAAGAAGTATTTTCTAACACATGATAACTGTGGAAAGAATCACCATGGGAATTACTTGAAAGGATTGGGAGTTTATTATAAGTGTGGAGAAAAGGTTAACCAGGGAAAATACTGTAAAGGGAAGTAGAAAAAATATATATTCAATGTTACAATTGAAAATATATGGGGAACTATGTAAAAATATTCCCCAAAAATCAAGGGAATACACCTTATAAGAAGCTAAGGGATCAAGGTCGAGCTTATTCTATTGATATAAACGAAATTGAATGATTGGTTTTATCCTATATTTGGATCCTTGAATAATGTTTTAAAAGTTTATTGTTGATGATATCCTAGTTATAAGTATTATGGAATGTATAAGGATTGTAATGTAGTATGTTTTCATCACGGATTTAAAACCTTGCGTTGATTGGTACCGATAACCAAGAAATGTGATTTAGTAGTAAGTTGAACTTTTTGGAAAACACATGGTTGGGAGAAATATTAGCCTTAATATTCTCCTAATGTTAATTTAATGAAATTCTTACAATGAGATGATTTAAATGGATAATATAAATTTGGTACTACTAACAATCTTGTAAATGATTCTAAAGTGGTGAACCATAATCTTTTAGAAAGGATAACCATTTATAAAATGGTTTAAGTTGATAATTTAATGAGGCTATAGAGATTAATTTATTACTTCACAATGTGATGAAACCTATGCTAATAAATTAGGTATAAATAGTTCAAGGCAAAACCAAAGGATAAGATCGTGTTTATAAAATAGAAATTTATATTTACTTATATTCTTAGATAGTGAAAGAATTCATAAACTCTAGGAAAAATGGTCTTGAAACAAAAATATTGTCCTGTTATCATCATTTTTTATGATATCAATGAAATTTTTCATAATGGGATTTAAGGATTTTTGGTCATAAACTTTCATCTGAACGTGTTCTCTATCACTCTCTATTAGAACTTGATAGTTAGATTTCTCCTCCATGTCTAAGTTTTCACTAACGTTCATATATTTGAAAGCCTAGTTTTGCAGTGACCTTTGCTTTTTCTTTTCCCTCTTATTGATAATATGTATTATTAACCATATTTAAAATGTGAGTTTTTCAATAATAGTATTTTAAAATATCAAACCCTTGATTACCAAGATCAAGTTTAAATTATGAGGACACAATTTAATTAAGGTGGGGAGAATGTAACAACTTGAAATTCTAAATTAATAACATTGTATTTAATAGCATGTATGACATGAAGCACCAAGAGTAGAAAGGAATATAACATACCAATACTTTATTATATATTTAATATTTTGAATAAATCTAGTCTATAACTTTTAATTCATGAAACACTTAGTTATCTTGTGTTACGCGCAAGAGTGACTTTGTTCAGTAGTTTGCATTACATGTTAGACCAAGTTTTATCGAGAAACAATATATTATCAAAATATTATTATTTAATATAATAAGATAAAAATTAGCCATGAAATTGATGTTTATGAATATTATTAATAGACTTATGAAAATATATGTTTGAATTCACTGGTTAAATTAATTAAAAATGAATATAAGAACCAATTGAATATAAAGGGAATGTTTTTATAGAAAACTATTTTTATGCTCGCAAAGTCATTTTATCATAATGAATTAAATTAACTAAAATTAGTGAATGATATTAATTATAAATATATTTGATATATTCAATAATTTTTTTTAAAATTCATCCAATATATTTTATAAGAATAAGATAATAATAAACCCAATATTACACATAAAAATCTATATTTTTATAAAGGCACTTTTACCTCTATTTAATGAAGCACCTATTTTTAAACTTAATTTTATTAATTTTATAAATTTTATATGTGAATATAAAATTTATTTTTGAAAGTGGAATCTCAAAACTATCCAAGCGTGAACTTTTGTTATTTTTTTGTAAATTTTCATTTTTTAATGAATAACGAAAAATACTAAATTTTAATTGAAAGTTATTTTTTAATATAATTTATTTATTTAGTTAAGTTATATTTTAAATTAGTTTCAAACTCAAATTAGATCAATTATAAAAAAATTAATCCAATTTTGTTCATTTTAATAAATTTCACAATGAAATTGGACATAAAACCATTTCAAACTCTTGAACATTTTTACTTTAAAAACCTCCCTCCTCATCCTATCTGTGAGATTAAATTTAAATTAATTTCTACCACCTATGTGATTTGAATTTGGAAAAATAGATTCCATATTTTGAATAAGAATAATTTATAATTTCTAGTTAGGTGAACTTATTTTTTGACCAAAAATATTAGTGAATGCAGTTAAAATTAATTACTACATTTAAGGTACAATTAAGCTTAACAAGGGACTAAACCTTAAAATTAAAGAAAAAATGATATATAAACATATCTAAAACCTATTAAATAGAAATATTTAGACCATTTACTACATTTTATAGAATTTTTTTCATTATTGGAGGCACATGATATAAGTTATACCTCTTAATAGTGTTTACTTTTTTATATTTATAAGAATGTCACTCCTCCTCCACTATAAAAAGACACTCACCCCTCCCACTTATTCACACCTCTCAAGCCCTTTGGATCAAAAAATAAATGAAAAAATAATCTCAAAAATTCCCTCACACTATTCTATAATCCTCAATTCTGACATAAATCAAACCAAGGAAATCCTTTGGTTCAAACCAAAGGTAGTTACTCAAAAAAGAGGTAACATTCATCAACGATCACTTTTGTTTTATTTTTTTCTAAAATCATTCAATTATTATTAATAAATGATTATATAATAAAATAAAGCTTCATAAATATACTTATAATTTTTTTATGTTAAGTTTCCTACCTACACCTACACATATTTCCATCAAATTGGTAACGAATTTGTCATTCGCATGTACGGCGAACTACCACCTCATGAAATGATGTCATTCGTTTTTAATTTATCACCTATAATAGTTGGTAATTATGATGGAAAAATATTTTTATATGATATATATGATATTTATTTTTTTCTTAATTCTTCTTAAATTTTTATATAACACATACCTTCATGATTTCCATTTTGTGGGAATACGATAACTTCGTTTGTGGACGTGTGGACTACCGCCTCCTCAAAGCGATGTGATTTGTTTACACTCTACATGGAATGTATTAAGGGATGGTTTTAATAAAAAAAATTGAAATATATTATATAAATATGATACTAGAATGATAACACACACACACACATATATATATCACATACTTTTTAAATACAACAAAGAAATGGAAGTAGCATTCATGTGTACGTATGACATATTGTCTCCATGAACGGTGCATTTCATTTCCTATCTCCAAATATTATGGATTATTATAAATACATATATAATTAATATATATGATAATTAAATCATGGTTTACATTCTTTATATGATTAAATCATGATCTAAGTAATTGAAACAATAAATAACAAGTCAAAATATTCTCGAACAACAACGTAATTAACACCCGAAATGATGAAAATGATGAAATATTATTAATGAATGGGTTATAATATGATATAAAAGGATCATATATGATATCATAAATTTTAATATGTTTCTTTATTAATTTAATAACATTACTAAAACCATTATATAGGAGGTTAAATTATGTTCACCCAAAATGAAATCCAAGGAAAGCGATTTCATCTAAATTTACATTATCATGAACCAATTCACTTTAATGTAGTGTATATAATTCCCATTTTTCATTTAATATCAGGATTCAATCATAATTCATGGTATTTTAAGTTTCACTTTTAATTATCTCACCCAAGTGGTTTATCTTGAAAATTACCAGGTGGTAAAAGTTATCTTTGCAATCTCACTTTATTTTGTAATTGTTAACTTCATCTTGAAAAAATCACTTCATTGAAATCATTTTTCACTGGAAATTTACATAAACATCCACATTATTTGGCTATGGATATTATTATTTCCTAAACTGTATACCATTTTTACATATAGAGTTTACTTTGACAGTTATTTGATTATCTTGGGAAATATTGATAAATATGTATTATGTAATCAATACAGATATTTGATAAGGAATATTATTTATTAATTAAATAAATTACTTGATATGATGACTGATTTGGACTAGCAGTGACAGGTGGGTCCCAGAATTTATATAGCCCCTGGATTCATCGATAGGTTCTCATGAGATAAATCAGTTGGCTAAATTAAATGGGTTTCTACCTATAGTTTTAAACAATATTGTGAAAGGTTTTGATAGTATAGGTTTTAATGTGCCTCAGACATGTTGTCTAATAATTAATAATTTCCTTTATTGAGAATTAATTTATTATAATAATCCATGATATTTTTTCTTTTAAATTATCTACGGTTTCATTTTGTTCTTAGTTTGTTGATTAAATGAATTTTCTTAGTTATCTATTGTGCCATATTTATTATGTCTTATACAGATATTTATTTGGTATGTGTGCTCGATTATTTACCTTTCCATGATGATTATGCTCATTGATTCATTATCACTTATATTATACTTACCCCTACTAAGAATTTTATCTCACCCTTATTATGTTTCCTTTCACTAGGATATGAAGAGGAATAATTTGAATGAGTTTCAAGCATGATGAGATTTTACTTATGATATAATTTATTTTATTTTCCCAATGTAAAATGAGTATCATTTATGTAATTTGGTTTTTAAAAACTGCTAAACTAATCCATCCTTTGGGATTTTATTTCTTGTAATCATGATAATTTAATAAATCAAGACATCTACTTAGGGCTTCTGGGGTCGGGGAATTACATATTACATAGAAATTTACCATTAGAGAACCACTTAATGATTGAAAATTCAATGGAGAAAGAAGATGTTACGAAATTTGGAAAATCTATTTTTATATTAGAGGGGGAGAAAATCTATAATTTTCTTGATGTATTTTATTTTTTATTTCATGATAAAGAATATAATATTTCATATTGTGTGTAGGGAATTTAAGCCTTAGAGGCGAGGAACCCCAATCTAATTCCATCCTTAGAACAACTCCTAAATTTGGAATTAAAACATTTTATCATTGATTTAAAATATATTTACTCAATGTAAAAAAGAAAAATTAAAAGTGATAATTACTAAAAAAATATCCAAAAACCAATAACATAAATTTATTTAAATTTTTAGGGAAAATTTACAGGAAATAGGATAGAGTGTTGGTGATATTCCACACATAAATCCCAAAAATTTATATGTATATGATTCTTATTGAAAAAATTCTAGGCCTATTATGTACCTCAAAAATAGGTTGAATCTCACCATGATGAATGTTATTATGAAAGATATGTAGAAACTTTTATATCCAAGGATAATATATACCATATATGATTCTCAATGGTCCAGACCCATTCATGTAGTTCCTAAAAAAATTGACTAACCATTGTGAGGAATTATTGAAAAGAGTCAATGTCTCTAAGAATTTAGAATAACTGGAGAGTTTTTATAGGCTATAGGAAGCTAGATCAATTCACTTGGTAGGATTATTTCCCCATTACCTTTATTGACAAGATATTGGAGAGATTTCCAGTGATAACTCACTACTATTTCTTAGATGATTTTTTAGGGTTCTTTTAGGTACCCATTTACCTAAAGGACTAAGAGAAGAAAAATTTTACATTTCCATTCAGAATATTTTCTTACCAGGGGATTCCATTTTGATTCTTTAATTGCCCAAGTATTTTTCATTATTTTATTTTAATTATCTTTTTTGATCACATCAAGGATTGGCTAAAGGTGTTTTTGGATATTCATTTGATAATTTCTTCAAAAATTTGGAAAATGTTTGGAAAATTACATTGAAAAAATATACTTTTGAAATTTCAAAAGTGTTACTTAATAGTATAAATATGAATAGTCCTCAGATATTTCATTTTACAAAAGGAATTAAGGTGGATACATCAAAAAATGAAGTGAAAAATTCCTTACATTATCTAACTTGTGTGAAACATGTTAGATCATTTCTAGGACATGCATGTTTTTATATGTGGTTTATCAAATATTTTAGTAAGATTACTCTTACCTTTTATAGGATAATTTTTAAAATATAATTATTTTTTTAATGATGATTGTAGAGAAGTTTTTAATGACTTAAAAAAAATATTGGTCACACCACCAGTGATGTAATTACATAATTGGGAACAACCCTTTGAGTTCATTTATAATGATTCCAATCATGTAGTTTAAGAAGTTCTATCCTAAATGATTGAGGGAAAAATCCATTTCCTATGATTCAAGAACATTGGATAGTAGCCAACTCAACAACACAACCACATACTAGTTTTCATTTCTTTGGATAAATTCATATCTTATATTCTTGGTAATAAAGTAACAATTTCTTTCTAATCAAGTATCTCTTATGTAATTGAAAAAGAGGGTAGAATAAAATCCTAATCTTTCTAGATGGGTGTTGTTACTTCAAGATCTCAACCTGGAAATCAAGGATAATAAAGGAGTTGAGAATCAAGCGGATGATCAACTAAGTAGGCTAATTAACAAAGAAAAGGTTGAAATTTTAGATCAAGAACCAATAGAAAACCACATTCTAGGAGATAAGATTCATTTTGTTGAAGGTGAAGTGACTTGGGATGCTAATATTGTTAATTATTTTATAACTTATCTGGTATAATTTCACTTAAATCCCTAATAAATTCAAAGAATTAAATCCAATTCAAAATCCTACATTTGGGAATATACATTACTTTAGAAAATTTGTAATGAGTAAATGATAATAAGATGTTTACTTGAGAGTGAGATACAATTTTATATTGATTTTTTCACACTCTAGCTTGTGGAGTTCACTTTGGACCTCAAATGAGGACAAGGAATTTTTTACAATTAGAAATTTATTTTCCTAACTTGTTCAAATATTCTCATAAATTTCAAAAAAAGTGTGATCAATGTTAGTTCACTGGAAACATCTCTAAAATACAAGAAATGGCCTAAAATCCAAGTATTTTTTGTGAAATTTATGGATTCTAGGTAATATATTTCATTAAACATTTTCCCATATATTTTGAAAACTATTTCATTCTTTTAGTAGTTGATTATGTTTCAAAACTGGTAAAATCCAAGGATTACAAAAATTATAATACTAATATAGTGTGTGATTTTTTTAAAGTTAACAATTTTTTTAGGTTTTGAGTATTGATAGAAACCATCAATGATCAAGTGACCTACTATTTTAATAAGAGAATGAAGGCTTTGATGAGGAATTATATAATGCGCCATAATACATCAACACCCTACCACCAATAGAAGATGGACAAGATGAAGTGTTTAATAGAGAGATAAAATGGATTTTAGAGAAAACTATTAAACCAAATAGAAAATATTGGATCTAAATATTGGAAGAAACCTTATGGTATTACATTATAGTTCACAAAACACCCATAGAAATGAGTCGATACATATTGGTTTATGGAAAGAGATTTCATCTACCTATGGACTTGGAATAAAAATCCTACTAAGAAGTGATAGAGATAAATATAGACATGGATAGAGATTTAAAAGAGAGGAAAATATATCTGTAATATTTGGATGAAATTTTAAGATAAGTTTTTAAAAACTCACAAATTTATAAGAAAAGAACTAGAGTGGCTCATGTAAAAAAATATTCATTAAAAGGACTTCCATCCAGGGGAACAAGTGTTACCATACATTTCAAGATTCAAGTTAATGCTAAGTAAAATTAATTCTAGATAGGAAGGTCCATTTATAGTTACTCATGTCTACACTTTTGGTGTAATGAATATTATGAAAGTTAGAGACAAAAATCCATTCAATGTTAATGGGAATAGGATTAACCAATTTCATGTAAATTTTCCCCATTAACCAGTAGAGGAGAAAACACTCCTCCAACCAATTTATCAATTATATTCATTAGGTTATACCTTTCCTTAATAGTTATTTTATCATTTTTATTCCATTTAAATCCACTTTCATTGATGAATTTGTTATAATTCATTGAGGGAACTACATCATTTATGTATGAGGGAGTAAACCTTTGTAGTTTAGGATTTTTTTTTTAATTTTAGAGTGTTTATTTTTCAATTTTAATGTTTTTTAAACTTATTGAGCTCAATTTGAATGTCCTTGCAACTTTTGAATCTATTCCAATGTGGTAGAACTGATTTTCATCATTTCACATTAGATGAATACTAAAATGAACTTTTTTTAAATTATATGTGAGGTAAACTCATGCAAATAACATTAATTTTTTACTCTCATGTCATGACATATTGTCCTACATTTTAATCACTTACCTTATGGATTATGAACCTATTTTAAGAACTTCTTAAAATTATCTTTTTCTTAAGAGAGATAAGGAATACTTTAATAACTATAACTTTCTTAATAATCTAGTAAAAACCTTGGATAATTTATAACTTTGTTCTATAAATGATTGAGTAACCCATTTTAATTTTAAAACCCCATTTTAAAATGAACCTATATTCTAGATTACCTTAATATTTAACCCTTTTATCCCTCATTATCCATAAATGACATTATTTGGAAGTCACGTTACAAGAAAAAAATATCTATGTACCTTCCTACAGAAGCTAATGCATGATCTGGGTTAAATTAAAGTTTGGGGATGTGAGAAAGTGAGCTGGAACAAGATATTTTATAGAATATTCTTAAGTTTAAGTGATATGTCCTATAAATTTTATACCACTAATCTATAATGAAAATCCTTCTTATAAGGATGAAATTAAGGAAGTTATATCATCCAATGTTAGGCCTGAAATTTCACAACTATTTGAAGTGAAAATTGCCTCTCTTTCCCTAAAAAAATCAATTTTTCACAAGAACTCTAGTTATGAATTCAAGTTGAAACAATTAAAAAAATATAACAAGTGTTATTAAGTATATCATTGATGCTAAATTACTAAAAATATGGAATACCCAAGAAGTATAAGAGGAGTTTGTAATAAAACTAGAGTTTAATTGGAGATACAATCAACTGTACAAATAATGGATCATGTGAGGTGGTCCAACATGTGCTGTTTAGAAGAATTGCTAAATCTATTCAGTGAATGTTCTTAATAAAACATGAAATTTGGGGAAATATATACTAAACTGGGGAAAGGTAGATCTCTCACCTACTCAATAATCATTATTCCTTCTATGCCTTCAATAACAGATCAAAAATAAAAAAAATTGAACCTTTGTAAAGGAAATAGAGTGGGGATGTGCAAGATGATATTGAAATTCCAAAGGTGTAGTATTTTATTTAAAAATTATAAGGATTACAGATAAATCAATGGAGTATTGAGATATGGAGGATTCCATTTTTGAAGGAAACTGAAAATCATGTATTTTTTCAATATAGATCCAAACCTTCTAAGTTTCTTCATAATTTTCTCACTATAACCCACCAACCGTAATCCACAGAATAACCCTAAAAATCCCTCATGATAAGAAAAAAATACATGGACCATTGGGTGGAGATGAATAAATTCTTCAATACTATGGTGAAACTTATATAAACCTATAATGAGAAACGAATTGATTAAAATTAACACTTGAGTGTAAAAAAGAAATATTTACAAGAAGGTGGGTATAATTGTGTAAGGAAGGATAAAAGAAGTGGTAATTTATTGAATTTACTTAATGAAGAACATGAAACTAAGAACATTACTAAGTCATGATAATAATGAGAACCATGTTGCAGAAAAATGAAACTCAAATTGGTTTGTGTTTGAATTTTTCTTGGAGAATCTTTTTAATATCACTTTTCTAGGAGTCTAAGGATTAGGTGTGGAGGAATTGACATAGTCCATAAACTCGTGATATTTTATTTATATTTAATATATTTTATTCCCTCATATTTAATTATTTTTTGAGATCTAATGAATTTTGGAATTAAAGTGTCAAATAATTTGATTATGTGAATATTATTTAAAATGTACAAACTAGGAATTTAATTAAATTACTTGATTTTTGGATTAATATGAATATAATGATACTAATTATTATTTATCTTTATAATATGAAGGCTATGAGTATAGAATGTGACATTGGATTCCATTCTTTATAAGATAGTTTTTAAAGGAATGGTGATTCTTGGTGTATTGTTATGGATTTATCCCTTAAGAAATTTTGATGAAACAAAAAATCAATTTGCAGCATAAACATGAATTTTGCCTATGTAAGCATCATTAAACATTTTATCACTCTGTGTAAGCATAATTCAACCATTATAAGAATGAATTTTAGTGTTTCTTAAACATTATATGCATTTCTATAAAAACCATACATCACCTAATGTAACCATCATCAAGAGCTTCATAAGAATAATTTCCACACATTATAAGGATGATCCATACTATGTAAACATCAATGTGGGAATTGTAAGCATCTGAAAAGTCTCATACACTTCCCCATAAGCCTCTAAAAATTCAACATATATATCTTTGTAAGAAAAATATGCAGCTAAATCCAATGATTTGGGATGCCACGCCAGTATTAATGCAACCAATCATAGGCGGCTATGTGTATTATAATATACATGATATTATGATCAAGAACAAAGGAAAAAAGTAATGAATTTTTAGGAAATATTGTATCGAAACTAGGAAATATATCTAAAGAAGAATGAAAATTTCACTAATCCACTTGGGGAACCCCTAAACTGAGCACCTAATCTATCCCATGGAAATTACCAAAGGGTGTTCTCAATCCCCATGGGATAGAAAAAAACACCTCAGTATTATAGAATATACCTTGGGAACAAATTCTCCCAATGAAACAACCCATGATTATGGACCCGAAAATCAGCATGAAATTTCTAAAAATGGAAATCCATACAGCAAGATTATTATGGAAATTTAACAATATACATAAAACCCATAATATAATAATGTCTCAAAGTAAAATACAACTGAGAATATGAACTATAACATTCAAAAAAATAATTCCCAAAGTATCTAGAAGAGAATCAAATGGAGAAATAAAATACATATGAGAGTAAAATGAAATAGATGGATGCCAAATAAGTGGAACACAGCATTAATCATAGATGAAAGGTACAAAAAGTATCACCCATATTCATCTGAAATGATGGTATAATCCTCACCATGTCACCACAATCAACCAAATATCTACTATTTGGAATACCCATTATCTTTATATGGTTCCTTACTTGTACAAAAAACTATAAAAAAAGGTCTACATACACCCTTGGGTGTATGTAGGGTTTGAAAATTACTACCCCTATAGGATCCCACCATTTATTCCATGTATAAATCTTGTTAGATAAGAATAATCATGCTAGATTGAAAGAAAACATATAAAAATAATCTTTTAACTTTAAGATGTAAGAAATCAAGTAACATGATTAAACAATTTAATAAAGGAAACCAAATATATAAAAGTAAACATTTCATAAAACATGCACTATTGGAGAGACATAATCCATCAAAGGTTATTGGGAACCCTAGCTCCTCATATCAACTTGTGAGATAAATTTCAATCCAAGTGTGCACAAAGACCACAAAATAGGTAATGTCTTAACCCAACGGTGTGGTGTCTCCCATACCATGAATCACTTCCAATCACCAAATAAGGAGTAAATTCATTGGTCTAGTTTTATGGTTTACCCACTCCATGAAACCATGACTATCCTCTAGATTTAGTTTAGTTAGTTGAAGTGGCATAATAAAACATGGGATTCTTAACACTAGTCTTTACCTTAGATACCTAGGATCTCAAGTAATCATTCCATTAAAAACATATCACATTTCATTAAAATATTATCATAATTAATTTTAAATAGCTTTCCATAAAGAATACACGATCTATTTCCTTTTAACATATTCAAATAATTCCTTTAAAAACCATTTTACTTTTCAAACCAAGAGTAAATCATTTAAACATTTATTTTGGGAATAATTAACCATTAAAAATACATTATATAGATTTAATTAATTTAGAACAAACTTTTTAAATCCTAGAAATTAAATTTGTTTTATAAAACAAGAGTGTGTCTTGGAACCACTTTCCTTTCACCAACGTAAACAAATCACTTATGATGAAAACCCAATTTGAACGTCAAAAGGGATCCTAGAGAGACAAGAACAAAAAAAAACATCAAAACCCAAGATCTAAGAATTTAAAAACATAAACCCTAGGTCACTAAGACCTTATGGAATGATTAAACTTAATAAATAATGAAGGAACCATCTAGGGGAGGGAATATGAGCCACTTACTTGGTTTAATGTTAGAGAAACTAGGTGAAATCCCAAAAAACACACCAAGTGGGAAGCGATAAGAGGTATCGAGCATGGGGGAGGTGATTGGTTCGAATGGGGTGATAAATTAGGGTGAGATGATTTAATCAAAAGTAATATAGTAATTAAATTTCATATTTTTAATTTTCTAATTAGGCCACATGGTTTGGCTACACATTTAGCTAAACTATGGACTAACCTTATTGGTCACACTATCTCACCTGGGAACTCACACGGTTGGTCCACATGGTTTGAAAAACTATACAAAAACTATGTGAAACGGGAATTTAAAATTTTAGACTTGTGTCACACACTATTTCACATTTACTCCTGAACATGAGATGACTGTGTGACACCCACTAGTTTTCCAAAAAAAAGGAAATTACAAATTGAAAGACCCAAAATTGAAGGGATAATGAATAAATGAATAAATAAATAAAAAATACCTAAAAGTGACACCATGGATGTGAGAAAAAATTTTCTAAAAATTCAATAAGTAAGGATATCATGGGTATTTGACCAATTGAAAGATAAGGAAACTAGAGCTCTATAAGAAGGAGGTAAGGTTGAAAAAAGGAAGGGGGTTCATGAATCAAGCGTTTACTGTTTCTACTATTCTATTTTATTTTATTTTAATTCTATAATGACTTATTCTTACCACTTTATCTATGTTTCCCTTTGAATGTAGGGGTAAACCTTTGAGTGATCAAGGAAGTGAAGGATATCCTTTTGTAAAGATTGAGTCTTCAAACTTAAATGAATACAAGCTCTCTCTTTTGTTAAATTTGTTTCAGTATTTGTTAGAAGTTTTTAATATCATATGTGATTGTGTTTTATTTAATACTACTTATTATTTATTTAATTTTTAATGATCCATACTCTCCCTTCACTTAGTTTTTTGTCAATATAAATGATTGAATAGGAAATAGTTGAGTGGTGAAGCGCTTTTAAATTGATGGCTTATGTTGAAGGGTAAGTAGACACTCATAGTTTTATTAATAAGTATAAGACTCATTTTAGTATTTATTTATCTAGAAATGAGTGATTTACTATTTTACTTTCACATATAGAAAGCAGTGTAGTTGTAAGCAGTGATATATGTTAATTTAAACCATACTAGAACAATTCAATCAAGGTTGAGAGGTAATGAAATTGTAGAACCTCACATTCATAAATTAATAAGAATGAGATAAAACAATTTAAAAACTAATATAACATTACAATTTTAAATCCTACTATGTCCCAATAACTCCTTCATCATTCATGTTTTCAATCTCTTTCCCCATCACTTTACTTTTTTTAAAAAAACCAAAAAAAATCAAAAACACCCCCTTTTCTAAAGTGAAAACTAATTTTTGAGCACTCATATATAGAGACTACCTAGGGTTACCATTAATACTATATATAACCTAGATAAATAATAGATTTTCTCACTCCCTATGATTAGGTGGCTATAACAATTTTATTATTGTTGCATGTTTTTATAAAATCACCCTACAACTAAGAATAACTTAAAAACTACTACACTATAGAGATGTATTTTTCTCTAGGAGATTCATTAGCTGTCAGGTGTGATTATTCAATATTTTTAGATGTTTCTATTGATCAAACATCAAACACTCTTTATTCTATTTTTGTTCAAAATTCTTATACTATGTGTGGATTTAAGGTCCCGTATAGGTATTATATAAAAGAGCATATAAAAGTCAATTATTATATTTTATATAACACTAAATGTCAACCAATTCCACTAATCTATGAATATCGCTACTAAAAGGATCTAAATAAAATCACCAAACATGTACTAGGTGTTTGTGGAGTAGATTTGGAGATTGTCTTGGGGACCTAGAACCACTATAAAAATCCTTTTGTTCCATGTATTCATTTTCTTTACTTAGTTTTTTTTGTGAAACTAAATGGAAATATTTAATGATTTCATTAAATAAGGAAGTTAAGGTTTTTAAAAGGTAAAATTAATGAAAAAAATTAATTTCCCTATTTTTTCATTTTAATTAACATATCTAGGGATACACTTGGTATCATATCAAATATTTTGAGTTATATATAACAGCCTATTGATGTTTAATGATTTATCATTTGTTACTAAAATGGATGATCTCAAGGAAGGTACATATATGGTTAGTGAACCTTACATAAATATAAAAAACTATAGTTACTAGAAAATCAAGATGATTATCTTTTTAATTTTTTTAAAAGATTATATGAAAATAGTGAAACCTTAAAATGTACTAGTTGGTGAACCAAAAATTTAGATTACTGAACAAGAGTATTAATATGATAACAATTTAAGAGCTATGAATGTTATTATGCATTGTTTAGGGATTTAGAAATTTAATAGAGATTATTAATCCAATATAACCTATGATATGTGGGAAACCATTTTAGTATCTCATAAAGGAACATATAATGTGAGAAAACTGAGATACAACACTACCAAATTAATTTTTTACATCTTCATGAAGTTTGATGGAGAAATAATCATATAGATGAATGGATGAATCATTGAAATTATTAAAAAAATTCTTTTTTATGGTCTATTATGAAAAAATCAGAATAAGAATTAAAATTCTTGAGAGTTTTACATGTTAAATGAATTATAATATTAAATACTATATAATAAATCTCAATCGTTAAAGAGATAAAAATGAAAAATGATACTGGTAATCTAATAATGTATGAAGATCAAATACAAGATGAAGTATATGATCATAAGTTAATTAATAAGGATAGTGTTTATATTAAATTCACTACAATAAAGGAATATAGTAAGGTTATATATGTATATATATAATATACTTTATATGATGAATTAAAATCATGTAGTTTCAATTATAGTGATGAGTTTTATTAGTTGGAACACTATTAATACTAACCATGAGGATAAAATATGCAATATGTTCTCATAAGTGAAATGATTTTTATAAACTATGTGATATGCCCCAAAAAAACCATGTGTCTCTAAGGGGGAGGTGCATGAGTTGTCAAACTATACACCTAAGGCCACAAGACCGTGTGAGATGTCTGAATAAATTTAAAGAGGTGAACCACCCAACTTACACACAGATTCTCTAACAGTGTGCCTAGCCTTTTTGGGGTGCGGGGGAGAGGTAGTTCGAGAGTCATGGTTGGTGCATGGTTTACTTAACTATGTACACAAACCATGTGGGGTGTGGCCCATGGATATTGGGAGATACAAGGTTGGTGCCCAATTTGTAAAACTATGTGGCCAAACTATGGGCCTCTTTAAAGAGTGTAGTTTTACTATTTACCATACCCCCTTTATCATTTCTTCCTCCTTTATTTCCCTTATTTTTCTCTCATGCCATGAAACCATTCAAGAACCTCCCTTGGCCTCATCCTAGGCTTCTATAGATCTCCTCCACCCAAGCTCAGAATAAAGCACTATTGGTCTCATTGGATTTCCCTCAGTTAGTTTATAATTCCTCCTCATTCCTTTCTTTTTAATCATTCTATATCAGATACTATTTGCGTGAAAGCTCATATGACCTATTTTCAAGGAGTTTGTCTATTCTTACAATTTCTCTCATTCCGGATCAAATAAAATCCAAATAATGGATGAGTGAATCATCCTAATCACAAGTAAGGTGGTCTACATGTTTCCCCTTAAACTTATTTTATTTACAAAATGTTCCATTGTTTTGTATGCCATAAATTCAATATTTTTCTTCTAAAATGTGAAATACTTTAATTAATTTACCTAGACCTTTTTATATATACTCTTATTGACCCTTGGAATTGTCAAAGATCATCTACCATGACTAGTACCACCACTTTTGATATGTTTAATAAAATTACTTGACACCTTATAAATGTGTGTGTGATCAACCAACTTCTATGTGGGCTTCCTTATCTCCCAATTAATGGGTGTTAAAATGAATCATTATGAATTACTAAATGACATGGAATTACAATTGGAATGTATCCAAATTATAAAGTGAAATTCTTGACTATTTTTCACTAATAAGTGAAATTAAAAATAGAATGTAATGAATTGTTAGGTGGGATTGATACAACCCCTTTATCATTGGCCATTTTTATATTTATGGGAAGTGTTGGGCACGATGATTCATGCCCCCTAACCATGAGATGTTGGACATGACACTCCACATCATTCATCTGGATGTTGGGAATGAAATCCCCTATCATTTCATTTGTGATCATTGGGCATGTAATCCCTTATCATTGGGAATGGAATCCCTTATCATGGGGCCTGGTGTCCTTTACCATTGAGCATGGTGTCCCTTATTATTAGGCATGGAGTCCCTTATTTAAGGTATGAAACTTATTATATTTTTATAATGTGGATGTCTTGGTCTTATTACTCATTTATTCATCAGTGCATGTATATATTTATTTATATATGTTTACATATATGAATATATATATACATGATGACATGTGTTTAGAGACATCTTGACTTAGGCCGAAGTAGGAATGGTTAGCTGGGTACCTTTTGAGGAATCTGATCCCGACTTGATTACATTTATTATTTAATTATCATTTATTATAATTGGACACTAATTTATTTTATACTCACATAGTGGATTTTATTAGGAATCATTGGTGGTGGCCTAATAGAGTTTATCTCACACCCTATTTGGGCCTCCGTTTGGTACCCAAATAGACATCCTGATTGTAGGTTAGGAACTAGGTTGTGCTCTGTGCTATTTTTCATTATTCTCTAGTAATGGAAATAGGATCTTGGGGGTATAAGATACGTCTATAATCATTATACCTTATAGAGTTGGATTATTTTATTTATTTATTCTTTTTTTCAGTATAGATCTATTTATTATATTACCTATTGTATGTTGTTTTCTTACATTTATGACTTAACATGTTCATGTATGGATGTTTATTTGGAATTATCTGGGTTTTATAGTTATTATTATATTCCACTATTTATTTAATTTATTTATTTACTAATCTATTTAGTACTGATCTATTGGATATAATATCCCCACTATACCGCTATTTGACACTAACTTCTAGTCGGCAGACTCTGGCATACAGAGAGTTGTACCTGAGGTTATGTAGTACAATGGCTCAGGGCACCATTTTAGTGGATCTTAGGTCATGAAATTATAAAGTGGTATCATAGGTTTATTTTCCTTTATCTTACTATTTTGGGATGGTATAAAAGAGTCTAGGAATGTCATAACAAGGTAAATAGCTCGTGTCTGGGTCCAACCAACCCATGCATGGGGGAAAAATTGAGTTTCCACAGATGGTATTTAACTTGAGTGATTGATGTACTTCCACTAGTTAATGATTTATGGTATTTAACTCTAATTTATGGGATTTACCTCCTAGGATGACATGGAAAGATATGGGGTGAGTTCATGCATCATATCAGACAGATTGGATCCACATGTCATTAGCATTCATATTTGTATACCATGTTTGTATGATTATTTAGCATGATTTAGTATACAACATGCTTATGTGAATATGTTCCATGAATATATATATAACATTTTAGGTTATTATTTATCATTCTTATCTGTAAACCATGCTATGTGATAAATTTCTATGTTCATCGGTATTCACTACTTACGTGTTAGTTTTCCTTGTTAATGTTATGATATAAAGTTGGTTAAATAAAGTGTCTGCATCAACCTAAGTGGTGTTCTCCCACATAATTTGATGGTGGAACCTAAATTAACAAATTATGACATGTTTAATCCATGGAAAATTGGTTTTATGGGCTGAAACATTAGTGGTTTTGATTAAATGGATTACAGTAGCAATTTATAAAGTGTACAAGCCATTATAAATTGTGAAGGGTGACCAATATAATCAAACCATCACATATGGACTTGTTAAATCCTGAGATAAAAGGTGAAAACTTGGTTTTAGTTACATTAATGATAATTGTAACTTATAAAGGGATGTACATTTATAACATGGGAATGGTATTTCATTTAAATGGACCATTGTATAAATAAAAGAATTGGTAAATTGTGACTCATGAAGGAAACTTTAAATTTCATGAAAATTGGTTTGATTTAATAAATTAAAGTGATTTATTATGGATTTCACTTAATTATTATGTCAATTTCAACTTATAAAGGCTTTTAAATTTATAAATTTGGAATGGAAACCCAAATAACTAAATCCATGAATGTGCAACTTGACTCAAGTAGTTCACTTGTGGCATGTTGCTTCAATGTGATAAAACCATTATGGTTGTTCTTAAATTTTAAATGTTGTGGGTTTCACTTAAATGGGATTCCAATTTTAATTTATAGAGCATTGATTCCCTAAATTGGGAATGTATTCCAATATAACTAGACCCATGAACGCATGACGAGTCCCTCATGGGTCAGATTTATTCTTACTTACATTGGTACTTAAACCCATGGGGGTATATTCATGTTATATGGGATGGTTATTTAAAGTGTTATTAGCCACTTATACATTGTTATGTATAAATTTATGGTGGAATATTACTAAAATGGTTACGTTTAAAATGATAAAATTCCTTCTATATTCTTTTAAAAATTATTATTATGAGGCATCAGTTAATTAAAATGCCAATTAAAACCTAAAGAGTGTTTTCCTCCATAGATTGGAATTTAAATTTTCTTTAACTAATCCTAGTTGTGATAACCTTGGATAAATAATGGTTTGAAAAAAAATTATGAAATAATTTTCCCAATGCTTCATGGCGTCATCTCGATAAAGTAACAAGTACAGTTGTAAAATGATGTTCTTATCACTAGTACATGACGTTGCCTATATATAAGCCTCTTTAATGTCTGAAATAAATGTGAAATTTATGGTAATGTATGAATTAAAACCTTTTGGTTATGATGGTAAATAATATCCCTCATGTAAGTGTTAACACTGATGTTTTCTTGAGATATTTTTTTGAATGGAAACACGAGCATTGTCTGTAGGCCTTAGTTGCCTTCCTTTCTTATGTTTCTTGGACCTAGAGGTTAGGAGGTAGAACTTAGTGACCTTTTTAGGCATTAATCTATTTTCAAATTCATTTATTTATACTTAATTTAGGGGTTAAACCGTTGTTATAACACCTTGGATATGGGAAACTGGTATTCTTTTTGAGCCAAGTTTTTAGGCAAGTTAGGTGTTTTTCTTTGACTATTTGAGCTATGTGGGACTCTTTTTGATGAAATGAAACCCCTAGTAGGTGGGTGGTTGGTTTTATAAGTTGATCCTCAATGGGGTATTACCGTATTTATATACCTAATGAGTTTCATATCCTCTTTCCTTTACATTGGCATGGTGACCTTTCAGAGAGCACTCCCCTATTCAGATACTCAGAGTGAATCAAGGCCTGGTAGGATAATGTTTGGAAGGTGATGTCATTATGACTTTATTGGTATATTTTGACCCTTATAGGTCAATTATTCCTTTAATTAATCTATATTTACCTCTTTTAGAGAGATTTTCCGAGTGCATTAGACACCGTGTAATAAAAATTCTTATGTGGATTATGGTTCTCATGTGAGAGACATTAGGGCAAGGTGGTTGGAACTAGTGGCATTGTTTTGAGCTTTGGTCAGTAACTCCAGGTTATAGTCCTAGGTAAAATTTCTTTTTATTTTAATATTCATGACGTAACCCTTAATGTTTTCAATGGAAACCTATGAGAGAGGTTGAACAAAGGTATATGTATGCTTTAAGGGTAGTGATATTAGTTTATACTCATTTCAATACCAACACACATGAGGTTATCGGGTTTTATGATATAATAATGATAATTATTTTGGTTTGGAAAAAAAACCTAGGGTGATGGTATATTGAGACTAGATTCGATGGGCTAGACTATTCGGGTGTCTGGTACTATCAACTAGTGGTTGTGTGCCTTGACATTTTAATCACTAAAACAATGTCGTGATGCAGGTGGTCATTTGATAAATCATGGAATATATAAGTGCATGATTTTTAAGAGGAGTTCCAAGGGAGATCCTTACATGCCAATACTGATGTTTCATGTAGCATGGTCAACTTAACCTTATTGATGAAAGACTCATGGGAGCATGAGTCCAATTATGAACTAGGTGGTATGAGATGTACACCCATAGGTTATTGAATGTTTGGTATGTTCTGGTTGTTCATGGAATAATTTAAATTGATAATTAGTGAGTGGATGTGTGTGTGATGTGGACCTATGGTTTCAATGTGATGCCTATAGGTTGGGTGAACTGGATATTTGGGTAAATTAAAGGATGTTCCCTAGTAATGAGGGTTATTTTGGAAATAGATCAGGTGCCATTAAATAGTTGACCCATGAGAAGACCTTGACATTCATTTTCTGGAGATGTGGTATGAGGTTTTTGATAAGGAAAATATAGCCTAGTTGGATGTGAGCATGTATTGGGAGGAGAAATACTTTCTTATCGATGGAATATTAGTGTACTACCGGTTTAGAGGTGATCATGCCTAGTATCTTGACATCATCCTGAGTATGGTGAGAGAGAACCGACTATACATTTAGCTACCTATCTTAATGTATTTTTTTGGTTTTATGAAGATACTCCTTAGGAGTTGTGATTGAGTATATGTTTTTAAAATAATCCAAATGGTGTGGAGTACACCATTAGATGTTTGAGGGTAATATCCCTCATTTTGATTTGAATCATGGTGAACGTAATGGAAACTATTTTTGGGAAGAAGGAATGAGAGATGAGTGAAATTTTTGTAAGTGTTCAGGGATGATAAGTTTCTTATCTATTATTTTCATTGTGTTTGGTGATGGACGGATCTTAAGGTGTGTTAATCGGAAACTTGTTTTATTGGTGCAATGACAGGGATGCTCCTAAGGTGGGTAGTGGGGAGTTATTCCCCTATTTCTAACCCTCTTGTGATAAGGATCATGGGATCTTTGATATCGGTCATTGGATGGTTATTTTGTGAATTTTATTATATTGAATAAATTAATCTAGGTAGAACTATATTTCTCAGTAAATTTTTGTTATTTATTAAAATAAAAATTTGGGTGAAGTCCAAGTACGGGTGTTAGACCATGGATAATTATGAAAATCCAAGAGTTATGGATAAGTAATATGATAATTATTTTGTTATAGATTGATGAAAATTTTGTGCATGATATGGTTCGACCAAGAGATGTCATCAAAATTTGGTTATGGTATTTAGTAATCATGCTCAAAAAAATCTCTATAAACCTTCATATAAAGGATTTTAGAATCTGGTATTGGTGATGCAACAGTTTTTAAGTCGAGTATTTTTTGAAAGTATTCATATGGAAGGTGGTTCAGCTTGAGTTTCCTTTAATAGTGGGATGCATTCAGTGATGAACCATATTAGACATTCCATTGGGATGAGATGAGTTCATTCTAAAGGTTGGTGAGATTTTTTCAATGAAAATATGACACAACCATTAAGATCTTGGTTGATTGGAGTTCAAACATTTTAGTCAAATCAAGGACCAAGTGCATTTACCTCATGTGTAATTAGTTAAACATGTTAGGAGCATCATTTGGATGCTAAGGGTTGACTTCAATATAAAATTATGATGGTGGGATCACCATGGCTCATAATCATCTGTTAAAGAGTTAAAATCTATGCCGAGAATCTCTATAGGTTAGTTGATGAAAATATATGACAATGTGATCATGTATCAAGTTTTATGGTATCTGGTAAGTGTTTTCATAGTGTTTCATTAACACTTATGATTGTTGTCTTGAGTCTTATCAGTTTTAGCACAATATAATGAAAGTGGATCGTAGAGGAATGTTGGGAATTTGGAAACACAACGTGACCATTTAAATGAAATATTATCGGTCCAAGTAGGCCGAGTAATGTTTCCATTGTGCCCCAAGACTTATCATGGATGAGAAGTTCTAAGGTGACGAGGTTATAATATCCTGTATTTTTGATTTGTTGAAATTTATAAAGGACATTGAGTTTTTTTCTGGTGGAAAGGGTAATTTTAGAATCAAGATTTGAAATGTAATTCTGAGTGTTAAGATACTCAGAAGTTTTGTTTTTATATGGGTTTTAAGTTTTGAAGGTGTCTCGGTAGTCCAGATGGTTTTAAGGAGTGTTGTGATTTGAAGACACATTTTTGGGAGAGATAATATTAGGGGCATAATTGATGCACAGTTAGTACTAACCTTGTGACTCAACCATGCAACCTATTTTGAGAAGGAGCATGATTTGTCTAAATTGTGTGATATTTTCTAGATAACCATGTGACCATGAGGGGGAGGTACATGAGTTATCAAAACATTTTTCCAAGTCCACCCAACCATGTAATATGTCTATAGAAAATTGCATAGGTGAACCACATGGCTTTTGCACGGTTTATCTAATCGTGCACCTATACCATATGAGGTGTGGGGAGAGGTAGTGCCAAAGTCATGGTTGGTTCATGGTTTACTAAACCATGCACACAAACCATGTGGGGTGTGACCCATGGATAGTAGGAGTCACATGATTGGGGATCGGTTTGAAAAATCACACCCTTCTTTAAAAAGGGTAATTTTACAGTTTTCCCCTACCTCTTTTATCCTATCTTCCTCATTTATTTCCCTCACTTTTATCCCATGACAGGAAGCTTCTTGAGCTCCTACCTTGGTCTCCTTCTAGGATTTGATGTATCTCCTCTATTCTAGCATGAAATCAAGCGTCGTTGTTCTCATCGGACCACCCTCATTTATTTTATGGTTCATCCTCCTTCCTTTCTTAATTTATCTTACCATATCTGATGTTATTTCCATGTGAAATCATATAGCCTATTTTTAGGTAGTTTGTCTATTCTTACAATTTCTCTCATTCTAGATAGAATCGAATCTTGATAATGGATGAGTGAAGTGTCCTAATAATGAGGTAGTTAGTTTACATGTTTTACCTTAAAGTTTAATTATTTAAAAAAAGTGATGTTATGAAGCACACAGTACATTCTATATGCCACCTCTAAAATATAAAGTCCTTTAATTAAATTGGTTATCCCTTGTTAGAGATACTCTTATCAACCCTTGACATTTTCAAAGTTCATTTACCTTTACTAGCTCTACCCATCTGGGTGTGTTTAATAAAATTAATTGAAACTTCATAAATTTGTTTGTGATCAACCACATTCTATATATGTTTCCTTGTCTCCCAATTAATAGGTTTTAAAATGAATCACGATGAATTACTAAATGGGAAGGAATTACACTTGGACCATATCCAAATTATCAATTATAATGGTTGAATATTTTTTAATCATTAGTGAAATGATAAATATAATGTAACCCCCTTGAACTTTTTACATTCATGGATAAATTGGGTGGTAGAACCAATTGAATTGATTTATAGTATGGTTTGTGTCTCCACATGGCCATATTATTTTCTTTCAAATGAATTGAAAAATTAAATGATCATGATGAATCATATTGTGTGGCATAGAACTTATTTATAACCTTTTTTACATCTTAAATGTTAAAAGGTTGTTGTGACATGATTAAGGGAAGTGTTGGACATGACGCTTCAGACTCCCTAACTGTGTGACGTTGGAAATGAAACTCTAAATCATTTCTTAAGATGTTATACATGATGACCGTTATCATTTAATTTGAGATTATTGGTAATGGTGTCCCTTATAATTGGGCATGGATTCCATTATAACTGGTAATGGAATCCCTTATCATTGTTAATAACATCCATTATCATTAGGCATGGAATACTTTATCATTTGGAATGACATCCCACATCATCAGGCATGAAATACCTTATTATGGGGGATGAAATCCCTTGTCATTGGGCATGAAATCTCTTATTTAATGTATGAAACTTATTTTTTTATTATTATGTGAATGTCTTGGTATTATTCCTTGGGTACTTGATGGTGCATGTATATCTTTACATAAATATATTCTTACATATATGAATATATATACATGATTAAACGTGCTCAGAGACATCCCAACTTAGGCTGAAGCAGGTATGGTTGACCGAGTGTCTTTTGGGGAACCTGAGCCTGAGTTGATTACATTTATTATTTATTGCTCATTTATTATACCTTCACACTTCTTTTATTTTATACTCATATACTATATTTCATTAGACACTATTGGTGGTGACCTACTGAGTTTATCTCACACCCTTTTTGGGCTTCCGTTTAGTACCCGCACAGACATCCTGATTATAGGTTAGGAATTGAGCTATACTTTGTGCTATTTTTCATTATAGATTAGGACTCTATATGGGGTCTTTTGAGTATTGGATGAGCATGTACTCTGGATTCATTCTAATGTTGGGGAATTTTATTTATTCATTCCTTTTTTTCAGTCTATCCATATTTATTGTATTACCCATTGTATGTTTTATAATTGTATTTATGACTTAGCATATCCATGCATGGATATTTATTTAGAACTGGATGGGCTTTGCATTTATTATTATTATCCGCTGGTTATTTCATTTATTTATTTCCTCTATTGTTTAGTACTAATCTAGAGGATATAGTCTCCCCACTTTATCTCTATTAGACCCTCATTTCTAGTCGGAAGCCTTTGGAATATGGGGAGGCTCACTTGAGGTTACATAGCGCACCAACTTGGGGCATTGTTTTAGTTTCTCTTGGCTCTGTACATGACATAAAACACCAAACTTTTTAAAATAATTATAGGGAAAGATACTTAACAAAAAAAATTAAAATTGGTATATCAATAGTGTATGTTGAAGACATATAAGGGGTCAAATTTCAAATTTATTCTCTCTATCATAAATTTATGGTGGTCATGTATCTTTTATAGATAATGTGAAAGGAAAAAATAAATTGTGTTAGATCACTTTGAAATCTATAATTTATGAGTATCAATATGGTTTTATATGTTAAGGGTTTTGAATTATATAGGAGGGGAGGTAGTGATGATGATTTCCATTAGAAGAGATGATGGTGTAGGTTTTGATGGATAATATCCCCCCATTGATGGGGGGTGTTTCTGGTTTTTCTCTCTATTCACTGATCTTGACCTCCTCCATTATTTTTCCAAAACTTCACTTTTCATTAAGGTTCCATCCCTCGATGCTAGAATCCCCAAATATTTTATTTTGTATATGGAGTTTAGGGAATATTTAGTTCTCCTCTATATCTCATTATTAGATCATTTTTACTACAATTATCTCTCAATTAACTCCCTTTATAGATTTTTTTGTGATTTATGGGGTATGTAGGAATGACCGATGGTTGTGATTTTTGGATCCTCATCAATTATTTATTTGATTCATGGTTTAATAAAATATGATTAAAACTTGTTCAAGTGCTTTGAACCTCTTTAATGGGGTTCACTTAACCATATTTCAACATTCTTTTGAGTTCCATATAAAAATTAACCCTTATTCCTAGACTATTTTGGCTAGTTTCTTGGGTTTACCCTTACTTTTCAGAATCCCTCAATCTTATAAATGATAGAGAACATGGTTAGATGCTATTTTTTAAGGAAATTTGGACCAAATTCCTTTATCGCCCCATTACACCTTTCATTTGTGTTGAGTTTTATGTCTCTTAAATACTGATACAATTTATCTGGATTGAGATCAAAGAGGAATATCATCATAAGAATTTAGTTTATTTTGATTTCTCGGTTGATTTTTTCTCCTCATGTAATCAGTTAGGTCATGTTAAACAACCCTATTAGTTTGGTTTTACTTCTAGATGGGCTGACCTTTAGGATATTTTTTATCATGAAATGGATTTTAATCCCGATTATGTTTTTATTATTTAACCCACTTCCTCTCCTGTTGGATATTTAAAACCTAGTTTTCCTTAATGAGGATAATTCCTGATAGAGGGGTGGCATGGGTAGGATCATTACGATGATGATGATGAGGGAATAAATCTCTCTATTAAAGGATATTATGTAGGTAGATTCCACTTCAACGATGGATGTGTTCTATGGAAAACAACTTTGATCTTTTTCTTGTGTAGTTTTTTATACTTCTAGAGGAGGTTATATTACTGATGATTGTACCTAGAGTGCTTATCTCTTTGGTACTCACTTTCAAAACATGGGAAGGGAGTTGGTTGAGACAACCCTTTAGTATGTCTTCATGAAATAAAAAAATATCTATTTATTTCCAATGTTTTTGTAACTCCCTAAGTCTTTAAAATAATACTATGCTCGATAACATTCATAATGTGTAATACCATGATTTAAGTGAATTGAGATATACTATAATGAATATTATTATTTAAATGTGACGGTTATAACCTATCCATTGAATTTGAAGATGTGAATATGATTAACCAAATTATGAAATATATATAAATTTCCTAATAAACAAAAATTTATTGATAAATTATTATTTAATAATCAATCAATTTTTAATAGAGTCATTTTATTCTTCAAAAATATGTTTTCTTCAAAAATGGATTTTTTGTGAGAAAATATTATAATAAATTTTTGGAAATTTTAGAAATTTTTGTAACGCCCCGACCCCAGTTACCCAGAGTCGGTGTATTATTACATAACATTGGCATGATCATAAGAAAGATCAAATCTCGAAAGACAGATTGGTTTAGTAGCCTTGGAAACACTAGATATATTCATAAAGTTTTAAATTACATCATAAAGTGAAAAACTACTACAACAACATATTGTCTCCATATTCCACACTATTATACCCTCATAATATCCCTGTAGGTCATTCATAAATTACTTCTTCACATCCTGGGAAAAATAAAACATAGAAAAGGGGTGAGCTCAAATGCCCGGTAAGGATAACAATATAGCGGAAACTTTCATAAACAAGAATAAACATTTAAGGCAATGTATAACTAAAAAAAAGCCTTTTAAACTTGAACTTCAACATAGTATGGCAAAAATGAAATAATTACATTTACTTATTCACGTGGATATTCTACTAATCGAATAATCACATGCAATGTCAATAACCACTTTCATAATGATGGAATGCATAATGCCAGACTACCATAACCACATAGCCAAGGCCTCGTGCCAAGACTACAAATAAGATTTTGTCAAGGCCTTATGCCAAGACACTAGTTTGTCTCATGAGACCTACCGATGCATCGAGGAGTTATAGCGGGCTCCACCCATCACATATTAAGTCCAATGAATTCCCATATAAAAAGGTTTAAACATAACATAAACATTCGTATTAAAACTAGTATACGAAATGTAAATACTTTATCCATAAACTATGAATGGTATAAAAATAACACATCCACAGTCAAACATACCACAAAACCTTCAATACAATATAGAAGTTTTGTATCATAATAAATCTACTTCAAATAAGCGTAAGATCCATCAAAGGATGTTGACATAGATGAAATCAAAACTCTTTTTAGAGAAATATCTATTTCTATTTTTAAATAATTTAAGAGTCATATATATATAAAATAAAACATTTTCTTTGAAAATATTCTTATAATATTGTAAGGGAAGCTTCAACAATTTTATAATGGCGGAAAATAGCTGCACCCGCTGTATAAGTTAAAAAAACATTCTTACCTTAATTCTGTCGAAAAGGTTAAAAAGTAACTTGTTTGGAAAATGATGGAAAGATTCTTTTATAAAACTCTTATAAAAAGTCAAACAAGGGTATAAATTACTTTAACCCATATTCTTTTAAATAGTAAAAATGTTTTTAAATTACATTTTTAAGAAACATGGATGTGGATGATAAAGAGATCCTAGTAGATTATTACGTATAAACAACCTCGGATAATGAAGAGATTGTGAAATAACCCTTACCTTGTACTTTTCCTTGGTTGGGGTAGGTTAACCTCCTGTATAATGGTGAAATAATTTTTATTAAATTATACAAGAATCATATACATTAATATGATATCATATATGATCTTTTAACATTGATTTGTTAATAATATCTTAGTATTATCGTTGTTTCGGGTGTTAACTTACTCGTTTTCTTTTATATGTTTTGTTACTTAAGCTGTGTTTGTCAGGGATAGGTTGTATATTAATAATATCTAGAATTATTTCAAGTCCTTAGATACTATTATTAATCATCAAATGAGAATTATACTTGAATTGATACGATGGAGAATGAATCTCATCGTGTTCGTGGAGACGGTAGTCCGTACGTACGCACGAGCGACAATATCATTCTTTTGATATTAAAATAATATATAATTGGATGTTATATAATATATAAAGAATCATTATCATGTTATATTTATTATTTACATGAGTTACACATCATTATTATACCCATCCAAATAATAATTTATTGAATAACAATTACACCACGACGTGGAGACGGTAAGCCGTACGTACGCACGTATGGTGACATGTTATTAAAAGGATGGATAGAATACTGAATATGGTTGTACCATATTTATAATAAAATTAAATTATATATAAGATACTGGAGTTATTATTTTATAATGGTAATAACAAAGAAGTGGAAGAAGAAAGGAACTTGGAAAAGGATGGTGAAATCATTACCTCTTCTTCGGGTTCTTCCTTTTGATTTGATCAAAAGGGCTCCTTAAGTTGGATTTATGACTAAAGGAAGGCCTCTAGGATGAAGTTAGGGAAGTTGAGAGAGTATTTTGGCAGAGTTTGGCCGAACCAAAAGGCTTTGAAGGTGTGAGTTAATGAGAAGGGAGAGTGCCCTTTTATAAGAGGGGTGAGGGGAACCTTTGGAAAAGCTAGAAATATTATTTTATAATAAATTAATATTCGGTTTATAATGGCTTAAAAGTTGATTATTTAAAGGTTAAGGTGGGTATTTTTATAAAACCACTCAACCAATGGAATTTAGACAGGTTTGGGTTACTATATTAACCTTATCTTTAAGAATTAACTCTTAGTTAATTAGTTTCACTTTTACAATGTCTCTTTGTATTTTTATATTATATGGTTAATAAACTTACTATATACATCCAAGTGACCCCCAAGTGGTCCATTAATGATACACCTATCATGATATAAGTCTCTTGGCCGAACCTTATATTTTTAGTAATTTAATATCAATTAATAATATAATATTTGTTTTAAAAACTCTTTTATGTCAATTTTGACACTATTCAATAATTGATTTTTTTAAAACTCATAACAGAATTATTACCTCGAAAAAAGTTAATTAAATCATTACTAACATGTCATATTAACCTATAAAATTATTTTAATTCATTAAAAGTCTCAAATTATATTTATTTGGGTATTTATAGTATCAATTATTTTAATGTTTCACTATTATGGTAATTACTGCATCATCATTGTGTCATAAATAAATTAAATTATATAATGTCTAAAAATTATAAATAAATTATAATTACGTAGGAAATCTTTTTATCTTTATAATTAATATTTAAAATCTAATTTTTCTTATGTATAACCCTATATTAAAAATGTTTTAGTAAATAAACTTTGATTTTAACTCTTTTAACTCTTCTTTGAATTAAATAATAATAAATGTCCTAATCTAATCCAAGTGGATCTAAATGATAATATTTTATTCCTAAGGTTGTTTTTGGTCGAGATACACTTTTCCAATAGAATTAGTACATGTGTTAGGATAATATTAATATCATTTTTACCCTTAATTACCTTATTTACTTTTAACCGTGGTAAATAAAAGTAAAAAGTTACTATTCACCAAAAATTATTTTAATCTCATTGAACCACATTTTACTACTTGATATTAACCGTGTCTCTCGGATTTTCAAAATTCCATTCACAGAAGCGGTAAAATTAAGTTTTATGAAAAAATCAGTTTTTTAACTACCACTTAGTGGTTTCACTATTCATAAAAATTGGAAGTTCTCAGAAAAATACCAAAAATTCAACTTAGGATAATTTCGATATTTTGAATCCAAAAATGAAATCCATTTTGAAATATAAAATATATATAATTTCAAAAAGTAGGTATTACTATTCATAATGGCTAGTTTGATTGGTTGTGGTGTGTTAGAACTCGATGTTGCGTACAACACACGCTATCACATTATTCAAAGAGAAGCGTACCGTAGAAGCTTGGGGTGTTACATTCTCCCCTCCTTCAAATAATTTCATCCTCAAAATTTCTAGAATACTACAGCACGAGAAGACTCGGGTGGTTCTTCATCATAAGTTCCTCGGGTTCCCACGTTGCCTCTTCCATCTTATGGTTTTTCCACAAAACTTTTACCAGATGCGTCGTCCGATTTCTCAGCACTTGTTCTCTCTTATCAAGAATCCTAACGGGATCTTCGCAATAATACAGATCGAGTTCCACTTCTAATTCCTCATAGGTGAGTACATGCATTGGGTCAGGCATGTATTTTCTCAATAGAGATACGTGGAACACATCGTGAACTTTGGAGAGACTTGGCGGCATTGCCAATCAGTAAGCTACAGCCCCAATTCGTTCTAGAATTTTGAAAGGTCCAATGTACCTGGGACTCAATTTACATTTCTTACCAAAACGTATGACTCCCTTCCATGGATATACCTTCAGGAAAACATGATCACCGACTTGAAATTCCAAATCCTTCCTTCGATTATCGGCATAGCTCTTCTGCCTACTTTGAGCTTCTTTGATATGGTTTTGGATTAACTTAACCTTTTCCATTGTTTCCTCCACCAGTTCTAGGCCTACAAGTTTTCTTTCACCAACGTCATCCCAACAGGTTGGTGTACGAAATCTCTTTCCGTATAACGCTTCATATGGTGCCATCTGAACACTCAAATGTAAGCTATTGTTATAGGAAAAATCTACCAGAGGTAAATATTGATCCCACATACCCTGAAAGTCAAGTGAGAAGGATATAAACATGTCTTCTAAGGTTTGAATAGTTCATTCTGATTGTCCATCTGTTTGAGAGTGGTAGGCAGTGCTCAAATGAAGTTCAGTATCCAAGGCTTTCTAAATACTTTTCCAGAATCTTGAAGTAAAACGAGGATCACGATCTGAAACAATCGATAGGGGTACTCCATGAAGTCTCATAACTTCATTAATATATAGTCTTGCTAGTCGTTCAAGTGGTAAATCTTCCCTTAAAGGAAGAAAATGTTCTGACTTGGTAAGACGATCAACAATGACCCATATTGCATCGTTCCTTCTAGGAGTCTTTGGTAGCCCCATGACAAAGTCCATCGTAATATTGTCCCATTTCCACTCCTGTATGGGAAGAGGTTGCATGACTCCTCCAGGTTATTGTCTTCCAGCTTTCACTTGTTGACAAACCATAAATCTTGACACAAAATCAGCAATCTCCCTCTTCATGTTGTCCTACCAAAAATGTTCCTTCAAATCTCTATACATTTTGGTGCTCCCATGGTGTATAGATAAATTGGAACTATGAGCATCATCCATAAATTCCCTTTTTAGATTAGGTATATCGGGAACACAAAGTCTCTTCCGAAATTCAAAATTCTATCTTCATACACAAAGTCTCTCAATCTCCCATCATTCACAACTTTAATCTTATTTTGAAATCCTTTATCATCGGTCTGAGAACTCTTAATCCTTTCTAGTAAAGATGGTTTAGCAACCATTTGAAAAAGCATTGATGTTTCACCTTCCCTGGTTATTCCCATGTCCATCTTCACTAGATCCATGAAAATTGGATCCCTTTCAATTCTCATATTGTTCAAAACTCCATGGTATTTTCTGCTCAAAGCATCTGCCACCTTGTTTGTCTTCCCCGGGTGGTAGTGTATCATGCAATCATAATCCTTGAGTAATTAAAGTCATCTCCTTTTCCTCATGTTGAGTTCTTTTTGTGAGAAAATATACTTCAAACTCTTGTGATCAGTATAAATCTCACATTTTTCACCATAGAGGTAGTGCCTCCATATCTTCAAAGCAAAGATCACAGCTGCTAACTCAATATCATGAGTAGGATAGTTTTTCTCATGAATTTTCAAATGTCGTGATGCATAGGCAATAACCCTATCATTCTGCATAAGGATACAACCAAGTCCTTTCTTCGATGCATCACTATAAATAACGAACCCATCATTCCCTGAGGGTAGATTCAATATAGGATCATTGACTAATATTCTCTTTAGTTCTTCGAAACATTCTTCACACTCTTTTTTCCAAACAAATTTAACCCCTTTATGTGTGAGCTTCGTTAATGGGTTAGCCAATCAGGAAAAATTCTGGATGAAACGTCGATAATAACCTGCCAAACCAATAAAACTGCGTACCTCAGTTATACTCGTAGGTGCTGGCCATTCTTGGATTGCCTTGGTCTTACAAGGATCAATAGAGATTCCATCTTTAGAGACAATATGGCCAAGAAAAGAAATCTCCTGAAGCCAGAATTCACACTTTCTAAACTTCCCATATAATTCATGTCTTCTTAGAGTCTTCAGGATAATGCACAAGTGATTTTCATGATCTTCGTAGATTTTGGAGTATACCAAGATATCATTAATAAATACCACCACAAATTCGTCAAGATATTCCTTGAAAACTCTATTCATCAGATCCATGAATACAGAGGGTGCATTAGTCAATCCAAAAGGCATTACAGTAAACTCGTAATGCACATACCTGGTTCAAAATGCTGTCTTTGGAATGTCTTCCTTCTTCACACACAACTGATGGTATCCAGATCGAAGTTCAATCTTTGAAAAGTATTGAGCTCCATGCAGTTGGTCAAATAAATTATCAATGTGAGGTAGGGGATACTTTTTCTTTATTGTTATGGCATTGATCTCCCTATAGTCGATACATAACCTCATAGATCCATCTTTATTTTTAACAAAAAGAACAGGGGATCCCCATGGAGAAACACTAGGGTGAATAAATCCCTTATTACTCAATTCCTATAGTTTTTTTTTAGTTCAACTAATTCTACAGTGTCCATTCTATAAGGGGTCTTCGATATAGGCCTTGATCCAGGAATTAAATCAATGGAAAACTCAACTTCTCGTTCTGGAGGATGTCTGGGTAAATCATCCGGAAACACATCTACATATTCTTTAACAACAGGTACATCCTCTATTTGAACATTCCTTTCCTCACCCACTGTAATTCCATCCTCTTCCTCCCCAATAATTTAATTTAGTTGAGCTACTGGGGGTGGATCTAGATAAGAATTAGGTGGTGATGATTCTTCTCTAAATATAAGGTGTTCCTTATCATTATCCTCAAAAATCGTAACCTCCTTCTTCTTACAATAAATCTTCGCATCATAGTCTGAAATCCAATCCATACCGAGGATTATATCAAACTCAATCATAGGTATGATGATGAGATCAGCAGATAAATAATATTTATGTGCTCTAATGGGGACTGATTCACAAAACTTTGTTGCAATGATACTTCCCTTAGGAGTTTTAACTGACAACTCCCTTGTTAAATCAAATTGTAAATATCTAATTTTCTTAGAAAACTGGGAAGATATGAAATAATGTGATGATCCAGAATCAAATAATGCATTTTCTAAACTTGAGGAAACCATTAAATTACCTGCCACCACGTCTTTCGGAGCTTCTACCTCAGCAGTAGTGATAGCATAAGCTTGGCCTTGATCCCTTGGCCTTTTCTAAGGTAAGTTCCCCTGACGCTTAGGACATTTATTTGCATAATGTCTCATCTCCCTGTAATTGTAGCATTGAACATTGGTAGCTTCCTTCTTCCCTTTGCGTTCATGATCTTGGTGGCCTTTTTCACCACACTTGTAACAGACAACCATTCCCTTCAAGAAATTACCGGGGTGTTTCTTCCCACATTTACCACAGGATGGATATTAAACCTTTCCCTTATTCCCCTTATTTCCATTCCCAGATTGATCAGCAGATCTCTTCTTCTCTTTCTTTGCTTTAAAGTCATAAGACTTAGAGAATTCCTTTTCGGTCTTGATAGCACATGAGACAATGTCTTCGTACGATGAAAAGGATTGTGAGATTAATGCTCGACAGAGAAATGGTTTTAACCCATTAAAGAAACGATCAATCTTACTTCTGGGGTTATGTATATAATCTCCAGAATACCTTAATAACCTTGTAAAGTTAGCCTCATACTTTGCGACATTCTCATCCTCCTTTTGTCTCAGACTCAGAAATTGCCTTTCCATATCTGCTCGATGGTCACGAGGAAAGTATTTTTCTAAAAAAAGATCTTTGAACTCCCTCCATTCCATATTTGATACTTCATCATCTTCTTTCATGTTTTGAATCAATGACCACCATTGATTAGCATCTCCAGTGATGCGGTAAACTGCCATGATAACTTTTTCCCTTTCACTACTCCCCAAAGCCTGAAATATTTTCTCTAGGGAATTTATCCATTGCTCAGATACTAAGGGATTCGTACTCCCATTGAACGTTGGTGGTTGTTGCCTCATGAATCGATCTAACATTGATCCTCCACGCTGCGGATCAGGGTGCTCCATACGGGTAAGGTTATTATTCATAACCTGAGTGAGTTTTCCCAGTATGGTGATTAGCTGATCGGAACCAGTTGCATCACCAGCTCCTCTATAATTATCTTGAGCAGGAGGGCAATCCCTATATGGAGTGTGTTCATTGATACGGTTTCCATTTCTTCCACTAGTCGCCATTTCTAAACAATGGCATAAACTAGATCAGTTTATGAATCAAAATACATAATTCCATACTTATAAAACACTTAACATAAATTGAACTATTTATGGATATAATCCATAATCATAAAAATATTTTCTTTGAGGAAGTATATACTCATAAACCCTTCATAATTATTTGTAAATAAAATTAGATTTATCCTAAGCATATCCCCCGGGAGTGTCGTAACCAAGAGTGCAGCAAGGCCCGTTGTCGTGCACCAGTTCCCATTCGAGTCTAGATCAAAGCGGTGTTTTCGGGTTTTACCCCTAGGTACATCTGTTCCAGAGCCACCTCTACCTGCTCGTATCTAGACAGGGATGTATTTCTCGGAAAACTCACAAAATCTCTATAATACCAAAATTCTAGGAAGTTCTTCTATACTAATCCTCAAAGTCCATCTTAGGTCTATGTGCTCTAATCAGAGTTTATCTAAATCTAGCTTCCAAGTTTTGTACTAAACTTCCTCTGATACCAACTGTAACGCCCTGACCCCAGTTACCCAGAGTCGGTGCATTATTACATAACATTGGCATGATCACAAGAAAGATCAAATCTCGAAAGACCGATTAGTTTAGTAGCCTTGGAAATACTAGATATATTCATAAAGTTTTACATTACATCATAAAGTGAAAAAATACTACAACAACATATTGTCTCCATATTCCACACTATTATCCCCTCATAATATCCCTGCAATTCATTCATAAATTACTTCTTCACATCCTGGGAAAAATAAAACATAGAAAAGGGGTGAGCTCAAATGCCCAGTAAGGATAACAATATAGCGGAAACTTTCATAAACAAGAATAAACATTTAAGGCAATGTATAACTAAAACAAAAGCCTTTTAAACTTGAACTTAAACATAATATGGAAAAAATGAAATAATTCCATTTACTTATTCACATGGATATTCTACTAATCGAATAATCACATGCAATGTCAATAACCACTTTCATAATGATGGAATGCATAATTTCGGACTATCATAACCACATAGCCAAGGCCTCATGCCAAGACTACAAATAAGATTTTGTCAAGGCCTTATGCCAAGAAACTAGTTTGTCTCATGAGACCTACCGATGCATCGAGGAGCTATAGCGGGCTCCACCCGTCACATATTAAGTCCAATGCATTCTCATATGAAAAGGTTTAAACATAACATAAACATTCATATTAAAACTAGCATACGAAATGTAAATACTTCATCCATAAACTATGAATGGTATAAAAATAACACATCCACAGTCAAACATATCACAAAACCTTCAATACAATACAGAAGTTTTGTATCATAATAAATCTACTTCAAATAAGCGTAAAATCCATCAAAGGATGTTGACATAGATGAAATAAAAACTCTTTTTAGAGAAATATATCTTTCTATTTTGAAATAATTTAAAAGTCATATATTTATAAAATAAAACATTTTCTTTGAAAATATTCTTATAAGCTTGTAAGGGAAGCTTCGACGATTTTATAACGGTGGAAAATATCCGCACCCGTCGTATAAGTTAAAAAAAACATTCTTACCTTAATTCTATCGAAAAGGTTAAAAAGTAACTTATTTGGAAAATGGCGGAAATATTCCTTTATAAAACTCTTATAAAAAGTCAAAAAAGGGTATAAATTACTTTAACCCATATTATTGTAAATAGTAAAAATGTTTTGAAATTACATTTTTAAGAAACATGGATGTGGATGATAAAGAGATCCCAGTAGATTATTACGTATAAACAACCTCGGATAATGAAGAGATTGTGAAATAACCCTTACCTTGTACTTTTCCTTGGTTGGGGTAGGTTAACCTCCTGTAGAATGGTGAAATAATTTTTATTAAATTATACAATAATCATATACATTAATATGATATCATATATTATCTTTTAACATTGATTTGTTAATAATATCTTAGTATTATCGTTGTTTCGGGTGTTAACTTACTCGTTTTCTTTTATATGTTTTGTTATGTAAGCTGTGTTTTTTATGGATAGGTTGTATCTTAATCATATCCAGAATGATATCAAGTCCTTAGATACTATTATTAATCATCAAATGAGAATTATACTTGAATGTATACGATGGATAATAAATCTCATCACGTTCGTGGAGACGGTAGTCCGTACGTACGCACGAGCGATAATATCATTATTTTGATATTAAAATAATATATAATTGGATGGTATATCATATATACATAATCATTATCATGTTATATTTATTATTTACATGAGTTACACATCATTATTATACCCATCAAAATAATAATTTATTGAATAACAATTACACCACGACGTGGAGACGGTAAGTCGTACGTACACACGTATGGTGACATGTTATTCAAAGGATGGATAGAATACTGAATATGGTTGTACCATATTTATAATAACATTACATTATATATAAGATACTGGAGTTATTATTTTATAATGGTAATAACAAAGAAGTGGAAGAAGAAAGGAACTTGGAAAAGGGTGGTGAAATCATTACCTCTTCTTTGGGTTCTTCCTTTTGATTTGATCAAAAGGGCTCCTTAAGTTGGCTTTTTGACTAAAGTAAGGCCTCTAGGATGAAGTGAGAGAAGTTTAGATATTATTTGGTCAGAGTTTGGCCGAACCAAAAGGCTTTTAAGGTGTGAGTTAATTAGAAGGGAGAGTCCCCTTTTATAAGAGGGTGAGGGGCACCTTTGGAAAAGCTAGAAATATTATTTTATAATAAATTCATATTCGGTTTCTAATGGCTCCAAAGTAGATTATTTAAAGGTTAAGGTAGGGATGGGTCGAAAACCACTCAACCAATGGAATTTAGATAGGTTTGGGTGACTATATTAATCTTATCTTTAAGTATTAACTCTTAGTTAATTAGTTTCACTTTTACAATGTCTCTTTGTATTTTTATATTATATGGTTAATAAACTTACTATATACATCCATGTGACCCCCAAGTGGTCGATTAATGATATAACTATCATGATATAAGTCTCTTGGACGAACCTTATATTTTTAGGAATTTAATATCAATTAATAATATAATATTGTTTTTAAAAACTCTTTTATGTAAATTTTGACACTATTCAATAATTGATTTTTTTAAAAATCATAACAAAATTATTACTTCTAAAAAAGTTAATTAAATCATTCCTAACATGTCATATTAACCTAGAAAATTAGTTTAATTCATTAAAAGTCTCAAATTATATTTATTTGGGTATTTATAGTATCAATTATTTTAATTTTTTACTATTATGGTAATTACTGCATCATCATTGTGTCATAAATAAATTAAATTATTTAATGTCTAAAAATTATAAATAAAATATCATTATGTAGGAAATATTTTTATCTTTCTAATAAATATTTACAATCGAATTTATCTTATGTATAACCCTATATTAAAAATGTTTTAGTAAATAAACTTTGATTTTAACTCTTTTAACTCTTCTTTGAATTAAATAATAATAAATGTCCTAATCTAATCCAAGTGGACCTAAATGATAATATTTTATTCCTAAGGTTGTTTTTTGTCTAGATACACTTGTCCAATAGAATTAGGACATGTGTTAGGGTAATATTAATATCATTTTTACCCTTAATTACCCTATTTACTTTTAACCGTGGTAAATAAAAGTAAAAAGTTACTATTCACCAAAAATTATTTTCATCTCATTGAACCACATTTTACTACTTGATATTAACCGTGTCTCTCGGATTTTCGAAATTCCATTCACAGAAGTGGTAAAATTAAGTTTTATGAAAAAATCAGTTTTTTAACTACCACTTAGTGGTTTCACTATTCATCAAAAATTGAAGTTTTTCAGAACAATGCCAAAAATTCACCCTAAGCTATAATTGATATTCTGAATTAAAAAATGATGACTATTTTAAAAAATTCCAAACATATAAGTTTAATTAATTAATTTTATAATTAATTCCCACTGTTACAACAAATAGCGTGTTTTTAAGGAACAATATATATCAAAAGATTGACAATTGTTTATGTCCATTTTCAAAGTGAAATTAATTCTAATGAACACCATTGGATAAAATGGTAAAAATATATTCTAATTATACTTTAAAACCACTAAATATTATAATTTATCACTATAAATTATTTTTATTAAAAAAGTTGTTTTTAAGTATTTTTCACTATTCATAAAAATTGGAAGTTCTCAGAAAAATACCAAAAATTCAACTTAGGATAATTTCAATACTCTGAATCCAAAAATGAAATCCATTTTGAAATATAAAATATATATAATTTCAAAAAGTAGGTATTACTATTCACAACGGCTAGTTTGATTGGTTGTGGTGTGTTAGAACTCCATGTTGCGTACAACACACGCTATCACATTATTCAAAGAGAAGCGTACCGTAGAAGCTTGGGGTGTTACAATTTTAGTTGATAAAAAGGATATCATTTTTTAAATTAGCATATCAAAATTATCATACAGTGAAATTTTGATATTTTTATGAAAAGTTAGATTTTTCAATGAATAGTGAAAATGATGATTTTTATTAAAAACTATATTTTCCTTTCAAATATTTACAAATTAAAATTCTATTTTGGATTAATTTTAAAATATAATTAAATTTTTTATTAAAAATAATCTAATTATATTCTTTTTAATTAATTTTATACTTTGATATAGTATGAAAACATTTTACACTTAAAAAGGAATTTTTATGAAAAACCATTTTTCATTACATCTCATGGATCTAATTTTAAATTAAATCCCACTACATATATGAATTGAATCTTTAAAAATAGATTTCATATTTTTAATCATGAGGTCCAAAATTTTTAGGTAGTTATCTTTAATTTTTAGTCATTATAAATAGCAACTATAGTAATATTTATCAGCACAGTAAGGGTAAATTAGGTAATTAAGGTTAAAAATAATACAATAAAGAATAAGAAAGACCCAAAAACATTCATTTATCCTATATGATGATTAAATTTAGTAAATTTCCATCCATTTCTTGAATATATAGACACTTTATTTCATATTTCTTTTATTTTTTCCTTTATAATATTTAAGTAAAAGATAATGACAGAAATGCCACTTTCTTGGTTTTAATGACTATAATATTTTATGACAAGGATACAAAAACTTATGTTTAGATATAAATATTAATTTGAAATATAAATTATTATTTTTATCATGGTTATTTTTTATAGTTTTTAGTAATTAAATAATCACATTAAATACTAATGTAATGTTGAAACGATATTTATTCAGTTTATAGAAAAATAAAATAAATGAATTTTAAAATATTTAAAGTAATATACATTGAATGAATTATTGCATTAAATTAATTTTTAAAAAAAATATGACAATTTATTTATGTTTTAAAGGATTATATTCGAATTCAATTGCTTTCATGTTGTTTTTGAAATCAAATTAAATGGATAGTTCCAAAAAAATGACATTAATTATATTTTATAATTAATAATATTTTATTAAAAGATTTAAAATTCCTAAAAATACTATATTCAGAAATTTGTTTTTGATATGTTTGAAAATATCAACCATGGACCATTTATTGGCCAATTTTCCTTTTGTTGTAACTATCTTAACCTTTAAAGAGTAAAAAATATGTAATCACGATAATGGTCAAAAAGGGTTAATATGAGTTAAAACAAAGAGGTAAGGGTAAAAAAATATTATAAACTTGTATAAATTTTATTGGAAGATATTATTTTGATCAACCCTTATCCTATATTCAAATTAAATCATTTTTAATTCTTTTTTCCATGAAAATTAATTTATATTAATTTGATATTTTTTGAAATTCCAAAATCGATCCTCCCCTCACTTATAAAAGGGAACATCGTGTCCTATTTTAATCACACTTAAAAAGAATTTTGGTTCATAAAATACCTAAAAAATACCTTATTTACTTCCATTACCATGTCTTATAGTATTTTTTTAGTAGAAAAACCTTTTAGTAAGGATTTTGGTATAAACCTAAAGTGGTTGTCTGAAGAAGAGGCATCATTCTTTACTGAGCTTTTTTGTTTTATTTGTTCCTCTACATCCTTAAAATATAATTAAAAAATAATGATATAATAAAATAATTATATCCAATATACTAAGGTTTTATTATGTTAATTACATAACATACATTCATCTCATCTTCTATCAAATGGGAAACAAAACCATCATTTGTGTGTACGACGGACTATCGCCTCACGAACTGGTGTAATTTATTTTCCATCATCACCTATAACAAATATTTATGATGATAGAATTTATATATATATATATATATATATATTATTAATTAAATATTTATCATATTTTAAAATTTATATATCATATTTTTTCTTACCTTTACATTCATTGAAATATGATAACATCGTTCGAATGTACAAGTGGATGACCATCTCTACGAAGTGATGTGATCCATTTTTCATCACTGAATCACATGGATGGTTTATATAAGTGTATTTAAGGAAATAATAATATATTATATATATAATTATTATTATTTAAATATAAAATAACACCTAACTTATTTTCATCATGATCGTTGAAAAATTGAAATGTTACTCATGCGTACGTAAGACCTACTATCTCCATGTCTGTAACACAGTTCAATTTTCATAATAATATTTCATGGTTAGTTTTAAAAGTATAATTTATGTATAAAAAAGATTTTTTATCATGATTATTAATCTATAGATGATGAAATAATGGTCTCATTGACCATAGTCAGCCCGACAAGGTCATTTTGGACTTATGACCCAAATATCATCGAAATGTATGATGTGGAATTAATTGATTAAGTAAATAAATATAACAGGGTAATAAATAAATTAAAATGAATAATGGACTTGAAAATTTTATTAATAAAGTAAATAATTAACATGATTTTATTATTCATGAATATAAAGAATGCATGTGATGTTTCAAACTCGAGGTAAGGGATTCCATCTCAATTTCCTCTCATTGAGACATATTTTAATGTTATGCACCAATTTATTTTATATGGTGTATATACTAAACTTTTACATGTTGTATCATGAATCCTTAAAACATCATGGTATTTTATGTTTTAATTAAAATTATTTCATTCAAGGATATTTTACTTGAAAGTTACAATGTGGTAAGGGGTTTCTTAACTCAATATCCTTTTATTAGGTTGAAACACTAATTTATTGACTATATTATTACAATATTATATGTGAAATATTTTTTTATTAATTTTTTATTTCCAATATTATTTGGGTGGTTTTAAATTTGATACACATAATCACTCCATTGATTAATTATCGCTTTAACATTGTGATCACTATAAGGGTTTCTTATTTTACTTTTACTTCCATGTGACATATGTCATATTCACCACTTATTTCATTTGTTTGATGTATATACCACTCATTTGATATGTTATATCATGAATCTATTTATATTAATGTTATTTAAATTTACTTTTGAATTTATTTATATCATTGGGGTTATGATTCAAAAGTTACCACAACAGTAAGGGTTTATTTCATATTCTCTTCCACTTTTTTATCTTTATCCTCCTATAGTTTTTTTCCTCGAAATATGTTCTCGGTGTCACCCCAAAACCTACACCTCTCACGTGGCTATATTGTTTTGTTCATTTCAAGGGAACCGATAGTAGGTGTTCATATGGCACAGGTGTTGATGATTCATGTGACTATATCAAATAGAAAATATAAGAAAATAAGTAATCATTATTATGTAATAGTGATTTAAAGAAAAAAAATGTATCATGTCATGCTTACACATTTTTTCCACAATTTTTTTTTGTTTTCATCTATTAGTATCTCATATTTATTTACATGTGCCACCTTCCATATCACATGATGTGGGATGGAAGTGGATTTGGATTTGGATTCATCAGTCTATATATAAACAAAGAAACATAATTATGTTGTTGTTTCATGTCACATAAAAGTATTGCAGTAGATTTAAAATATGTACCATTTTTTTCAAGTTAAGTGTATCCCATCCTTGCTTTATGGTATGGTTATGTTTGTTTTTCTACCCTTTTCCTTATTTTCAGCACTCAGTTGTTGTTTCATAAATAAAAAATTCTCAATCAAAGTGATGAATACACATATTTTCAAACAATGTATTACCAGCCACAATGTACCTGAAAATACATCTCCCCATGACGACCAGTAAACACATCCCATGATTTTTTGGTTATCAAGTGTGCATACATAAGTGGTGGGTGTGGGTTTATTTTCCCTTCGACATCTTTAAGATGACGTCTCATTATAATTGTGTGAAAGCCTCTGTGAATCATTCCAACAAGAATTAATAAATATTTATTGGGGGATTAATCAATTATAAATGCACTCTACAAGGGATGATAAAGAGTAAATCAATGTTTCATTATTTTATTTTTTAGTTTAATAAAGAAATTATATCATAATGTTACTATAATCTCTTCTCACATCAGTGTCTTAAGCATGGGAACAATATGGTGCCACAAATCTACATCAATCGGCACGCATTGTCGAGTGATGAGTCCAATGTGACTACAGAACATGGCCATATTGGGGTTAATATGTTGTCTCTAAGCATTCTATCTGACCTCAAATTTTCTACCTTTGCTTTTTGCCTTAATTATTTTTGCTAACACCGTCAAACTATGGTGCTCCTATTTTTTCTACATCGTTGTTCCTTCATCACCTGCCATTTATTCAGATTCAACATTGTCAATGTGTTGTTCCTCTAAAGTAGTATAAAAAAACATGTGTATAAGGTCATTTTACCTCTTCACTAGGAGAAACAATAGGTTTAGAAACCTATTGTTTCTTTGGAGTGGTATCATCAGCATGTGCAGAATGTCATCATTTCTCTACACTGGGAGCAGCAGCAGTAGCTTGAGATACCTATTTTTCCTTGATATTGGGAGCACCAACACGTGTAGAATACATTATTTGTATAAGTGGTTGAACATTTAATTTATATTACATAAATGAAAAAATGAACATATAATAACATGAGGTAACACAACGTATATTTCAAAAAAATATAACATGGTTATTGGACTCTCTTTTTTTAAAAGGTTGAAGGGATTTGACTCCTCTATCGAGTATCCAAATCCCTTCATTATGGGATCCTCTAAAATAAAATACCCCATCTACATTGGGACTGCTATGAAATGATTGAGAAGTCCCAATGAAAGGGTTATCCTCAATTGAATTTTCATTTGACCCTTCAGTGGTTTTGGTCGATAAAAGAACAATTGACCACTTTCGATTTATGGAATCTGAAACATAAAATACTTATTTTTCCTGGGATTCTATTATAAATGGTTTATCTTTGTACCCTTCCTTATTGAAATCCACTTTCATGAATCCCAATTCATCTATTTTAATAGTTCTCCTATTATCAACCCACTTCCATTGAAAAATACTCACTTGGAATGATGTATAATCCAACTCTCATATTTGTTTTATGATGCCAAAGTATGGCATATTTGTGTAAATTGGATTTTTATCCTTATTACCAGAAACATGCATCGTTTCAGCTGGAAGTGTAACTCCACTATTTTTCATGGTATTGTCTTTATAATGTTCATTTGTATAGAATATATAACCATTAATTAAATAACCATTATAAGATAATACATACACACTTGGTCCTCTGGCTAGCCATCAAAATCATTCTAAAATTGAATCTATATTTTCATCTAACTCCTTAAAAATGTGGTCCTGAAACCATCCTATAAACTATTGATTATGTGTATTTGATATCCATCCTTCATCCCTTAATGGATTAAAATGCCTAATAACTTCTTTGTGGGTTTCAATGTATGGGGAAACCTCCAAACTGTT
This sequence comes from Viscum album, assembly GCA_963277665.1. Taxonomy (NCBI): domain Eukaryota; kingdom Viridiplantae; phylum Streptophyta; class Magnoliopsida; order Santalales; family Viscaceae; genus Viscum; species Viscum album. The sequence continues at coordinate 720,151,413 of OY728150.1, forward strand.
ATGCAAAATATCAAGGTGGGTCTACTCCCGATCTGTAATATTGATTGTGATAACATCTCTTCCAGAAGTTACTTCACCGGCAAGCCTCCTAGTGTGATGAGATTTTGGTAGACCAATGCTTTCTACACCGAACAGGTATTTGATACATAATTCAATGGCTTCCTCAACAATATATCTCTCTATAATACAATGCACTATACTACTTCAATTTTTGAAATATCCTTTTAAAAAAATTATATATTATTCAATGGGGTCCATCCATCTATAGTGTATAGGGCCACATAGTCGAATCTCTCTCACCAAGTGAACCATCATATCAAATAATTCCAGTAGGAAGAACATTTCCAGTTCACATAATATGAAAAAAAAATTATATTTCCCTAGTCATCAATTTCACCGAGTCTATAACTTTATTTCATAAAGCATTGAAGAAGAAACAAAGCATTAGTTAATGTATGATAAACATTCTTGGGGAAAATGTAACATAAAACTACAAGAATTAAAACTTTTATCAAAAGATGGAAGTAATGTTATTTCATACCATTTAACTTTAAATAATTCATTGACACAATATTCTTGATATTCGATGAATACCCTTCTAGAACCTTTATGTTATTCAAGAAGTTGTAAAACTGATATCTCTCCTGCCTAGAAAGAGTGTAAGTATATGGAGAAAGAAAATTTTGTTTTTCACCCTTCAATGGTGCCAACTTTTCTCATATTCGCATGCCAACCATATCCAACCTAGCCTTAATATCATCCTTTGTTTTTTTAGGTGAATTTAGAAACATGTCTATGACACTATCACATACATTTTTTTCAACATGAATAACATCAATAAAATGTATGACATACAGAAAATTCTAGTATGGTAATTCAAAAAAAATTGATCACTTTTTTCAACTTGTTTCATAAGGGTTTTGAAAAAAGTTTTACCAAAAGCAGTTTCAACATATTTTAATTTCTCAAATATTTCATCACTTGTTATTGGATATGGTTTTGTATATTCTTCTGAACTTCCATCGAATGATGTCATCCAAGATCAGTACTTATGTCGTCAAGGTAGAAATCTTTGATGTCCTAAAAGCATAGTCTCCAATGAATATTTCAACTTAATTGACTATGTGTCTTTTTTAAAAATAGGACTCCCTTGAGTTCCTTTAATGATATATTCTAACAAATTTTCATAAGTGGAAAAGTCATTTATCATCTCGTGCAACATGGATCTCAATATGAAATCTTTATTTCTATAAGCATCATACAACATAACACATAAATCCCACAATAATTTCAAATCCTTAATCAATGGATCCAAATAAACATCAACATCATTACCTAATTGTTTTGGTCTTGATATAAGCATAGATAAAATGATGTATTTTCATTTCATTCATAACCATGGTGGCAAGTAATAATTTACCAATATAACTAACCATGTATTGTGAGTGCTTCTTTGAAAACCAAAAGGATTCACTCCATCTATAGATAATGCAAGACAAAGGTTTCTCAGCTCGTTTCCAAATTCAGGATACTCATGATTAATTATATTCCATTGAGGAGAGTCTTCTGAGTGACGTAGTTTCCCATATTTATTTCTTGTATACGTGTGCCATGTCAATTGTCATGCAATCATCTCACTTCCATATAGGCGCCTAAACCTTGGAATGATTGGAAAATACCATACAACTTTCATAGGATCAGATTCATCTTTCTTGTATTGAGAAACACCACACTTTGGGCATTCTATAGGTGGTTTTTAGTCCTTGAGAAATAGTATACAGTCATTCGGGCAGACATTTATTCTTTCAGATATCATACCCATAAAGCATAACATTCGTTTGGAATCATATGTTTAGCTAGGGATCTCATTATCTTCTAATAGAATATCATTCAAGAGAGAAATTAATTCCATAAAACTGGTGTCACTCCATACGTTGTCTTATTTCAAATTATACAGCTTCAGTGCGGCTGACAATGCTATATATTTAGTACAACCAGCTTACAATGGCATTTGTGCACAACTCTTTAACTTCTCAAACAATTTTTGGAAATCGTGAAGTTTATCTTCAATTGTTCAAGCCATTTCCTCAATATTCTCTTCATCATAATTCACATATGTAATCACATCCTCGATATGGTCTTCTTCATCATCCACACTTGTAATCATATTAGATGATCCATAAAACGCATTGTTATTCTGCCACTAGATACATTTACTTTTTCCTCATGTTTATTCCAAAATTTATAACTTTGATCAATTTTGTGATAGATTAAGTGTTCTTCCAACTCCTCTAGACTAATTAGTCTTGAATAAAAATAGTGTAAACATAGAAAAATCATTTAAGAAGGGTCATATGCATGATCTTTTGCAAACATGATGAAACCTTTCACTCCATCTTCATACTATTTTTTTCATCGATTGGAATACATTCATTATTTATTCATATCCATCCTATTTGATTTATTAATATTAATATTTAACAAAATAAATACAAAAATTATGTTCAACTAGGGTCACCATCCAACTATATATCCCTCTCAGAAGATCCAAAGGAAGCAAAATAATCCAGAACAAACCTGAACCTATAAAATATAGGCGTGATCTAAAATTACAGTAGGTCAACACAACCTACCAAATCTAAGAGATCAATGTCATATTACATCCTAAAAAATCTAGTTTGAAATACATTATAAAAATAAACATTTTTTATAAAATTTTACCAAATAATTAGTGAAAAATAAAAGTGTGTTAAAACTCTTTTTCTAAGATTTTCATTAAATGAAAACAATTACTTGGAAAACATTTTTCCTCAACAAATACATCTTGATCAAATCACCTTTTTAAAATCTGAATTTAAACTCTTTAATAAACACCCATTTTTGAAATACAAATTTCAAAACTCAAATCAATTTCCAACTATCATACAGTTTTCTAAAACATGTTTGAAAACCAACAATTTCTATAAAACTGGGCAAGGTATCCTAAAACCCCATTTTTAAAAGTCACACATTCTTAGAGTTTCAAATACTAACCATTCTAACTTTTCTCAATTGATAACACTTTTCAAACTCATTATTAAAATAGTTTTAAAACACTTAAAAATCACACTTTCTTTTTTCCCTTATTTAAAAACCTTTCACAATCCCATTTCAAAAAATTTAAAAAGAAAACCATACAAAGAAGGAAGAAAGAACATGGTCATGAACCACTATATCAAGTCGCACAACATGGGGAAAATGACAATAAAATATGTTCCAAATAATAATATAAATAGTAGGGGATACGATGGAAGTAGAGAGATAAATCCCTTAAATGATCCTAAAAAGGATTTTAGTTTCATGGGCATCGTCACTAGGTTGTATTAATAAAAAAGACTTGAATTAGAGATAAGGAAACTAGGTCATAACTAAAAACCTATCCATACCCATAGAAGTCCCATAGAATTATTTATTCAATAATAAACATCCCCATATGGGATCAAAAGCTACAATGGTCATACAAGAATCAAAGGGACATAAGAGGGTATCACACCATTTATGAAAACTCATTTTTTATAAAATTTAAAATGTACCTTATCTTTTAAAAACATGCTTTGAATGCCAAGTCATTTTATCATTTATAAAATTCATCCCAATCTACTCTTTGGACTAATTTTATCAAAAACACCTTTGAAACTTAAATGGGAATTTACCCTACCCTTTAAATGGCCATTGAAAAACATTCAAAGACACAATAAGTTTCAAAATCCAATCCACATGGGAAAACACACCCTTTTGAAATAATCGATCTCATTTAGAAATCTTAAAATCTTTAAACACCTCAAAACTTTGATATAAAAATTAACTAAGGAAAAAAAAGTTGTTTTAAATATAGATCACAAGGGTTAACTCATCGCTTTAAAAATAAAACAACATTTTCTAACATTTTTAATACTTTAAAATCCACAAAACTCTTGGTTTTAAATATAATTAACATAAGAATAATTTTTAAAACATCAAGTTAGTGATTACCACAGATTTTAAAACCAAAAGTGTTTTTTAAAAAATCCATTTAGGCATTTTCCCAAACACTTGTCATTGAATATTGTTTCATAATAAGGGATAAAACCACTTAGAAAACACCATTTATCCCTCATGGAAACTCATATATGCATAAGTTTCATAAGAAAACACTTTCAAAAAAATAATCATTTAAATATAAAGAAAATATGAAGGAGAAAGAAAAAGAAAGGGAATATGGTATATAATAAATCTAGTAAAAATAAGATGATGTTGGAAGGACTGAGAAGGCACATCAAATATAACCAAAGTATATCCGTAAATGAAACATAATATATTTTTAAAGAGGATAATCCATGGAATGGATTAAGAGTAATATAAAAAGTTAATGGAAATTTTCAAGCAACAGTACATCAATATGCCATTCACCATTGAAATCTCACAAATGTCGTCATGTGCCAAGTTCCTTAAGGAACTCATTTATAATAAAAATAAATTGGAAGATATAGGAGTGATTTTTTTAAGAGAGGATTCCTTAGTTATTGTTGAATGAAATATTCCACTAAAACTTCAAGATCTATGTAGCTTTTCTAATACATGTAATATAAGTGCTTGAACTTTCTATAATTCCCTTTTTGATTTATAGGGGATATTCGGCCTATGACGCTAAATATTTTCAAGAAACATGGTAAAAGTAATACAAATAAAATATATTTTATTCTTTAACTTTAGGACCAGTCCATCAAGTACTTCATTGGAATTTAGGATGATGTCTTGGTCTATGTAGGGAAATTAATCATTCCCTTTGACATTATAATTCTAGAAATTGTGGGATAATGATAAGTACTAATAATAATTTGATGAAATTTCTTATACATGGGAAATTTGTTCATTAATTTTAATCTAGGATAGTTTATCTTCTAAATTGTATAGGAGAAAGTCCAATTTTTATTGATGAAAGAGGTTAATCAAGTAGATGAACAAGAAGATTGTCATGTCTTTATTACCACTAATGAAGATTATAGAGAAATAAAAATAAAATTGGTTGAAGAAAAATGTGTGATGTACATGATTGGTGTAAAATCCAAAAGGAATACTATGGAAAGTCATGAGAATATGGAATAAGAAGAAATATTCACTACAATAGAACTACTTTCAAGGGATTATTTACCAAATTACTTCTCTAAAAAAAATTTCCACCCAAGTTAGAGCTATGTAAATTCTTGACAAACTTGAGGTACTCATTATTAGGAATAGAAGAAAACCTAGTGGTGATAGTGAGTGATCAGATCTCAAAGGGGCTTACCTTTTAAGGAGGGACGCTGGTAGGGAGGGACGACGGCAATGCAGGGAGCAACGGTGGAGGGAGAGACAACGGTAGGGCAGACAGCAATGATGTTGACAATGAAGAAGGTGAAGGAGAAGGCAGGGAGAGGATGGAGAGAAAGGGAGAGAGGGTGGTAGAGTAAGGATAGATGGCGACAAGGTAGGGAGAGACAACGGCGGGGCAGCAATATAGATCTATAAAAGCTTTGAAGGCACGATGGAAGGAGACTGTTAGGGTTATTTTTATAACATCCGGCAAAGACTTTTATCAGTGCTAAAATTGAAAGTGTTGATAAAACTTACCTTTATCAGCGCTATAATTTTAGTGCTGATAAAGATATAATGTTAATTATTTATTTATATAATTTTAGATATTTATAAAATTATATATATATATATATTTATTTATTTATAATTATAAATAAATATTTATTTATTTATATTTATATATATAATAAATATTTTTATATAATTATATATATTTATAAAATTATAAATATTAAAAATAAATATTTATTTATTTATAATTATAAAATTATAATTAATATATTTATTATATTTATTATATTTATAATTATATATAATTAATATATATAATTAATATATTTATTATAAATAATTATTAATATATAATATATATATTTATTATAACTTTATAATTATTTAAATAAATATATATTTAAGTATGAATATTGGGTATGAAAAGATTTCGCCATTCTGTGATGTTTTTGGAATCATCGATTATATGAAATCTAATTGCAGAATGGATGTAGTTTGCCCAAGTTATCACATAAGAGGGTGTGGCCTTCTTCATTGCCATAGGAGAAAAAGGGATGGTCCTACCCATGACCAAAACAAGGTTTTTGTTGACAACACTCCACCCACATTGGGGTAGGGCCAACAACATGATCTCCCTTGAAGGAGCGGCCTCGGTTTCTTGCTGACTCTGCTCACAACCGGAGGGAGTGTGCTGAAAACTCTAAAATAGTTCCCTACCCTCAAAATGACCCAAGTTTGATGGAACCCTCTAAACCCAAGTTGGTTTGGGCTGACACTATTGATGAAAAACATGTTCCTTTTTCAATGGTCTCATTCAAGTATGCACTATACAAGGGGCTTGTGGATAGAAATACTGATGTTGTTTCTATTAATAGTCAGGGTGATAAATAAACTTCTATTAAAAATGGGGTGGACATAAATTGGAGGTGATAAGGGATGATTAGATCCAAAAATAGAAAAGGAAGGTCCAAGGTGGAGGCTTCCACAACCAAGCACAAAGGGTCTACCTGAATGCACTTGCCTGTCAAGCCCATTGTTGATAGTGGAAAAAAGGTGACTTCTTTAGATCTCGTTGATTCTAGAGACAAAGAGACAACACCTAATTATCCACCCTTAGGTAGGGTTCTTCTTGAAACAAATAACAGTGGAAGGGATGTGGAAGTTACTAAAATTCCTATCTCCAGTGAAGATAATGTTCTTGTGGAACCTAACACACAGGCTGACCTTATGAAATTTGGAAAGAAGAAACTTTGCAGGTCTCTTGAAACAATTCAGGATGTGATGCCACTCGTGTAGATTACTCCCAGATTGACTCTAATATATAATAAGATAGAGAATGTGGTTAGGTCTTCTCACTTGGCTAGTGATGTTGATGCCCTCCCAGTTGATAACTTTTTCCCTACTGTTGTCCATTCAAATGGAGATGATACTCATTCGACTGGTGAACGGGTTTTCGTATTGTACAAAGGTATGAAACTTAAATCTACAGAGAACACCACACCATCCATTGTAAGTGAAGGAAAGACCAAAGACTCTGGTAAAAGTTCCATCTCTCTTTCCATTAGCACTTCCCATGTTAAAAACATTTCAAAAGTTTGTACAAAAAACAAGTTTGATCTACTTGCCTCTAGAAGCAGTGAAGAGGAAACAATTTTCAGTGATTGTGTGCCTATTTTTAAAGAAAATATGGTGATCAGTGATGATGACCTCTCAGATGATGGTGGCGGGCCATGGACGTAGGTCAAAACTTGAAGAATAGGAAGACACCCTCGTGGTCAAGGTGGGCATGTTTCTCATCATTGCATGAATGCTTGATCTAGAGTCACCTAATATATAATGGCTTTATAGATTGTTTTTTTTATGGAACGATTGTGTATATTTGTACCTCCTCCTTTCATTCTCTTTTGATTAATAAAGCGGCCTTTTGAGACTCAATATTTTCCAAATAAATAAATATTTATTTATATTTATAACTATAAATTTATACATATTTATTTAAATAATTATAAAATTATAATACCTATATTTCTTATATTTATAATTTTATAAATATAGAAAAAAAGTTCAAGACTCGAGTGAGATTGGTCCTAAAAATTTATTAAAGAAAAAAAGTACAGAAAAACACAATAAAATATGAGACACAAAAAGCTATGCCAAACCATAAAGGTGGCAAAACAATGCCACCCTGAACAAAGTCAAACAAAGTTGGGATCATTTCCATAATCACGGCCAGAGTCATCATCATCATCATCATTAGTTTCCCACTCTGACTGTGAGTTTCTTTGATTAAAGATCACCACACACTTCTCTCTAATATTCTCCTGATTTGGAGTGAGCTGACTCTTGGAAGAAGACATGTTAGATACACTTCAGCCACGCCCTTATGCCGCAACCCAATCATCTCATCCACATACCTTTGGATGCCTACCCCATATATAGGATTTAGAAACCATCTGATTAGTCACCCTGTCATCAATCTCATCATGAGTGAAAGCAACCATCAAAGGTTGCATCGTCTTTACTGCCTGGACATCCTCTGGCATATCAGTCAATGGTAGTATGCTTGGAACAACATCAATATATGAGAAATCCATAAGTTTTTTCACTTGAGGTGAAGTAATATTTGCTTTACCAACATTATCATTACATGATTCAAGCACTCCAAAAATGTTTGAAGTGGACACCTACAAATAATCAGTTCCCTCACCCTTTTCCCTATCTGTTACAGGAGGGATCACACCGTGAGGAGATCCCGCAACAATCACATGTTCCCATTCAATCTAAATAGCTAGAAATTCAGTTGTAAGAGGCATAAAATTTTTAAGCATGACCAATTGGAAGCCCTCCACATCTACAACCTTAGCCTTCCCCTTACTTTTTGAGGATGCAATTAAATCATGCCTTAAGTCAAGTTCAACTTCTTCTTGAATTACAACCTCATGAATAGATTAATCATCATCATCCTCATCAGAAAAATCATTCCACTTCTGAGACTCGTTAGGCAGCCCCTCCTTTAGGTCAGGTGCTACATGACCATCCCAAACTCTTTTTGTTGAGCTAGTGTTCACTGTTGAAACTTCCTCAGTAACTATAACTACCCATGATCTCTTCATGCCTTCAGATCTATCGTCAGCATTTAGTTTGTCCTTTGCACTGATTAAAGATGAAAGACTCGAGTCATGTGTATGATCAAGGTGGCTAACCCCAGCTTCCACAGTGATGAGACACTACTACAAAATAGGCCAAGGGAAGCGTCACCTTTTATCAGCGCTAAGCAAAAAGTGTTGATAAAGGCACCCTTTATCAGTGCTATAAAATCCCTGATAAAGATCACCCTTTATCAACGCTATAATTTTAGCGCTTATAAAACCATAGTCCCATTTTATAAAATGGGGTGCACAGTACCCTCTGTTTATCGCGCCCTAAAGCTCTCGTGGGATTGTACCCCTATGACAACTCCCCCCCCCCTGATCTTCTCTATGTTGAACCTCCGCCGCCGCTAGCCCTACTCTGCCGATTTTCTCTTTGTCGTTCCTCCGCCACCGTTAGCCCTACTTTGCCGCTCTTTTCTTTATCGGACCTCTGCCACTTCTATCCCTACTCCACTGCTATCCCTACTCCACTGCAAATTCTACTTCAAGTGTTTGGGATTCCTTTCAACGAGGTTTGATTCTTGGATTCCCATCTTTGATCTTTGGTGATTTCTCTTCTCATACTCTTTCATTTCCTTTTGTTCTTATTCTAATATTCACAATAGTGGTTTATTTTGGTTTGGTTTGGGTTGTGTTGTGTGTTTGGGCTGCGTTTTTAGCTCATATTCTTTCATAAATTCATGAAGTGATTAAATTTTTATCAATTGAATTGTTTATTACTTATAGGGTTTTGTTAAGTTATTTTCAAGATTAAGATTATTCTAAACACTCTATTGTAAATGTGAGTAGTAATAAGGAGAAAAGAGGTTGTTAGATTTTTCAATGTATTTAAGAATGGTGGCATGGGGTGATAAGGTGGTTGTGTTATTGGAGGGTCTGATGGTGATGATTTCATAGGAATATAATATTTTGTAATGAATTATGAATTGGTTTTGTAGTTTATAAGTGTTGGGGTATATATGATTCTTTTAGTGTGGAAGAGTATCCCTTGGTGTTGGTAAGTTATTTAATTTTTTGGATTAAATTTATTAATTTTGATGCTTATTCATGTCGAAACATTATCATGGTAAAGTGCGCAGGAAGTAGAAAGAGACATGGGATAGAGTATTGTCAAATTTCAATAGTAGGAGGTGTTGATGTTTATTGTCTAGGTGTTGGTTCCTAAGGTTAAGAATTGGCTAGAAGAATTTGAGGAGGGTTTTTAATTGGAAAATATTCTAGCTCATATATGGGTTTCCTTAGTAGTGAGATTAATTTTAATGGTGGATTGATAATGATGGAAGGAAAATCATGTTCAGTAAAAAGTGGTTTTAGGAAGAGTTTTATTCCCTAGATATAGAAGTATGAGTGTATACAGAATATCATGGAATTCAATCAAGTTGGATACAGTGTGATTTCTTTTGGGATTCACATCTGTGCATTGATGGTCTAGTTTTTAGAACACTTGGTTGATGAATAAATTAAATCATGTAATTTTGATTCATCTTTGAGGTTAGATATTTTAAGGAAGGTTGTGGGTTTATGTTTGAGGTTTTGGTTGTAGATGAGGGATTGCGATGAAGTTATCGAGTGTTTTTCTTCGAGTTTCTTAGAAGGCTAAAGATGGTACCTTGAGTTGTGGTCCTAATGGAATGAGGAATAAGGGAGTGATGAGATTTTCTAGATGTAGGGTGGATATTATGCCCTAGGGTTGAGTATCTTAAGGTGTACCATAACTGTATAGTTGATCTATTTCAATGGTGATGCAATGGGGAATCATTAGTATGAGTTCCCCATGATTCACGGTGTTTCTTGGTTTTAGTAAGGTGTAGTTTTATTTATTCTGATGGTCATGTTTTAGTTGATAAAATTTTGGGATGTGGTGAGTTTGGTTTAAGAGTCTAGGCATGATTATGTCCTGAGTTATTGACCTCATCCCTTTATTAACCAATACCCTCTTTTAATTGATACTAAAATATTCAATTTAATTACTTTCAATGGAATTATTTATCTCTCTTTACTTTCAAATTCTTGTGAAAATATGAATTTTATTGAGTTAGTTAGTGCGTTTGTCCAGATTTAATGATTCATAAGGAAAAAAATGAAGCATGTTTCTATTTTACCTAAATGGATGGGAATTTTTCTAATCTAAATGTCATTATTTTGGGAAATAATTTATTTATAAAATTAATTTCACAAAAAATTTCAATATTATGGAAGGTATTAATAGTTAGTGAGAGGAGGTTTGAGTTTTGGGTAGGGATGGTCGATGTGGTCTTTCTCCCTCATGTGTAAGTTTTTTAACACTAAGGGATTGTTGTTTATTCCTTTGTATGGGAATATTCTTTTTTATAGAATGGATGTAAGACGTGTCTGTGGATATTAGTTACAAGTTTAGGGAAGGTGAGTGAGAGTTATTGCATATCCTTTAGATGTTCATGATAGAATTTATGTTCACTAACCTCAATTTTCTATTTCTTATGTTAATTTGGGTAAAAAAAACCTATGATATTCCATAGTAATTTTGGATAAACCTAGGTTATTTGTCTCCCTTGTGAACCCCTTTGTGTTTGGAAATGTATATACTATATCAGTTTTCTCATCAAAATTGTATCCTTGTTTTCATTTTATTTGAGTTTGGTCACTAGTTTTGGGTTGTTTAATGTGATTATTTTATTATGAATGAGGTGGTTAGTAGGGGTGGTTAAAAGGATGTTTAATGTTTTGCTTCAAGGGTGGTGGGTGCTAGAACTATTGGTAAGGAGGATGGAAAGTGTGTTGATTTTGATGGGGGGTCTATCTTGGTTCTGTTGATTTCCAAATCATTATTGAAAATGGTTAGGCTCTATTAATATCTATTTTTATAAGGAATTGGTTCTCTTCTACTGTATTTGGAAGTCTTGTTTTGTGTATTTGAATCATAAATAATAATATTTGAGATTTGAATAGGATGGAGATGAATAAATATTGGATGGATGCTAATCGTTTGACAATAGAGTATGGGAATGGAGTGAAAGAGTTCATCAAGTTTGTAAAGTATCATGCAAAGTATCCTTCTCAAATCCTTTGTCTGTGTTTAAGTTGTTGTTATTCTAGACTAATTACTCCAGAGGAGTTGGAAGAACATTTGATATGTCATAGAATATATCAGAGTTATAAATGTTGGAATAAACACAAAGAAAAAGATAATGTAGCTACTAGTTGGGATAAAACTGCATTTTATGGATCATGATATATGATTACAAATATGGATAATGAAGAATACCGTATGGAGGATGTGATTACATATGCCAATTATTATGAAGATCATATTGAGGAAATGATAAGGACAATTGAAGATGAACTCCATGATTTCCCAAAATTGTTTGAGAAGTTAAATAGTTGTGCAAAGATGTCATTGTATGCTGGTTGCACTAAATATACAGCATTTTTAGTTGTACTGAAGTTGTATAAATTGAAAGCAGGAAAAAGATGGAGTGATGTCAGTTTTATGGAACTACTTTCTCTCTTAAATGACATGCTCTTAGAAGATAATGAGCTCTCAAGCCAGACATATGAAGCTAAATGAATGCTACGCTCGATGGGTATGATTTCTGAAAGAATACATGCCTGCCCGAAAGACTGTATGTTGTTTCGCAAAGAGAAAAAAAAACACTTACAGAATGCCCAAAGTGTGGTGATTCCTGATACAAGAAAGATGAATCAATTCCTATGAAAGTTTTATGGTACTTTCCAATCATTCCAAGGTTTAGGCATCTATATGGAAGTGAAGAAACTACAAGACAATTGTTGTGGCATGCAGATAAAATAAATAAATATGGGAAATTACGTCACCCATCCGACTCTCTTCAATGGAAGAGAATTGATCATGAGTATCCTGTATTTGGAAATGAGTCGAGAAAACTTTGTCCTATGTTATCTACAGATGGAGTGAATCCTTTTGGTTTTCAAACCAGAACTCACAATACATGGCCTGTTATGTTGGTAAATTATAAATTTCCACCTTGGTTATGCATGAAATGGAAATTCATCATTCTATTTATGATTATATTAGGACCAAAACAACCAGGTAATGATATTGATGTTTATTTGGATCCTTTGATCGAGGATTTGAAGTTATTATGGGATTCAGATGTTATGTTGTATAATGCTTATAAAAGTGAATACTTCACGTTGAGAGAGATGTTGTATGGGATGATAAATGATTTCCCTACTTATGGAAATTTGTCAGGCTATAGCATTAAAGGAACTCAAGGGTGGCCCATGTGCGAAGAAGATATGGAAGAAATTAGTTCGAAACATTCATCAAAATTTGTGTTTCTAGGACATCGCATATTTCTACCTCATCGGCATAAGTACCGATCTTGGATGAAATCATTCAATGGAAGTTTAGAACAACACAAAACACCATCTCCACTAACAGAAGATCAGCTGTTTGAGAAAGTAAAATATGTGAATACTGTTTTTCATAAACCATTTTCGAAAAACCTTATGAAAATCGGTTGGAAAAAGAGAATAGTTTTTTTTAATTACCATAATGAAATTGTGTGTATGTCAGACATTTTCTTGATGTGATTCATGTGGAAAAAATTTATGTGATAGTGTTGTAGAAACATTGCTAAATTCCCCTAGAAAAACAAAGGATGGAATTAAGGCAAGGCTAGATATGGTTGACATGGGAATACGAGAAGAGTTGGCTCCTATGAAGGGTAAAAATTGAATGTTTCTTCCTCCAACTGCTTACACTCTTTCTAGGGAGGAGAGATGTCAGTTTTTCAAATTCTTCAATTATTTAAAGGTTCCAGAGGGGTATTCATCAAATATCAAGAACATTGTTTCAATGAATGATTTGAAGTTAAAATGTTTAAAATCACATGACTACCACGTTTTGATGCAAGATTTAATTCCTATAACTTTACATTTCATTTTACCCAAGAATGTTCATCATACATTAACCAAACTTTGTTTCTTTTTCAAAGTTATATGCAGCAAAGTTTTAGACCCAGTGAAATTTCCAATTATGGAAAGAGAAATTTTCATCATATTATGTGAATTAGAAATGTTCTTCCCACCATCATTCTTTGATATGATGGTTCATTTGATGGTTCACTTGGTGAGTGAGATTCGACTTTGTGGTATTGTGCACTATAGATGGATGTACCCCGTTGAACGGTATATGAAGATTTTGAAAGGGTATGTCAAAAATTGAAGTCATCCAAATGGTTGTATTGTGGAGAGATATATTGTTGAGGAAGCCATTGAATTCTATACCGAATACTTATCTGATATGGAAAGAATTGGTCTCCCAAAATCTCATCACACTGGACGCATTGAGGGTGAGGTAATTTCTAGAAGAGATGTTGTGACAATCAATATTACAGATTGGGAGCAGACCCACCTTTATGTTTTGCATAACAGTTGGGAGGTTTCTCTATATATTGAAACCCACAAAGAAATTTTTAGGCATTTGAATCCATGAAGGGCTGAAAATGGATATCAAATACACATAATCACTAGTTTATAGGATGGTTTCAAGACCATATTTTTAAGGAGTTAGCTGAAAATTTGAATTCAATTTCAAAATGACTTCGATGGCTAGCCATCGGAACAAGTGTGTATGTATTATATTATAGTGGTAATGTATTTAATGGTTATACATTCTATATAAATGAACATGATGAAGATAGTACCATGCAAAATAGTGCAGTTGCACTTGTGGCTGAAGCGATGCATGTTTCTGGTAGTAAGGACAAAAATCCAATTTATGTGAATATGTGATAATTTGGCATTATCAAACAAATATGGGAGTTGGATTATACGACATTCTAATTGCCAATTTTTCAATGCAAATGGGTTGATAACAATAGTGGTGTTAAAATAGATGAATTGGGATTTGAGAAAGTTGATTTTAGTAAAGAAGGGTACAAAGACGAACAGTTTATAATGGCATCACAAGCGGTACAAGTATTTTATGTTCCAGATCCTGCAAACCGAAAGTGGTCAATTGTTTTGTTATTGTCCAAAACTACTGAAGGGTCCGATGAAAATTCAATTGAGGGCGATCATTTTTGTGGTATGTCGCAATCATTTCGCAGTGGTCCCAATGTATATGACATTTTGTATGTTAGAGGAGACCACAACGAAGGGATTTGGATAATCGATAGAGGTGTCAAATTCCTTCAGCCTTTGAAAAAAAAGAAAGAGAGTTCAATAAACAGGTTATATTTTGTTTGTAATATAGATCTTGTTATCTCATGTTATTATCTTATCATTACTGAATTTATGTAATCTAAATTAACTATTCAACCACTTTTGCAGATAATGACTTCTGCACGTTCTGGTGCTCCTAACCTCGAGGCTGAACAAGCCTCTCAAGCTATTGCTGCTACTGCTGCTCATAGTGCAGAGAAACAAGAAGTTTCTGAACCTGTTGTTTCTCCTAGTGTTGAGGTCCAACAACCATCAGCACATGTCATTACTACCATTTCAAATGAACATATTGATGATTTTGATATCGATGAAATGGTTGGGGATGAAGGACCGACGTCGCAGAAAACACAGGTACGTCTTAGCCAAAGTTCTTAATGAAAAAAATCAAAGGCATCAAATTTGATGTTGGATGGAATGCACGAGGAAAACATGTGAATCCCAAAAAGGCTATGTTTAGTAGTTACATTAGAATTATCACCCAGAAACGTGTGCCAATTGACATAGATTCATGGAACCATGTTGTGTCCAGGCTAAAGGCTGTGATCTGGGAAGAAATTACGGTAACATTATGATATTATTTCTTCAATTTACTAGCAAATAAAATAATGAAACAATATCTTACTATTCTCAATCCCTTGCAGAGTACATTTATAGTATATGATTCGCACAAGAATTGTGTACTAAGGCTTGCAGGAAGGATTCATCGAGGTTTTTGCACTATTTTAACAAAATGTCACCTAAAATATTCCAAAGGTAAAATAAACTTGCACCCACCCCTTGTATATGCTCACCTAATATCCTGAGAAGCATGGGAGCATTTATTGGTCGTCGTGGGGATGAGAAGTTTTAGGTACATTGTGGCTGATAATACGTTGTTTGAGGATACGTGTATTCATCACTTTGATTGTCAATATTTCATTTATGAAACAACAACTCAGTACTGAAAATAAGGAACGTGCATCAAAACCAACATACCCCTATCGTAAATCAAGGATGGGGTATGCTTCAATAAAAAAGAAAATGGTACATATTTTAAATTTACAGTAATATTTTTATGTGCCAAGAAACAACATCATAATTATCTTTCTATATTTGTATGTAGATTGATGAGTCTAAATCCAAAGACACTTTCATACCACGTCATGTGCTATGGAAGGAGGCACGTGTGAATAAGGAAGGGAGGCTATTATATGAAAACACACAAAAAAATGTGGGAAATATGTGTAAGTATGACATGATAAAAAGTTTTGTTTTAAATTGCTATTACATAATAATAATTACTTATTTTTCTATATCTGACAGTCATAGGAATCAACTACTCCTGTAGCGGATGTAGACCTATTATCGACGGCTTTGAAGAGGCCAAAATAATACGGTCATTTCAGAGGTGTGGGGTTTGGGGTGACACCCTGTGTAATGTCCCAGATCTGGAGCCCCCCCACTGGTGCCCCGTACCTGGTTCGCCACATGACCTCAAGCACATTTCCCCAAACTCCAGAGGCTGTCGACTAGTAGCGAGGGACTTAGTAAGTTATTGGGGAAACTATGCCCTCATTTGGTAAGGTATACAAGGTAAGGAATACAACAGTCAATGGCGGAAGCAGTAACAACATACATAACTATAACCAAACAGCAGAAGAATAAATACATAGTAATGATGATAATGATGCAGCACGTACAAGTCTCTAAGGAAAACAGCAAACACAACAACGTGCTGAAATACAACTAAACCAAAAGTACTAAAGCAACAACAACTCCAGAAGCATCGAAATCCGTAGCTCGGTCCCATGCTCTCCATCTCCACAGCAAGTCAAACACCTGAAGTAGAAGGGCGATTTCCCTAATCTATACCTACAACAACATAGTCTGCTTGGGACCAAAAGCATGGCCCAAACAGGGTGTGAGATACAATCCCAGTAGGTAATCACCCAAAGATTTTTGTCTAACAGTCAATGAATACAAGGAAAGTAAGAGTGCAAGAAGCAGTAAACAGAAAATCACACAATAGCTACAATCCACAGTTCTAGTATATAAAGTACACAAGTAAACAACTAACAACAAGAAGAAAACAGGTAACCCTCGAGGTAGCTCTCACAGCCTAACTCCTATGGTTCAACCTATAAGCACTAGAAACCCTCTAGGAGGCACACACAGTCTCACCCCTCTGGTTCAGCTAAGAGTAGACTTTCTGAGGAAGCACTCACCGCCAATTCCACCTATAGTCTCGTATCGTGCTAAAGGTTCTCTGGGGAAGCACTCAACGTCTCATTCCCCATGTGGCCCGTGTCGAGGAACTACAGACTCTCTGGGGAAGCACTCATCTTCAATTCCCCCTGTGGTCTCACATCGTATTAAAAGACGCTCTGGAGTAGCCCTTACGTCCATTCTCCCTATGGTCTACTACACTAGGTTATCATAGTCCTGTGTGAAATTAACATGCTCAGCACGCGTGTATCGCCCAAGTAAACCTCAAGAACTACTTGGATATCATTCTAAGGCACATCAGCACAAAAGTATAATAGTTCCACTATCCTACAACTAGGCATGGAAACTGGAAAAACGCATAATAAGCAAAGCAAGTACAGCAAACAACCAGAGTACAACAAAACTACTCTATTCACAAAGGTAAACCTCTACTATAGCAATCAAGAAAGCAGGCAATCATTCAAGGGAAAAACAAAAAGACACACAATTCTCGTTCAAGGTAATTGGCGAAATTGCACAAAATATTCAACGAATTTCTACAGAAAGTCAAAAACCACCTACCTTGATACTAGGGGATCAATATACTTGAACCACAATGTCTAATTCTCCTCATAACGGCGTGGATCTGAGAAAACGTCTGAAACACAAAAACCATGATAACAAGAGAAAGAGTAGGATTTGGAAAACAAGGCTCAAGCAGAAGGGATAACTCACCGCTGCGATTCCAACGCAATCAACGGTGATCGAATCGGAGAACAGATAGAGAGGCGGGGGCTCGTCGAAGATTCGTGGATCCTCGGTGCTCTCAGATGAATGGAACCTAGAAGAAGATGTTTCTATGCGTCAGGCGCGACCCTGGTCCGTTTAATGAAAAAAAAAGTACACAGCATGTACTAGGTCTTTCCGTACTCCGCCAAAATCGGCCTCCACGTCACCCCTACACACCGTGTGTGTGGCCCGGACACGGCCAGAACACGGCTTCGAGTGGGAAAAGAGTACACGGCGTGTACTCAAAAAGTACACGGCGTGTACTTCAAAAATTTCCAGAAAGTTTATTTTTCTCAAAAACTCTAGAAAAAGGAAAGGCATACCTGAAACGAAGATCCGGGTTCTTACACCCCAAGTATATTTTGAGGGGGGGAAAATTGGATGATAGAAATGAAGAAATAAAACAAATGAGTGAAAGACTAGCAACTCTTGAAGAATGATTTCAATGGCAGGGAGAGTTACTAGCAACTTTTATGGGTGGGAAGCAAGGAGAAGACACAACTCAGGAACAACCAGTGCATGAAGATCCCACCCCACCCTCCACCAGCTTTGAGGTGAGCCATTCCCCTCAAAGAGTTGTCTTAGCCGTGGTAATCAATTTTCTAATAATTGTTCCCATGAAATGTGAATCAGACAAATGCTAATACTTTTATTGTACTGATCTTCTATAGGGTGATAAAGACTATGATTTATATCTGTTAACACCCACCTATCACCTTGTAACGAGGGCTATGGTGTTCAACATCCCATAGGACAAGCTGCATAATAGACCACTTCCAATAGATCATCTGAAAGTGATGATTACTGTAGCTCATGAGCCAAATGCAGAGCTACCTATTCCACTTGATGACAATGATATTCATACAGTCAAAAAGGCTATTGGTACATTCATTGCATGGTTTTCACAACTTTTAAGAGTACATGTGGACAAAGAGGTATTTATTTCCTTTTTTTCAAGATAAACCTTTAACAATTAATGAAAAAAAGGTCTGAACCAATGAATTTTATTATAGACGGAGAAAGGGAAGGGGTGATAAGAAACGTGGGCTCAAAAGAATCTAAAGGATTGACCAACCGATCCAAAAGATCTACTGAAAGCACAATAACACTGCCTATTTTCTATCCACATTTACTAGCATTGAA
The DNA here is from genome assembly GCA_963277665.1 of Viscum album. NCBI lineage: Eukaryota > Viridiplantae > Streptophyta > Magnoliopsida > Santalales > Viscaceae > Viscum > Viscum album. The sequence goes on from OY728150.1 coordinate 720,170,474, forward strand.
GACTCATGTGGATGCGAAGCTAAAAAGTGGTAGTAGTCATATAGTTGTTTGTGAAAGGAATATATACGGAGAGAAAATTCAAGATTCCATTGATGCTGAAAATGTAAATGACATCCTTGAATATGGTTGGCTAGGCGTCATAGTTGTAAATTTATATATGAGGTGTGTTTTCATGAATTGATTTTCTAAAAGATGATATAATGTGCTAATTATGACTAAATGCATTTTATATTATTGGAAGGCGTATATATGAAAAATAGTTGAAGGAATTCCCCCACGAGCCAAAATTTGGACTTGTTAGTCCTCATACCACATCAACACAACTAATGAAATTAGAGCCATCAAAAATGGATAAAATAGTGAAAGGATCGCTGAAAACATTTTAAAGCAAGATTACGGATGACTGACTCTTCATAATACCAACCATTTAGGGGTAAAACTCTACGATTAAAGCATATCAATTATATTTTCACTTCTTTCATTACTTATTCCTTTTTTTGTTTTTAGGAAACATTGGCTACTAATTGCGGTGAACTTGGATACTCCAAAGATTTATTTTCTGAATTAAATTCAAAGATATCTAACAAACCGACCACACATGATGGAGTTTGTGAATCTGTAAGGCACTAAATCCTATGTTTTAGGTCTAAACATCAAGTTATATAATTTATATTATCTTTTACTGAGGATTATGTTATGATAGGGCGGTGTGTCAATATCGTCTAAAAAAGGAATGAGGACAGGGGCTAAGCATAAGGAGGCAAGAAAGTACTACGTCTGGACAAGTATCAGGGTATATATAATAAAATTTCACTATCCAAACACATATCAAATCAAATTACTTATTCTATTAATGATCAAAGTTTTTTCAGTGTTAAAAAAACAAATGATAAATATTACGGTTATTATGTTTGTAAATTTATGAGAGAGACTATTTTCCATCAACAAACTAGCATCCCTAAAGAGGTATTTTCAAAAAAAACTATTATTTCATTTAAATTCTTTATTAATTATTTATTTATATATTTTGCAGTACTATTATGACTGTCGAAAAGCCTCATATTCACAAGACAATATAGATTTGTTCAAAAACGAGTGGGTCGCATACCTGATGGAATATTTTACACAAATAGCATGAAGATATCACTTGGGGACATGTACAATTGGTAGACATTTTTTAGAGGGGTTCATAGAGATCAAAAGATAAAACATTGTTGTATGTAAATGTTTGTAGAAAAATTGTAATTGTTATTAAATAAAATATCCTTTCTCTAATGAGTCATTTTTTCATTTTAATGGATGAAATGCACTAGTAACATGCAAGAATGATGAACCACTTTTCTTTGGGATTTGGATAAGAAAAACCAGTAAAATCTCCAAAATACCTTCATATCACGCATGCCCACTCACATTCAAAGAAAAGATGAGTAAACATCTTTGCCCTAAATTGATTGCAATATGAGCATCGAGATTCCAAATGGATTCCCATGCATTGAACATTTTCATTGGTAGAAATTGTATCTTTTCTGATTATCCATAATAAGAAAATGAACATTATTGGAACCTCCTTCCTCCATAGGGTCTCCCCCACACATCCATGTTTTAAATTTATCACAACAATACATGGGTCATTTGTGACGTGTATAATTAAACTCTGCCTCAATCAGAGGCATGGTGTGACTGGTATCACTCAAAGTGTCTCTCTTTTGTTTAAAATAGACAGAATTTTAAATGAAAACAACAACTGACGTACATAAAACTGACCAAATGCATTATTATTTTATTGATACTTTAGAACAAAGATTCATGGGTCATGTGTGACATATAATATTCAACCCTACCTCAATATGAGGCATAGTGTGGCCGGTATCACTCAAAGTGTCTCTCTTTTGTTTAAAATGGACAAAATTTTAAGTAAAAACAACAACTGACGTACGGAAAACCGACCAAACACATTCAAATTGTGTTGATACTTTAGGATAATGATACATTGGTCATTTTTGATGTGTAAGAGTCAATACCTTCTCAATCCTAGGCATTGTGTGACCGATATCACTCAAAGTTCCTCTCTTTTGTTTAAAATGGACAGAATTTTAAGTGAAAACAACAACTGACATACGGAAAACTGACTAAACGCATTAGGATTGTGTTGAAACTTTATTAAAACAATACACGAGTCATTTTTGACATTTAAGAGTAAATAATGCCTCAATATGAGGCATGGTGTGACCGATATCACTCAAAGTGTCTCTCTTTTGTTTAAAATGGACATAATTTTAAGTGAAAACAACAACTAACGTACGGAAAACTGACCAAACGCATTTAGATTATGTTGATATTTTAGTATAATGATCCATGGGTCATTTGTGACATGTAAGAGTAAACCCCGCCTCAATTAGATGCACAGTGTGACTGGTATCACTCAAAGTGTCTCTCTTTTGTTTAAAATGGACAGAATTTTAAGTGAAAACAACAACTGACGTACGAAAAACTGACCAAATGCATTTGGATTGTGTTGATACTTTATGATAATTATAAATGGGTAATTTTTTATGTGTAAAATTCAACCCCAACTCAATTTGAGGCACGGTGTGACCGGTATCACTCAAAGTGTCTCTCTTTTGTTTAAAATGGACAGAATTTTAAGTGAAAACAATAAATGACGTAGGGAAAACTAACCAAACGCATTCGTATTGTGTTGATACTTTATGAGAACGACCCATGGGTCATTTTTTAGGTGTATGAGTCAACCTTTCTTCAATATGAGGCATTATGTGACTGGTATCACTCAAAGTGTCTCTCTTTTGTTTAAAATGGACAGAATTTTAAGTGAAAACAAAAATTGGCGTACGGAAAACTGACCAAACACATTCGGATTGTGTTGATACTTTATGAGAATGATAAATGGGTCATTTTTTACATTTAAGAGTCAACATTTCCTCAATCTGAGGCACGGTGTAGCCGATATCACTCAAAGTGACTCTCTTTTGTTTAAAATTGACAGAATTTTAAGTGAAAACAACAACTGACGTATGTAAAACTGACCAAACACATTTGGATTGTGTTGATACTTTGGTAGAATGATACATGGGTCATTTTTGACGTTTATGAGTTAACTAAGCTTCAATATGAGGCATGGTGTGATCTATATCACTCAAAGTGCCTCTCTTTTGTTTAAAATGGACAAAATTTTAAGTGAAAACAACAACTGATATACAGAAAACTGACCAAACACATTCATATTGTGTTTATTATTTACTCCAATGATTCATGGGTCATTCGTGATGTGTAAGAGTCAACTTTTCCTAAATTAGACGCACAGTGTGGCCGTTATCACTCAAAGTGTCTCTCTTTTGTTTAAAATGGACAGAATGTTAAGTGAAAACAACAAATGACATACATAAAACCAACCAAACACATTCTCATTGTGTTTATACTTTAGGATAATTATCCATGGGTCATTTATGACGTGTACAAGTCAACCCTGCCTCAATCTGAGGCACTTTGTGACCGGTATCACTCAAAATATCTCTCTTTTGTTTAAAATGGACAAAATTTTAAGTGAAAACAACAACTGACATACAGAAAACTAAAAAAATGCATTTGGATTGTGTTGATACTTTAGTCAAATTATACATGGGTCATTTGTGATGTTTAAGAGTCAACACTGCCTCAATATGAGATACGGTGTGGCTGGTATCACTCAAAGTGTCTCTCTTTTGTTTAAAATGGACAGAATTTTAAGTGAAAACAATAACTGACGTACAGAAAACTGACCAAATGCATTTTTATTGTGTTTATAATTTAGGAAAATGATCCATGGGTCATTTTTTACATGTAAAAATCAACCAAACCTCAATACGAGGCACGGTGTGACCGGTATCACTCAAAGTGTCTCTCTTTTGTTTAAAATGGACAGAATTTTAAGTGAAAACAACAACTGACGTATGAAAAACCGACCAAATGCATTTTTATTGTGTTGATACTTTAGGAGAATGGTCCATGGGTCATTTTTTATGTGTAAAAGTCAGATACACTTCAATTTGAGTCATGTTGTGGCCGGTATCACTCAAAGTGTCTCTCTTTTGTTTAAAATGGACAGAATTTTAAGTGAAAACAACAACTGACATACGGAAAACCGACCAAATGCAGTCAGATTGTGTTGATACTTTAGGAAAACGATACATGGGTCATTTGTGATGTTTAAAAGTCAACCACGCCTCAATCTGAGTCATGGTGTGACCGGTATCACTCAAAGTGTCTCTCTTTTATTTAAAATGGACAGAATTTTAAGTGAAAGCAACAACTGGCGTATGGAAAACAATCCAAAAGTCATTACATATGACATAAGACACTTAGAAAAGCCTCATAGATTCCTAAGTAGTCCTTAGAAAATAAACCCCCATTAATAATTCATCACAAACCCTAAATATAAACCTTTAGCCCTAGAGTTCATGGTGAGGGATGAAAACAAAGAGGAAAGGGAGAGGGAGAAGAATGAAAGGGAAAGAAAAAAGAATAGAGGATTTAAATTGGAAAAAATTCAAGATAAAGGGCTCTTAGAATAAGTTTTGGGAAGGTTATGGGAGGAAATAGGTTGAAATCTCTTAAATTATGCCATATCATCAGCAACTTTCATGGTTTGGTTGGGCAGTTTTCCAAACTGTTCACCAACTTTTTGGGAGCCATTGGATAAGAAACCCCTTCTGCATAGTTTGGACAAACAGTTAAATAATTGTGTTCCAATCATTCAAAATGAATTAGTTAAACTATAGATCCATACCACATGGTTTCTCCTAACTGTGAACAACCTGTGTTCCTAACAACTCCCTCAAAAAGGTAAGTTTCATGGTTTTTACTTGGAGTCATACAACCCATCCTTTTCTTATGTATGTAAAACAATAAAAGTTCAAAATGAATAGGAAACTTCCCCGTGAAAGTGTACCCACATGAGTTCTTCTAAATTGTGTCCCCCAATAAAATCACTACATGACTACTTATCAAGAGTCTAGGACGAACAAAGAATAAGCATATATCTCCCCACCATTTATAAATTCTATAAATGGCGTGAAAAGAAGACAACACGCCATAAGATAAAGGCATCAACTATAAGAACACATTTCCTTAAGTATCCTAAGAATCACCCAAATCCATCTACTATGATTAATCTACAGGGGAAACTCTCTAATTCCTAAGGCAACATATCCCAAAAAGAACTCAAAATCTCTAAACAAATTCCATATCCAAGCTTGAAATGAATCTTAACCACAGAAAACATGAAGAATAACTCGCATGCATTCCTTAATCAAATTTTTCTTAAGGTTATGACATTGAAATCTCTCTATATATTTTATCTGAGTCAATGTAAGATATAATTTGGATGATATAGTGTTTAATGGTACCTTTTGATAATCATAATGAATAATTAGTACATCACATTAGGTATGGATTTTTTCCCATCGTTTGATCCCAAATTGATTACCACTACATATTTTATCTGTGTGAACTGCTTGTTTGATATGCTGATTTTTTTGCAGGTCTTGTTTGGGTGTGCTGTTGTAGAATTTTATGTTATATCAAGTAGGGAATTTAATAGTGCTCCTATTATGTTACAGCAGGCAAGTCATTTTATGTTTGGGTGTGCTGCTGCAGATTTTTTTTGGGGATTCCATTATAAATGGTTCATCTTTGTACCCTTCCTTACTGAAATCCACTTTCATGGATCCCAAATCATCTATTTTAATAGTGATCCTATTATCAAACCACTTGCATTGAAAAATAGGTACTTGGAATGCTGTATAATACAACTCTCGTATTTTTTTGATGATGTCAAAGTATGACATATTCATGTAAATTGGATTTTTATCCTTATTACCAGAAACATGCATCGTTTCAGCCAGAAGTGTAACTCCGCTATTTTTCATGGTATTGTCTTCATCATGTTCATTTGTATATAATATATAACCATTAATTACATAACCATTATAAGATAATACATACACACTTGGTCCTCTGGCTAACCATCAAAATCATTCTAAAATTGAATCTGTATTTTCATCTAACTCCTTAAAAATATGGTCCTAAAACCATCCTATAAACTGTTGATTATGTGTATTTGATATCCATATTTCATCCCTTGATGGATTAAAATGCCTAATAAATTATTTTTGGGTTTCAACATATGTGGAAACCTCCAAACTGTTATACAGAATATCAAGGTGGGTCTACTCCCAATCTATAACATTGATTGTGATAACATCTCTTCCAAAGATTCCTTCACCGGCAATCTACCTAGTGTGACGAGATTTTGGTAGACCAATTATTTCTACATCGAACATGTATTTGATACATAATTCAATGGCTTCCTCAACGATATATCTCTCTACAATACAATGCTCTAGAAAACTTCGATTTTTGACATATCCTTTCAAAATCTCTATATATTATTCAATGGGGTGCATCCATCTATAGTGTATAGGACAACATAGTCAAATCTCTCTCACCAAGTAAACCATCATATAAAATAATTCTAGTAGGAAGAAAATTTCCAATTCACATAATATGACAAAAATTTATATTTCCCTAGTGATCAATTTCACTGAGTCTATAACTTTATTTCATATAGCTTTGAAGAAGAAACAAAGCATTAGTTAATGTATGATAGACATTCTTGGGAAAAATGTAATGTAAAGCTACAAGAATTAGAACTTTTATCAAAACATGGCAGTCACCATTTAACTTTAAATCATTCATTGACACAATATGCTTGATATTCGATGAATACCCTTCCAGAACCATTATGTTATTCAAGAAGTTGTAAAATGGATATCTCTCTTTCCTAGAAAGAGTGTAAGTAGATGGAGGAAGAAAATTTCGTTTATCACCCTTCATTGGTGCCAACTTTTCTCATATTCTCATGCCAACCACGTCCAACCTAGCCTTAATGTCATCCTTTGTTTTGTCAGGTGCATTTAGAAACATGTCTATGACACTATCACATACATTTTTTTCAACATGCATAACATCAAGAAAATGTCTGACATACAGAAAATTCTAGTATGGTAATTCAAAAAAAAATTGATCATTTTTTTCAACTGGTTTCATAAGGTTTTTCAAAAAAGTTTTACCAAAATCAATTTCCACATATTTTAATTTATCAAATATTTGATCACATGTTAGCGGAGATGGTTTTGTACATTCTTCTGAACTTCCATCGAATGATGTCATCCAAGATCAGTACTTATGCCGTCGAGGTAGAAATCTGAAATATCCTAAAAACATAATATCTGATGAATATTTCAACTTAATTGACTATGTGTATTTTTTGAAAATAGGACACCCTTGAGTTCCTTTAATGATATATTCTAACAAATTTTCATAAGTGGGAAAGTCATTTATCGTCTCATGCAACATGGATCTCAATGTGAAATCTTTATTTGTATAAGCATCATAAAACATAACACATAAATCCCACAATAATTTTAAATCCTCAATCAATGGAGCTAAATAAACATCAACATCATTACCAAATTGTTTTGGTCCTGATATAATCATAGATAAAATGAGGTATTTTCATTTCATGCATAACCATGGTGGCAAGTAATAATTTACCAACATAACCAACCATGTATTGTGAGTGCTTCTTTGAAAACCAAAAGGATTCACTCCATCTTTAGATGACGCAAGAAAAAGGTTTCTTGACTTGTTTCCAAATTTAGGATAGTCATGATCAATTCTCTTCCACTGAGGAGATTCTTTTGAGTGACGTAGTTTCCCATCTTTATTTCTTGTATACGTGTGCCATGTCAATTGGCATGCAGTCATCTCACTTCCATATAGGCGCCTAAACCTTGGAATGATTGGAAAATACCATAAAACTTTCATAGGACCAGATTCATATTTCTTGTATTGAGAAACACCACACTTTGGTCATTCTATAGGTGGTTTTTAGTCCTTGCGAAATAGTATACAGTCATTCGGGTAGGCATTTATTCTTTCATATATCATACCCATCGAGTGTAGCATTCATTTGACATCGTATGTTTGGCTAGGGATCTCATTATCTTCTAATAGAATATCATTCAAGAGATAAAGTAGTTCCATAAAACTGGTGTCACTCCATACGTTGTCTTATTTCAAATTATACAGCTTCAGTGCGGCTGACAATGATGTATATTTAGTGCAACCAGCATACAATGGCATCTTTGCACAACTCTTTAACTTCTCAAACAATTTTGGGAAATCGTGAAGTTTATCTTCAATTGTTCTTGTCATTTCATCAATACGGTATTCATTATCATTCACATATGTAATCACATCCTCGGTATGGTCTTAATCATCATCCACACTTGTAATCATATTAGATGATCCATAAAACACATTGTTATTCTAGCCATTAGCTACATTTACTTTTTCCTCGTTTTTATTCCAACATTTATAACTTCGATCAATTCCGTGATAGATTAAGTGTTCTTCCAACTCCTCTAGAATAATTAGTCTTGAATAACAATAGTGTAAACATAGAAAAAGGATTTAATAAGGTTCATATGCATGATATTTTGCAAACTTGATGAAACATTTCACTCCATATTCATACTCTTTTCTCATATGATTGGCATACATTCATTATTTATTCATATCCATTCTATTTAATTTATTAATATTAATATTTAACAAAATAAATACACAAAATATGTTCAAGTAGGGTCACCATCCAACTATATATCCCACTCAGAAGATCCAAAGGAAGCGAAACAAGCCAGAACAAACCTGAACCTATAAAATATAGGCGTGATCTAAAAGTCCAGTAGGTCAACACAACCTACAAAATTTAAGAGATCACTTTTGTATTACATCCTAAAAAATCTAGTTTGAAATACATTATAAAAATAAACATTTTTTATAAAATTTTACCAAATAAGTAGTGACAAATAAAAGTGTGTTAAAACTATTTTTCTAAGATTTTCATTAAATGAAAACAATCACTTGGAAAACATTTTTCATTAGCCAATACCTCTTGGTCAAATAACATTTTTAAAAGTTGACTTTAAACTATTTAATAAACACCCATTTTTGAAATACACGTTTCAAAACTCAAATCAATTTCCAACTATCATATAGTTTTCTAAAACATGTTTGAAAACCAATAATTTCTATAAAACTGGGCAAGGTGTCCTAAAACCCCATTTTTAAAACTCACACATTCTTAGAGTTTCAAATACTAACCATTCTAACTTTTATCAACTGATAACACTTTTCAAACTCATTATTAAAATAGTTTTAAAACACTTCAAAATCACACTTTCCTTTTTCCCTTCTTTAAAAACCTTTCACAATCCCTTTTCAAAAAATTTGAAAAGCAAACCATACAAAGAAGTAAGAAAGAACATGGTCATGAACCACTATATCAAGTCGCACAACATGGAAAAAATGATAATAAAATATTTTCCAAACAATAATATAAATAGTAGGGGATACAATAGAAGTAGAGAGATAAAACCCCTAAATGATCCTAAAAAGGATTCTAGTTTCATGGGCATCGTCACTAGGTTTTATTAATAAAAAGGACTTGAATTAGGGATAAGGAAACTAGTTCATAACTACAAAACCTATCCATACCCCCAAAAGTCCCATCAAACTAGTTCTTCAATAATAAACATCCCCATATGGGATAACAAGCTACAATGGTCATACAAGAATCAAAGGGACTTAAGAGGGTATCACACCTTTTATGAAAACTCATTTTTTAAAAAAATTAAAATGTACCTTATCTTTTCAAAACATGCTTCGAATGCCAAGTAATTTTATCATTTATAAAATTCATCCCAATCTATTGTTTTTACCAATTTTATCAAAAACACCTTTGAAACTTAAATGGGAATTTACCCTACCCTTTAAATGGCCATTGAAAAACATTCAAAGACACAATAAGTTTCAAAATCCAATCCACATGAAAAAACACACCATTTTGAAATAATCCATCTCATTTGAAAATCTTAAAATCTTTAAACACCTGAAAACTTTGATATAAAAATTAACTAAGGCAAAAAAAAGTGGTTTTAAATATAGATCACAGGGGTTAACTCGTCACTTTAAAAATAAAACAACATTTTCCAACATTTTTAACACTTTAAAATCACCCAAACTCTTGGTTTTAAATATAATTAACATAAGAATAATTTTGAAAACATCAAGTCGGTGATTACCACATATTTTAAAACCAAAATAGTTTTTAAAAAAATCCATTTAGGCATTTTTCCCAAACACTTGTCATTGAATATCGTTTCATAACAAGGGATAAAACCACTTAGAAAACACCATTTATCCATCACGGGAACTCATATAGGCATAAGTTTCATAAGAAAACACTTTCAAAAAAAATCATTTAAATATAAAGAAAATGTGAAGGAGAAAGAAAAAGAAAGGGAATATGGTATATAATAAAGCTAGTAAAAATAAGATGATGTTGCAAGGACTGAGAAGGCACATCAAATCTAACCAAAGTATATCCATAAATGACACATAATCCCTTTATAAAGATTATAATCCATGGAATTGATTAAGATTAATATAAAAAGTTAATGGAAATTTTCAAGCAACAATACATCAATATCTCATTCACCATTGAAATCTCACAAATGTTGTCATGTGCCAAGTTCCATAAGGAACTCATTTATAATAAAAATAAATTGGAAGATATAGGAGTGATTTTTCTAAGAGAGTATTTCTTAGTTATTTTTCAATGAAATATTCCACTAAAACTTCAAGATCTATGTAGCTTTTCTACTCCATGTAATATAAGTGCTTGAACTTTCTAGAATGCCCTTTTTGATTTATAGGGGGCTACTCGGCCTATGACGCTAAATATTTTCAAGAAACATGGTAAGAGTAATCCAAATACAATATATGTTATTCTTTAACTGTAGGACCAATACATCGAGTACTTCATTGGAATTTAGGATGATTTCTTGGTCTGTGTAGGGAAATTAATCATTCCCTTTGATATTATCATTCTAGAAATTGTGGGAGAATGATAAGTACTAATAATCATTGGATGAAATTTCCTATCCATGGGAAATTTGTTCATTAATTTTAATCTAGGATAGTTGATCTTCTAAATTGTAGAGGAGAAAGTCCAATTTTTCTTGATGAAAGAGGCGAATCAAGTAAAAGAACAAGAAGATTTTCGTGTCTTCATTACCACTAATGAAGATTATAGAGAATTAAAAATAAAATTGGTTGAAGAAAAAGGTATGACGTACTTGATTGGTGTAAAATCCAAAAGGAATACTATGGAAAGTCATGAGAATATGGAATAATAAGAAAGATTCACTATAATAGAACTACTTTCAAGGGCTTATTTACTAAATTACTTCTCTAAATTTTGGTTCCATCCAAGTTAGAGCTATGGAAATTCTTGACAAACTTGTGGTACTCATTATTAGGAATAGGAGAAAACCTAATGGCGATAGTGAGTGATGATATCTCAAAGGGGATTACCTTTTAAGGAGTGACCCTGGTAGGGAGGGACGACACAAATGCAGGGAGCGATGGTGGCAGGAGAGACAATGGTAGGGCAGGGAGCAACGATGTTGACAATGATGAAGGTGAAGGAGAAGGAAAGGAGAGTATAGAGAGGCGAGGAGAGAGGGTGACAGAGTAAGGATAGATAGTGACAAGGTAGGGAGAGATGACGGCGGGGCAGTAATACAGATCTGCAAAAGCTTTGAAGGCGCGATGGAAGGAGACTATTAGGGTTATTTTTATAACATACGGCAAAGACTTTTATCAGTGCTAAAATTTAAAGTGTTGATAAAACTTACCTTTATCGGCGCTATAATTTTAGCGCTGATAAAGATATAATGTTAATTATTTATTTATATAATTTTATATATTTATAAAATCATATATATATATATATATAATTATAACTATAAATAAATATTTATTTATCTATATTTATATATATAATAAATATATTTATATATTTATATATATTTATAAAATTATAAATATTATAAATAAATATTTATTTATTTATAAATATAAAATTATAATTAATATATTTATTATATTTATAATTATATATAATTAATATATATAATTAATATATTTATTATAAATAATTGTAAATATATAATATAGATATTTATTATAACTTTATAATTATTTAAATAAATATATATTTAACTGTGAATATCGGGTATGAAAAGATTTCTCCATTCTGTGATGTTTTTGGAATCATCAATTATATGAAATCTGATTGCAGAATGAATGTAGTTTGCCTAAGTTGTCACATAAGAGGGTGTGACCTTCTTCATTGACATAGGAGAAAAAAGGATGGTCTTACCCATGACCAAAACAAGGTTGTTGTTGACAACACTCCACCCACGTTGGAGTAGGGCCAACAACATGATCCCCCTTGAAGTAGCGGCCTCAGTTTCTTACTGACTCTGCTCACAACAGGAGGGAGTGTGCTGAAAACTCTAAAATAGTTCCCTACCATCAAAATGACCCAAGTTTTATGGAACCATATAAACCCAAGTTGGTTTGGGCTGACACTATTGATGAATAACATGTTCCTTTTTCAATGGTCTCATTCAAGGATGCACTATACAAGGGGCTTGTGGATGGAAATACTGATGTTGTTTCTGTTGGTAGTCAGGATGATAAAGAAACTTCCATTCAAAATGGGGTGAACTTCAATTGGAGGTGGGAAGGGATGATTACATCAAAAAATAGAAAAGGCAAGTCCAAGGTGGAGGCTTCCACAACCAAGCACAAAGGGTATGCTTGAATGCACTTGCCTATCAAGCCCACTATTGATAGTGGGAAAAAGGTGATTTTTTTTTTAAATCTCATTGAGTCTAGCACTACTGGAAAAATAGCCTATACCCATGGTTCAAAACCGTGGGTATAGCCCCCAAAACCGTGGGTATAGGCTATACCCACGGTTTTGGGAACCGTGGGCTGGAACGGCGTCGGTATAGGTCCCCAGCCTATACCCACAGTTTTCCAAAACCGTGGGTATAGGTGTTTTGCCACCGTGTCAACAAAATATTCCCAATTGCCATGGTGTCAATGGCTTTTACCCACGGTTTCAAAACCGTGGGTATAGATCCTAAAATAATGTCGCAGGCGGGTTTCGATCCCGCGACCTCTTCGCTGCAAAGTATCGCGTCTAACCACTACCCTACCATCAATTATGTGTATATATATTTACATTTATTTAAATATATTTATATAAACTGTGGGTATAGAGGGAAGAACCGTGGGTATAAAAGTCCCGCCAAAAAAAATTCCTTCCCGCGAAAAAAAAAATTCCCGTGCACACATGGGAAACCTATACCCACGGTTTTTCAAAACCGTGGGTATAGGTTTTTTATCCCAGACCTATCCCCATGGTTTTCCCCAAAACCATGGGGATAGGTACCCCTATACCCACGGTTTTGGAAAAACGTGGGTATAGGTCAATTTTCAAGACCTATCCCCACGGTTTTGGAAAACCGTGGGGATAGACCCCCCTATACCCACGGTTTTGGAAAACCGTGGGTATAGGTCTTGAAAATTGACCTATACCCATGGTTTTCCAAAACCGTGGGTATAGGGGGTACCTATCCCCATGGTTTTGGGGGAAACCATGGGGATAGGTCCATTTTCCAGTAGTGTAGAGACAAAGAGACAACACCTAATTCTCCACTCTTAGGTAGGGTTCTTCTTGAAACAAATAACAGTGGAAGGGATGTGGAAGCTACTAAAATTACTATCTCCAATGAAGATAATGTTCTTGTGGAACCTAACACACATGCTGCCCTTATGAAATTTGTAAAGAAGAAACTTTGCATGTTTGTTGAAACAATTTAGGATGTGATGCCACTCATGTAGATGACTCCCAGATTGACTCTAATATCTAATAAGATAGAGAATGTGGTTGGGTCTTCTCACTCAGCTAGTGATGTTTATGCCCTCTTGGTTGATAACTTTTTCCCTACTATTTTCCATTCAAATGGAGATGATACTCATTCAACTGGTGAACGGGTTGTCACATTGTCCAAAGGTATGAAACTTAAATCTACAGAGAACACCACACCATCGGTTGTAAGTGAAGGAAAGACCAAATACTTTGGTAAAAGTGTCATCTCTCCTTCCATTAGCACTTCCCACGTTAAAAACATTTCAAAAGTTTGTACAAAAAAACATGTTTGATCTACTTGACTCTGGAAGTAGTGAAGAGGAAACAATTTGCAGTGATTGTGTGCCTATTTTTAAAGAAAAGATGGTGATTAGTGATGATGACCTCTCAGATGATGGTGGCAGGCCATGTACATAGGTCAAAACTTGGAGAATAGGAATACACCCTCGTGGTCAAGGCAGACATGTTTCTCGTCATTTCATTGCATGAATTCTAGATCTAGAGTCACCTAATATCTGATGGCTTTCTGGATTGTTTGTTTTGTTTTTATGGAACGATGATGTATATTTGTACCTCCTCCTTTCTTTATCTTTTGATTAATAAAGCGGCCTTTTGAGCCTCAATATTTTCCAAATAAATAAATATTTATTTATAAAAATTTTGGGTACAACCGAAAAAGCGGCACACACACAAGGAATAAAATTACATGTAAATCGCAAGCCCGAGGACTTGACCCTGCGACCTGCCCCTCACCCCCAAGCCCTTACCACCCCACCACCAACGGTGGGGCAAATATTTATTTATATTTATAACTATAAATTTATACATATTTATTTAAATAATTATAAAATTATAATACCTATATTTCTTATATTTATAATTTTATAAATATACCAGGAAAGTTCAAGACTCGAGTGAGCTTGGTCCTAAAAATTTATCAAAGAAAACAAAAGTACATAAAAACACAATAAAACATGCGACACAAAAAGCTATGCCAAACCATAAAGTGGAAAAACAATGCCACCCTGGACAGAGTCAAACAAAGTCAGGATCATTTCCATAATCATGGTCAGAGTCATCATCATCATCATCAGTTTCCCACTCTGACTGTGAGTTTCTTTGATTAAAGATCATTGCATACTTCTCTCTGGCCTTCTACTGCTTTGGAGTGAGCTGACTCTTGGAAGAATTCATGTTAGACACACTTTGGCCACGCCCTTGTGCCGCAACCCAATTATCTCGTCCATGTACCTTTGGATGCCTACCCCATCTCTAGGATTTAGAAACCATCTGATTAGTCACCCCATCATCAATCTCATCCTGAGTGAAAGCAACCATCAAAGGTTGTATCATCTTTACTGCCTGGACATTCTCTGGAAGATCAGCCAATGGTAGTATGCTTGGAACAACATCAACCTATGAGCAATCCATAAGTTTTTTTTTAGATTGGGGTCAAAGCCTCGTTTTATTATTTAAAGCAAGGACATCTTTAGACTAGGTAGAGGGAGACCCATTACATAGCCCCAAGGCCCAAGGCCAAGTGGCATGAAGTCTAGGCTTGAAAGCCCATTTTTTTTGCTCAAAGAGCCCCTTGGTGAATAGTACTGCTACAGTACCTGTGCTGCTACCGTACCGCCGCTGCTACAGTTCCTGCTACAGGAGGGATCACACCATGAGGAGATCCCGCAACAATCACCTATGCCCGTTCAAGCTGAACAGCTGAAAATGCAGTTGTAAGAGGCGTAAAAATTTTAAGCATGACCAACTGGAATCCCTCCACACCTGCAACCTTAGCCTTACCCTTTATTTTTGCGGATGCAATTAAATCATGCCTCAAGTCAAGTTCAACTTCTTCTTTAATGACAGCCTCATGAATAGACTAATCATCATCATCCTCATCAGCAAAATCATTCCACTTCTGAGACTCGTTAGGCAGCCCCTCCTTTAGGGTAGGTGCTATATGACCAGCCCAAACTCCTTCTGCTGAGCCAGCGTTCACTATTGAAACTTCCTCAACAACTATAACTACCCATTATCTCTTCATGCCTTCAGATCTATCATCAACATTTGGTTTGTCCTTTGCACTGATTAAAGATGAAAGACCCGAGTCATGTGTATGATCAAGGTGGCCAACCCCAACTTCCACAGTGATGAGACCATTCAAATCTCCTTCCTCATGTACTTGTCTGGGTAAGTCTTTTTCCTAAATATGGGCACCACCCTCCATATGCAAATCTTCTCTATCACCCATAGGATGTTGTTGGAGCACGTTATCTTTTTCATTTCCCGCTGTAGAGTCCTTCACAGGTCTCCTGCATTTGTCAGTTGTGTGTCCCTTCATCCCACAAGCACTAGAGGCAAGCCTTTTTGCACTTATCATAGACATGCCCGATATTGTGGTAACCCATGCAAAAATCGAGAAAATTTTCAAAGTTAATGGCTAAATCAAACTTGTAGTCATCAACAGACAACATCGTTGTTTTGATCAGAGGGGAGGTGAGATCAACCTCCATGAGTAGTCGAGCAAAATGGTCATATCTTTCCCTTTTTGTTTCCCTATCCATCTTGATCGGAACACCTATGGACGAGGCAACCTCCCATAAAATATGTGGATGCTGTAGAAACCAGTTAAGACCATGAATCTTAACCCAAATCTGGGTTAGAGAATTCTTTACAATCAACGGATTAAATGAAGGATCCCAATCTTGAATCCGAAGGACCCCAGGTTTCAAATTCACAAGACCGAACCCCCATGCTCTTGACTTCATAGCTACATTTGGGAAAACAGCATGAAAGAATCCATTCCTCAGTGAGGTGAGTTGTCAGCCATCAAAACCCCAAATATCAATAAGACGTTTCCTAAGCTCAGGAAGGCTCCAGCGTAATTCCAGGACTTGCAAAGAAATGTGAGCAATAATAGACTGCTTATACTCCTTAATCTTATCTGCTATGATGCCTTGGGTAGCTTCAACAAAGGTTGTATGTCCCTTCCTCGTGATTTTTTGGGATGCCGATTTGAGGGAGTCCCTAAATATATATTTATTTATAGTTATAATTATATATATATATATATATAAAATAATAAAATTATAACAAATATATTTATTATATTTATAATTTTATAAATATATAAAATTAATATATTTATTATAATTTTATAATTATTTAAATATATCTATATTTATTTATAATTATAAATATAAATATTTTTATTTATTTATAAATATTTGTATATATTTATAAATATATTTATTTAATTATATATATTTATAACATTATAAGTATAATAAATAAATTTATTATAATTTTATAGTTATTTGAATATATATATATATTTATAATTATAAGTATACATAAATATATTTATAAATATTTGTATATAATTATATATATATATATATATAAAATTATAATAGATGTATATATTGTAATTTTATAATTATTTACATATATATAGTTATAATTATAATTATAAATAAATATATTTAAAAAGTATTTATATATAATCAAATTTTTATAATTATAAATATAATAAATATATTTATTGTAATTTTATAGGTATTTATGAGAACATAACAAATTCATGGGTATAACATGAATGAATCGTATACCTAGTAAAGTATAGATCCTAAAAAACGAGTCATCACATATACGGACAACATGAATAATATAATAAGGGTGTAATGTATAAATGAACATTCACGATGAATACATAACATATGCATGTTAATTACACTTATGCATCGATATATTTATTGACCAAATTCATTGGAGACATATGTTTATTTATAATTATAATTATAAATATATATATTTAAAAAGTATATATATATAATTACAATCTTATAGATATTTTTTTAAAACATCATACATATATATATATGAATTATTAAAAAATATATATTAATTATAAACATTTATTTAATGTATATAAATAAATATATTTTTTGAATATAAATATAATAATTTTATATAAATTAATAATAATTTTTATTGAAAACTTTTATCAGCATTGATAAATCGACCCTTTATTAGCGCTAAAAAAACACCGATAAACGACACACCTTTATCAGTGTTTTTTTTAGCTCTGATAAAAGTTACTTTTATCAACGCTTTTATCTAGCGCTGATAAAGGTGGGGTTTTTATCAGCACTTTTTTCTTAGCGCCGATAAAAGTCGACACTGTCATTGCGTCAATCTCCGGTAGTGTAACCCCCTCTCTCCCCCAATGGTCCACCCAGACAACCGATCACCTCCTCGTTCCTTTCCCCAGATAACCAGTCACTTCCCCCACCCACCTGACGCGTGCGTGCTAACAAGATATCACCCCCGCCCCACGCCCGGGTAAAATACCATTGATGGGATTTGAACCCTGTGTCCACTACCACAAAACTGGGCAAGGCATGCGCCTGCCTTTATCAGCGCTAACGGAAAAGTGCTGATAAAGGGCCGGACCTTTATCAGCGCTTTTTTAGCGCTGATAAAGGCCTTCCACTGTATCAGCGCTAGAAAAGCGCTGATAAAGGATGT
This sequence comes from Viscum album, assembly GCA_963277665.1. Taxonomy (NCBI): domain Eukaryota; kingdom Viridiplantae; phylum Streptophyta; class Magnoliopsida; order Santalales; family Viscaceae; genus Viscum; species Viscum album. The sequence continues at coordinate 720,188,916 of OY728150.1, forward strand.
ATTTATCAGCGCTTTTCATTTTAGCGCTGATAAATACACCCTTTATCAGCGCTTTTTACTAGCGCTGATAAAGGGTCCTGCGGATTTATTAAAAACCCGTGGGTCCTCTTCCTCCTCCCCGCACACAATCAAGCTCTCGCGAAAGCCCTCGTCTGCACCACTGCCGCCGCTGCCAGCCGCCTCCTTCTCCTCCGCCGCGGCCGCCGAAACCCCTCCCCCTTCTCTCCTTCTCTCTCCCTGCGGCCCCCCTCCTCTGCGTAGAAGCCCAGCCGAAGCGCTCCCCCTCCGGCGCACTGCCCCTCTGGCGCGCTCCCCCTCCGGCGCCGCTCCCCCTGCGGCGCCGCTCCCTCGCGCGACCTCCTCCGGACCCCGCTGCTCCCGCATCCCCTTCACCGCGTCGTCGGTCCCCTGCGCGGCTCCCTCGGCGATCACGGTGCCCTCTGTCGCTCCCCGGCCCAGCAGACGCCCTCCCAGCTTGTTCCCTCCATCGCGCGACGCCGCCTCCGTCGCTACCCTCCCACCGGATTCCGGCTGCCGCACCTCCTCCTTCTCCCTACATAGCCCGACTGCCACCCTTGTCGGCGTCGCGCTTGCCGGCGCCGCCCCTGCCGGTGTCGCGCCGCCCTTTCTAGCATCATCCCAGACTTTCCACACCCTGTTGGCATCGTTTCGGCTTTTGTGCGCCCTATTGGTACCGTTCTGGCCAGCGCGCGGCCTGCCGGCGTCGTTCCGGCTAGCCCACGCCTTGCCGACATTGTCCTGGCCTCCCGTTGCGAGTCCCGCAGCCCCGGTGAACCCCGCCCAGACCCTGCTGGTTGAGAATACCTCTGTGCCGAGGTGAGGTTTGCATTGTTTTTTTGTTTGTATAATTTTAGGTCAATATTTTATTCTGTTTATGAGTCCCTAGTTTACGTCTTCTTGCATCTGCGCCAATATTCTTGTTTATGTGCCAATCTTTCTTATTAAATTAATTTGGAACAAATGTGTATTGTTTTTCAAGATGCGAAATTAGTTTTGATTTGGTTATTTGGGCATTTGATTTGTTAGTGTTATGTTTAGGTGATGTTAGTGTACGTTTTCTTTTTGAAAACTCATTTTGGGCTGTTTATCAGCATCGATAGTTTGTGCAGTTGTGTTTTGAAAGTGTCGTGGTGTAGTTGAATTTTTGTTAGTGTCAAAAGCGTGTTTAGTCTTAAAAGTGGTTTTGTAAATAATGTCGATGGTGCAAGTGATGTTTTGAAAATGTATCGAGGTGGTTCTTTCACGTTGTTGCTCGTTTGGGTTGTTTTAAGGCTTTGTTAGTGTAATTTCAGTTTTCGTACGTTTGTTGCAAGCGTGTTTGTGAGATAACCTCGCGATATTGTGGTCGTCGAAGCTCTCGCGGAAGCCCTCGTTTGCGCCGCTGCCGCCGCCTCCTTCTCCTCCGCCGCGGCCGCCGCCTCCTCCTCTGCTCCTCCTCCTCCTCCTCCTCCTCCTCCGTCGGTGCCTCCGCGGCCTCCTCCTCCTCCGCGGCCTCCTCCTCCTCCATTGTGCGGTATGTTATGCCTGTAATTTGCTTTGTTTTTTGTTTTTGTTCTATATTTCAACTATCATGATTTGTGTGAATCAATTTTATTTGAAGTGGGGGGGGCAGGTGCTGCGGGTGTAGTGGGTGGGGGGGTGTTTAGGTGGGGGTGTTTAGGTGGGGGAGATGTTTAGTGGGTGAACATGTAGGTGGGGCGTATAATGGGGGGGTCCAAATACCGTATCTTCCTCATCCTAAAAGGTGCGATCTTTTTCAATACCATTTTATTTCACTGTCCATAAAACATAGCATTCGTCCGTTTTCTCTTTTCCCATCCAACACTATCATATCCAGTACCATTACCTATAAAATAACACATTATGCATCCGTTCTTAAAAATATAATAAGCGAGTAGTAAAACTCCGCCGCCTCCTCCTCTGCTCCTGCTCCTCCTCCTCCTCCTCCTCCTCCGCTGCCTCCTCCTCCTCCGCCGGTGCCAGCCGGTGCCTCCGCGGCCTCCCCCTCCTCCGCCGGTGCCTCCGCGGCCTCCTCCTCCTCCTCCGCCGTCACGCCGCGGTCAAGCTGCGGTCCCACCGCGGTCACGCCGCGGTCCCGCCGGTGCCTCCGTGGCCGCCGCCGCCTCCTCCTCCTCCTCCGCTGCCTCTGCTGCCTCCGCTGCCTCCGCCCTGCCTCCGCCCTGCCTCTGCGTTGCCGCCGGTGCCTCCTCCTCCACCGCGGCCTCCTCCTCCTCCTTCGCTGCCTCCGCTGCCTCCTCCTCCTCTGCCGCGGCCGCCGCCTCCTCCTCTGCTCCTGCTCCTCCTCCCCTCCACCGGCCTCATCCTCCTCCTCCTCCGCTGCCTTCGCTGCCTCCGCCCTGCCTCCGCCCTGCCTCTGCGCTGCCTCTGGTGCCTCCTCCTCCACCGCGGCCTCCTCCTCCTCCACCGATGCCTCCTCCTCCTCCGCCGGTGCCGCCGGTGCCTCCACGTCTCCTCCTCCTCCACGCGCTGCGGTCACGCCGCGGTCACGCCGCGGTCACGCCGCGGTCACGCCGGTGCCCTCCGCGGCCGCCGCCTCCTCCTCCACCGACCTCATCCTCCTCCTCCTCTGCTGCCCCCGCTGCCTCCGTTGCCTCCGCCCTGCCTCTGCGTTGCCGCCGGTGCCTCCTCCTCCACCGCGGCCTCCTCCTCCTCCATCGCGGCCTCCTCCTCCTCATCCGCTGCCTCCGCTGCCTCCTCCTCCTCCACCGACCTCATCCTCCTCCTCCTCCGCTGCCTCTGCTGCCTCCACTGCCTCTGCTGCCTCCGCTGCCTCCGCCCTGCCTCCGCCCTGCCTCTGCGTTGCCGTCGGTGCCTCCTCCTCCACCGCGGCCTCCTCCTCCTCCACCGCGGCCTCCTCCTCCTCCTTCGCTGCCTCCGCTGCCCTCCTCCTCCTCCGTCGCGGCTGCCGCCTCCTCCTCTGCTCCTGCTCCTCCTCCCCTCCACCGGCCTCATCCTCCTCCTCCTCCGCTGCCTTCGCTGCCTCCGCCCTACCTCCGCCCTGCCTCCGCGCTGCCGCCAGTGCCTCCGGTGCCTCCTCCTCCACTACGGCCTCCTCCTCCTCCACCGATGCCTCCTCCTCCTCCGCCGGTGCCCGCCAGTGCCTCCACGTCTCCTCCTCCTCCGCGCGCTGCGGTCACGCCGCGGTCACGTCGCGGTCACGCCGCAGTCACGCCGGTGCCTCCGCGGCCGCCGCCCTCCTCCTATTACGCCGCGGCCGCCGCCTCCTCCTCTGCTCCTGCTCCTCCTCATCCTCCTCCACCGGCCTCATCCTCCTCCTCCTCCGCTGCCTCCGCTGCCTCCGCCCTGCCTCTGCCCTGCCTCTGCACTGCCGCCGGTGCCTCCTCCTCCACCGCGGCCTCCTCCTCCTCCGTCGATGCCTCCTCCTCCTTCGCTGGTGCCGCCGGTGCCTCCGCGGCCTCCTCCTCCTCCGCGGTCACGCCGCGGTCACGCCGGTGCCTCTACGGCCGCCTCCTCCTCCTCTGCTCCTACTCCTCCTCCCCTCCACCGGCCTCATCCTCCTCCTCCTCCGCTGCCTTTGCTGCCTCCGCCCTGCCTCCGCCCTGCCTCTGCCCTGCCTCCGCGCTGCCGTCGGTGCCTTCGGTGCTTCCTCTTCCACCGCGGCCTCCTCCTCCTCCGCCAATGCCTCTGGTGCTTCCTCCTCCACCGCGACCTCCTCCTCCTCCGCCGATGCCTCCTCCTCCTCCACCGGTGCCACCAGTGCCTCCACGTCTCCTCCTCCTCCGCGCGCTGCGGTCACGCTGCGGTCACGCTGCGGTCACGCCGCGGTCACGTCGCGGTCACGCCGCGGTCACGCCGCGGTCACATACGACTGTTTCTGAGATCATCACATACGACTGGCTAGGCGCCTCAGTTATAAATGTATACATGAGGTATGTTTTCATGATTTGATTTTACAGAAACTGATATACTTTGATAATTATGGATAAATACATCTCATATTTTTCACAGGCGTATATATGAAAAACAGTTGAAGGGATTTGCCCATGAATACAAATTTGGAATCGTTAGTCCTCACACCATTTCTACACAATGAACAGAAATAGATTCTAATTTTCAGGCTGAATTGATGTCAAATCTGCTCAGAACGTTTCAAAGAAGAATTACGACTGACAGACTCTTTTTAATACCAACGATGCAAGGGTAAAACTCTACATTTTAATCATATCAATTATATTTTCATTTCTATCAGTACTTATTTATTTTTGTGTTTTTAGGGAACATTGGATGTTCATTGCATTCAATTTGGATACTCCAAAGATTTATTTTCTGGATTCACTGCATGGATATCCAACTAACCAGCCACACATGATGGCGATTGTCAATTTGTAATACACTAGATCCAACATTTTAGAACTAAATATCTAGTTATATAATTTATATTATCTTTTAATGAGGATTTTGTTATGATAGGGCGGTGTATGAATATCGTCTAAAGGCTGGAATGAATCCAGGGCGTAAGGACGACAATGCCCACAAGATCTACAAATGGAGAAGTATCTGGGTATATATAATTATATTTCACTATCCAAATACATATCAAAACAAATTACTTATTTTTCTCGATGTTTCTGCAGTGTCCGAAATAAACAAATGACAAGGACTGCGGTTATTATGTTTGTAAATTTATGAAAGAGATCGTATTTCATGGACAAACTAGCATCCCTGAAGAGGTATTTTTGAAAATAATTACTAATTTATTTAAAATAATTATTAATCCCTTGTGTATTTATATTTTTTCAGTACTACTATGACTGTCGAAAAAACTCCTATTCAGAAGATGATATAAATGTCTTTAGAAACGAATGGGCAGCGTACCTGATCGAAGAATGTAAACAAATAGGACAATGAAGGTGAATTACTAATACTTATGTTATCTTTATATGGTCATTGATATCTCCCTTTACACTTATTGAGCATCTATGATCTCCCTTTCTTATGTTTCATATCCTTAGATTAGTGAATTCCTACTACTTAGTTTGAAAATGAGATAAACTTTGGAAAACAACACCAATGACATACGCCAAACCGAGAAAACGCGTTCGGATTGTTTTTATACTTTAGGAAAACGATCCACGAGTCATTTGTGACGCGTACGAATCGACCGCACCTCAATCCGACGCACGGTGTGACCGGTATGGCTAAAATTGTCTGATATCAGTTTGAAAATGACATGAACTTTGGAAAACAACACCAATGACATACGCCAAACTGAGCAAACGCGTACGGATTGTTTTGATACTTTAGGAAAACGATCCACGAGTCATTTTTGACGCGTACGAATCGACCGCACCTCAATCCGACGTACGGTGTGACCGGTATGGCTAAAAGTGTCTGATATCAGTTTGAAAATGAGATAAACTTTGGAAAACAACACCAATGACATACGCCAAATCGAGAAAACGCCTTCGGATTGTTTTGATAATTTAGTACAACGATCCACGAGTCATTTGTGATGCGTACAAATCGACCGCACCTCCATCCGACGAACGGTGTGACCGGTATGGCTAAAAGTGTCTGATATCAGTTTGAAAATGACATGAACTTTGGAAAACAACACCAATGACATACGCCAAACTGAGAAAACGCGTTCGGATTGTTTTGATACTTTAGTACAACGATCCACGAGTCATTTTTGACGCGTATGAATCGACCGCACCTCAATCCGACGCACGGTGTGACCGGTATGGCTAAAAGTGACTGATATCAGTTTCAAATTAAGATAAACTTTGGAAAACAACACCAATGACATACTCCAAACCGAGCAAACGCCTTCAGATTGTTTTGATACTTTAGGACAACGATCCACGAGTCATTTGTGACTCGTACGAATCGACCGAACCTCAATCCGACGTACGGTGTGACCGGTATGGCTAAAAGTGTCTGATATCAGTTTCAAATTGAGATCAACTTTGGAAAACAACACCAATGACATACGCCAAACCGAGCAAACGCCTTCGGATTGTTTTGATACTTTAGTAAAATGATCCACGAGTCATTTTTGACGTGTACGAATCGACCGCACCTCAATCCCGAAGGACCCCGGGACACCCTGAGAGGGGAGGGGTGAATCAGGGTGACCACTTTTTCTTTTAATGTGATGGATCTTGTTCCCACGTTGGTAGGAACTTGTTGAACCTGTATGAAGATTATGATCAGAAAGAAAACATTCACAGGCACAGAGAAGACACAACCATTTTTACTTGGTTCACCACTAAGGGCTACGTCCAAGGAGCATACGCCGACAGGTTGTCGGTCGTACCAAAATCCACTATGCTTCACTAGCTGTAGATTACAAAAGTTCGGGTACAGTCGCTCTGTCCCAGGCTCACTGCCTTTACAAAGGTTCAGGGATGGCTCACTACTTCCCTCGGGTCACTCCCGTTGACTCCCCCTGGCTCACTGCCGTTGGTGAAGTCCCACTCAGTTTATAGACGTGAGGGTCTCTTCAATATATTTGCATTGAAGTCTTTGCCTCTGCTCAGCATGAGACTCTGCTTGCATCGAAGTCCGAAATAGATGCACTAGAACGCACAGAACCACTGAACCGGATAACCAGAACGTGCAAACAGACCTTACTAACGATTGCGCGCAACACCAACCCTTTGCGCGCAAAACCTTCCTATTGCGCGCAAAATTTACTTTTCGCGCGGAAAAATATTTCGCGCAAAGATCCCCTTTTCGCGCAACTCCGAATATATCGCGCAAGCCCCTTTACGCTATCCTTTTTCGCGCATCAGACCTCGGATCTTCTCTAAGTCTTCCACACTGCCGAATGAAGGGGGTCACCTCATATTTATAGGCGACTGAGACCCCTGCGCGCAAAATCCCATTCGGCGCGGAAAACCTCTCATCTGGCGCGTAATATTTCGCCCAGCTCAAGTATTTCGTGCACAACCCTTATTTTCCGCGCAGCCCATGCCTTTGCCATTTTTCACCAATCTGATTTCGAAACACTGTTTGCGCGAAAAAACTTTGATCCACTATTTCGCGCATCCCGCTGTTTTTCGCGCCTAACTTAAGTATTTCGCGCAAGCCTCTTATATTTTGTGCACCACCTCCTTTTTGTGCGAACCACCTTTTGCAGACAATCCATGTCTTCATTTTCCGATTTTGAGGCCCAAAAATTTGGCAAACACTGGGAAACAGCGCCACCTTCAATACTGTTGTCTGCTTGAACTGTATGATCACTTTGCTGGAACACATTCGGAACTTCCACTGAGGATTGACAACAAACACAAACCATACACCAAATCATTCTTTGAAGAACCTGGTTCCAACAAATCCGACGCACGGTGTGACCGGTATGGCTAAAATTGTCTGATATCAGTTTGAAAATGACATGAACTTTGGAAAACAACACCAATGACATATGCCAAACCGATCAAAAGCGTTCGGATTGTTTTGATACTTTAGTACAACGATCCACGAGTCATTTGTGACGCGTACGAATCGACCGTACCTCAATCCGACGCACGGTGTGACCGGTATGGCTAAAAGTGTCTGATATCAGTTTGAAAATGAGATGAACTTTGGAAAACAACACCAATGACATACGCCAAACCGAGAAAAAGCCTTCGGATTGTTTTGATACTTTAGGACAACGATCCACGAGTCATTTGTGACGCGTACGAATCGACCTCACCTCAATCCGACGCACGGTGTGACCGGTATGACTAAAAGTGTCTGATATCAGTTTCAAATTGAGATCAGCTTTGGAAAACAACACCAATGACATACGCCAAACCGAGCAAACACCTTCGGATTGTTTTGATACTTTAGGACAACGATCCACGAGTCATTTGTGACGCGTATGAATCGACCGCACCTCAATCCGACGCACGGTGTGACCGGTATGGCTAAAATTGTCTGATATCAGTTTGAAAATGACATGAACTTTGGAAAACAACACCAATGACATACGCCAAACCGAGCAAACGCGTTCGGATTGTTTTGATACTTTAGGAAAACGATTCACGAGTCATTTGTGACGCGTACGAATCGACCTCACCTCAATCCGACGCACGGTGTGACCGGCATGGCTAAAATTGTCTGATATCAGTTTGAAAATGACATGAACTTTGGAAAACAACACCAATGACATACGCCAAACCGAGCAAACGCGTTCGGATTGTTTTGATACTTTAGGACAACGATCCACGAGTCATTTGTGACGCGTACGAATCGACCGCACCTCAATCCGACGCACGGTGTGACCGGTATGGCTAAAAGTGTCTGATATCAGTTTGAAAATGAGATAAACTTTGGAAAACAACACCAATGACATACGCCAAACCGAGCAAACGCGTTCGGATTGTTTTGATACTTTAGGAAAACGATCCACGAGTCATTTGTGACGCGTACGAATCGACTGCACCTCAATCCGACGCACGGTGTGACCGGTATGGCTAAAATTGTCTGATATCAGTTTGAAAATGACATGAAACTTTGGAAAACAACACCAATGACATACGTCAAACCGAGAAAACGCCTTTGGATTGTTTTGATACTTTAGGACAACGATCCACGAGTCATTTGTGACGCGTACAAATCGACTGCACCTCAATCCGACGCACGGTGTGACCGGTATGGATAAAATTGTCTGATATCAGTTTGAAAATGACATGAACTTTGGAAAACAACACCAATGACATACGCCAAACCGAGCAAACGCGTTTGGATTGTTTTGATACTTTAGGACAACGATCCACGAGTCATTTGTGACGCGTACGAATCGATCACACCTCAATCCGACGCACGGTGTGACCGGTATGGCTAAAAGTGTCTGATATCAGTTTGAAAATGAGATAAACTTTGGAAAACAACACCAATGACATACGCCAAACCGAGCAAACGTTTTCAGATTGTTTTGATACTTTAGGACAACGATCCACGAGTCATTTGTGACGCGTACGAATCGACCGCACCTCAATCCGACGCACGGTGTGACCGGTAAAGCTTTTCATTAGATAAAGAATCAGTATTTATTAAATGAGATAAATCAATCAAAAACATATTGATTTTACATTATTCCCTTTCATTGTTATGAAAATGAAAACTTTTGAGTTTAAAATTTAATATTTTAGTTTCACATTTCCATATTAATGTATTCTTTCATATTCTGTTTTAATTTCTTTCATTATTGCATTACTAACATAATATTTGTTTTCTTATATAGGTGATTTTTTTTCCTTGAGTTCGGATGCTTTGTTCGGCAACAAATACCATCGAGAGCGGATCACAGATATCAAAGGATGAAACATGAATGTTTATAACTGTTGTTGAATAATTGTAAATGTAACCATGTAAAACAATTTTTGAAATGTATATAGCAATGCGTTTTTTTTTGTATTTTTGATGTTAAGTAAATGTATATACCGTTGTCAGTCAAAATATTGGGTGTGGGTGCTATGGTGTGCAGGTGTGCATGTGCTACTTTGTGCAGGTATTCTGGTGTGCAGGTGTGCAGGTACTGTTTTTTAGGTGCAGGCGCTGGGCCCTTTATCAACGCTTTTTTAGCGCTGATAAAGGAAACCTTTAACAGCGCTAAAGGAGCGCTGATAAAGGAACCTGTATCAGCGCTCCGAGAAGCGCTGATATAGTTGACCTTTATCAGCGCTCCACCGCGCGCTGATAAAGGGGACCCCCCCTTTATCTACACCGGAATTAACAGCGCTTTTCTAGCACTGTTAATGATGGTTTTTAGCGCTGATAAAGGCGCAGGTTGTAGTAGTGGTCGGCTGAATCAAACAGAGTCTGCGCCGCATCTGCTAACCACTATGCCAAATCAATTTTCAATATATAAGATACACATGATTGTATTTATTTATATTTGATTGTGTTTTCAAATAAATATTATTATCATAATATATTTAAATACATATAAATATATAACCTAAATATACATTTATGTAAATTAACCTATTCATGTTTATATTGTGTATTTATATTATAGTATATTTAAATCTCATAGGTCTATATATATATATATATGTATATCACACTATATATTCAAATGGTATATATATACATATATATACAAATACAAATATATTTGCACGTAAACAACCAAAAAATACAAATGTACACATCACACACATATATATAGTATATTTATATATACTATTTACTATATTTGTATGTACATATAATTATATATTTTCTATCTTTATATATTTATATATTACCCAACTATATTGTACATATATATATATATATATATATATATATTTATTTACTGTGTATGTATGTATATACAATTATATATTTTCTATCTTTATATATCTATATATTACCCAAATATATTATACATATATATATATATATATATTATTTATACGTACACGGTTAAAATAACACACACATATATATATATTACATATTTATATGAATACAAATATATATTATATATTTTATAAATAAATTTATATGTATACAAATATATATATATATATATATATATATAATATTTAATATACATACAATTGATGCAATGTGTTTAATTTAATTATTATATGTATAATATAATATTATATTATATATATTCATATAATATGGTATAATATTTCTATACAGATGAAATTTTATGTATATTTATTTGTATATTTGTTTGTATATATATATAATGTATTTTTATATTTATTTGTATATATATGTACGTGTGCAATATATTACATATTTATGTATACAGTTAAATAAATTTATATTATATATTATGCATACAAATACATAGAATATACATACAATCAAATACATCATTTATATGATACATGCATGTTTATTGATATGCATGTGAGTGTATGTATCTGTATAATCCATCGTCATTATTATTATTATATAAATTATAAAAACTACATGGTTTTTATATGATACATTTTCTAAATAAATAATTTTATGTATATATTTATATAATATATTTATGCTTTTATATTATAATTAATATTATATGAATTACCATTTTATAGAAATAAATATATATTAATGTACACATTATACAATTATATTTATGTATACATGTAAATACGATTAAATACAATCATATAAAATATTTCTATAAATATATTTATATAAAACGTTTAATTAATGCATTTAAATACATTTATATATCATGTTATATATATATATATATATATTGCAATTTTTTTTAAAGAAAGCAGTGGAGGTTCAAAACCCCATCTAATTTATTAAATTAGGGGGTTCAAAACCCTCTCTAATCTCTTATATTAGAGGGGGGTTCAAAACCCACTTTAATTTAAAAGATTAGTGAGAGTTTTGAATGCCCACTAGTTTCTTTAAAAAACACAAATTTCACACACATATATATATACAACAACTCTAAAATCCAATCGAAAATATATATACTCCTCTAAATTCGATGGTCAGTAGAAGCTGTGCATAACCCCTTTAAAAAATTTGGGTACAACCACGAAAACGACACACACACAAGGAAGAAAATTACATGTAAATTGCAACCCCGAGAACTTGGCCCCGCGACCTGCCCCTCACCCCCCAAGTCCTTACCATCCCACCATCAACGGTGGGGCATAACCCCTTTAATTTATATATAAAATGAATTTAGAGAAGTTTGTATATAACTATCCAAATAACTAATCTAATAAAAGCCTAAACTGTGGTACTGTGCGATACCCCCAGCTGCAATATCAGTGAGTGACCACGACCTTGATAACGACCCTCGACCACCAACATAATCACAAACCCGGACACATAGCAGAAAAAGAGAAGAAACCAACGCAGGACGTGGCTCCTGGGCCATCCTCGGACGCCAAATCAGCACATCCCAAGCCACCTCGAGAGCCCCCGCATCAGTCCAACATGGGGACCAGAAAGAAGGATCAGAAAGCAAGAGCAGAGAAAAGTGAACTAAGGTCTCCGCAGTGAATAAGAGATGCAACCCACTGCCAATCGAAAGCTGGGTTCGTGGGACTTTTTCTTCTCCTCGCTAAGGGCTCAAAGCAACTTCCATGGCTCGCTGAGGTTGCAACTTGGAATGGCTCGGGTTTGGTTGTTCGCCATCACACAAATGGACTGTTATGTGTGACCTCGAAGGTTAGCCAACAAGGTGTACGCCACTTTTTGAAGTAAAGCTATCACAAGGAAAGTTCATTGATGCACACCAGATGCTCGATATAAGTTATGGCTGAGTTCTTATTTGGATTGGTCAGGATCATTATTGCCAAGGAATCCTCAAGCCTGCCCACTACCTCCACCCCAAACCAGCCCCAACCAACATAAGGCCAAAACAACCCACTTCACCAAACCAAAGCCTTACCAACTTGAATATCAAGGCATCCTTGACACATGGCAGGAGGACACTTAGCGGGCTATTGGAAATTTTCTACGATTCCCCCTTAAGTGGTTCTACGAAGAGCCTCAATGTGCTTCCACCTGTCCCTTTCAGGTACTCTTATTTCTTCTCGCCTCATTTATAAATTCAACCTGACTATATTATAAAAAGATAACCCCGCTCGGGTAAAACTTGGATGCTGATTTCTTAATTTCATGACTAAAATTCCCAAATATCATGGGATTGTTTTCTACGCTTTCTTTCACTCTTACTTGTTGCTGGATTCTTCCACTAATTCCGTACTAATTACATGGTGACAAGTGTTATTGTGCTATAATTCTCTCCCTGCTTCTTACTGATTGTTAGAGTAAAAGAGTGGAGACCCAAACTCAAGGTTATCTCTAAAACAGGCCTTGAGGTTCTTTTATAATGAATAATAAAGACCACATCGGATCACAAGTCCGATGTGGGACGCAAACTTTAACACTTCCCTTTAAGTTAGGTGTACCTAGCTTGGATACATAAAGAAAAACAAAGAAATCAACAGACGCTGCAAACACCCCCTCAAACTGGACATACCCAACTTGATGATAAAACAAGACAAAACACAGAAAAATTAATCGTCATGGCTGCTGCTCTCCCTCAAGACGTTGATGGATGATGCAAGAAGTCGGTGAAAAGGATGGGCCGGTCATCGGAGCGTCGGGAAATTTGCACGGATGGGCCAGTCGTCGGAGCGCCTGGAAATCCGCAGGAGGAGGCTGATATGGAGGCGGGGGCTGCCGCAGGAGGAGGCCAACATGGAGGGAGCAACGATGGAGGCGTCGTGTGGAGTCGCTGGACTGGAGGGATGGAGAAGTTGCGGAGGAGTCGGCGAAGCAGTGTAGGGAGGCAGATGAAACTGGCGGGGAACGCTGCCTCGCAAAGGAGCAACAGATGGGGTGTAGGAAGGCAGGTGACAGGGCGCAACACAACAAAGGTTTGCAGCACAGAGGGGGTTGGCGTACTGGAGGGTGCTGACGCACTGGAGGGGATGACGCACAGGAGGCTTCAGGTGGGGATGCGTCGGGAGGGAGCTGTCGGGATGGAGGAACCGCCGAGGTTCGTCGGGAAAGGGCGAGTAGGGAATCGTCGGGAAAGGGCAGGCAGGGAATTGCCGGGAAAGGGCGAGCAGGGAATCCCCGAGAAAGGGCGAGCAGGGAATCGCCGAGAAAGGGTGGGCATGGAATCGTCGGGAAAGGGCGAGCGGGGAATCGTTGGGAAAGGGCGGGCCGAGAAGCGCCTGGAGACTGTGAGGGAAAGCGGGGCCAGACAAAACTAGGAAGGGGGGATCGGGAGTCCGCCTGGAGGCGTGGCGGAACCGGGAAGTGTGGCTAGTGAGGCAAGGCTGGGTGAATCGGGGAGGCTGACGGGAGGGTGGAGCCGGGGAGAGTCGGGAGTCCGTCACGCGCAGAGGAAGACTGTATGGGAGGGAGCCGTCGTCGAGCGCACTAGGGCAGCGCAGATGGGCCGTCGCACAGGAGAGCGTCGGGAGGAGGAGGACACCGCGCAGGAGAGGCATCACGTAGGGAGGCGCCGTCACACTGGAGAGCGACAAGAGGAGTGGCCCGTCGGGAGGGTGTTGTCGCCTGCTGGCGCACTGGAGGGGATGGCGCACAGGAGGCTTCAGGTGGGGATGCGTTGGGAGGGAGCTGCCGGGAGGGAACAACTGTCGAGGTTCGTCGGGGAAGGGCGAGCACGGAATCGCCAGGAAAGGGCGAGCAGGGAATCGTCGGGAAAGGGCGGGCAGGGAATCGTCGGGAAAGGGCGGGCATGGAATCTTTGGGAAAGGGCGAGTGGGGAATCGCTCGGAAAGGACGGGCCGAGAAGCGCCTGAAGACCGCGAGGGAAGGCGGGGCCAAACAAAATTGGGAAGGGGGGGATCGGGAGTCCGCCTGGAGGCGCGACGGAACCAGGAAGCGCGGCGAGTGTGGCGGGGCTGGGTGAATCGGGGAGGCCGACGGGTGGGTGGAGCCGGGGAGAGTTGAGAGTCCGTCGCGCGCAGAGGAAGACCGCATGGGAGGGAGCCGTCGTCGAGCGTACTAGGGCAGTGCAGACGGGCCGTCGCACAGGAGAGCGTCAGGAGGAGGAGGACGCCGCGCAGGAGAGGCATCGCGTAGGGAGGCGCCGTCACACCGGAGAGTGACGAGAGGAGTGGCCCATCGGGAGGGTGTCGTCGCTTGACTGGTAAACGAGCTCGGAGGGGTAGCGGTAGAAAAAACCAACCCTACTGGCGATGGGGGGCCGCCGCCCCCAAGGGGGAATTTTGGAAAACCTAGGGCAGGAAAAAAAAATGGGAGGGAGGGCTCGGGTTTAGAAAACTTCCTCTAATACCATGTTAGAGTAAAAGAGTGGAGACCCAAACTCAAGGTTCTCTCTAAAGGAGACCTTGAAGTTCTTTTATAATGAATAATAAAAACTACATCGGACCACAAGTCCGATGTGGGATACAGACTCCAACACTGATCATTAATTCCAATAATGTTTCTTATGGTTTTTATTATGTTGTTCTTCTTTAAGCGTTGGGTTTCCTGTTTTTTTGATTGTGTTATTTTTTGTGTGTTTTGTCTCTCTTCCTGTTCATGTTGAGTTTGTTTCTTCATGCTGCATGCAATTCTTTTCTTCTTGTTAGTTGCGATGACCTCTCTCCACCAACAATGATGAACTAATTTTCTCCTCTAGTCCAAGGGGGTGAGCATGATAGTTGGTTTTGGCTTTCAAATACTATTTTTTATTATCTCTATTCATTTCTTGCTTTGAGTTTATAGTGAAAGGTGATATGAGATATGAGATGATAGGAACGTTGGTGAGAGAGAGAGAGAAAACAAAGGTATTCTATTAGCTGTAGCATACTAGGTCACAATAGAGAAAGTAGAAGAAATGAAGCTGGAAATGAGAAGAGGAAGAAGAAGCTCCCTAGGGTCGACACTCCCTAAGGCCAAGACCAACACGACCTCCCGATCAGCTTCTGCTAAAAGCCAAAATGAATAATACCCCTCTCCTACTACAACTACCCTTATTTAATATCCATAACAGCCCCAACTTAATAGTTACAAGAATTACAATACTGCCCCTGACAGTAACTAACCCACACCCCTATGTCCGAGTAGCTCGTCCCTTCCTCCTCCCATGGTTAGTTTTAAGTGGCCACGTAAAGATTCTCTACAATTGTTGCGTATGGGTGTAGCTCCACAATCCACGTTTCTATCATTCTCTCCTTTTTGAAAGACCACCTTATCCTCAAGGTGAAAATATAAGGAAGTGTCCTAAAGGAAAGGGTGAATTCCGAAAGCCGTTTTGGCGGTCCTCCCCTTGGTAACTAGTTCAGATATCCTTCTTCAATAGATGTTGCAAGCTTAGCCGCCTTTAATTTTGGAACTTTTTGTAAGAGTCTCGACTATTCCAACTGAGGTTTAGCCTTATCACACCAAAATCCTACTTGTTGAAAACAATGGTAGTGACTGTTTTATAGATCAAGAAATTGGGCCTCAATGGTGGGCTTAAATGGGAGTGAGCCTACCCCAATCCTGGGCGGGTCTTTGGATAGTGTAGGGTCTGGTTTGGAAGTAAAAATCTTATTTGTCAAGCCACCTTCTCCATCCTTGAGCTTGACCTAATCACCTTCATTTTCAATCGAATCAATTAGTTCGTGGAAGCTCCTCAATCTCGATCCCGTTTCAACAGGCAAGTGCATTCGACTTGAATTCATTGCGGTATTTCGACAAGCACCTCGTGTGCACTCTCCTGCGGACTTGCAGCCGCAACCAAGGGAGACATTGAGGTCCACCCTGAAGGTTTCGGGCACAGCGGGAGCGTGTGATGGGTCGTGCCCAATATTGTTTTTTGTTATGATCGATGATCAATTTGAGATTTATACGACGATAAACGCCGTGATCAATGGAATTAAATCAAAGAATATAGACAATGGATAAAACGCTGGAACCAGAGCGTAAGATCATCACATATTATTTATAATTAATTTAAACAATTAAAGAATTACCTTGTGAGAAATTTTTTCTTCGTTGATGGATCTAACAACGGATCTACGTCGTACCGTCGTTGCGTTGTAGAAATTGTTGGACTCCTCATGTATTAATCATGTTTTAATGATCACAAATCTCATCAATGATCACAAATCTCATTCAACCTAGTTAACTCCTAAATTATATCCAATCATGTGTATTTATGTTTCAAGTTCACTCATGCTTTATAATGGTTAAGCTCAATCCATTTCATGCATATTACTGTTTAAGTCTGAATACAGTTATTTGCCTAAAGACAAGACACCGTCAGCAAGACACCGTGAGCAAAACACCGTGAGCAAGACACCGTGAAGACAAGACACCGTAAGCAAGACACCGTGAGCAAGACACCGTGAGCAAGACACCGTGAGCAAGACACCGTGAGCAAG
Source organism: Viscum album (assembly GCA_963277665.1). Lineage (NCBI taxonomy): Eukaryota > Viridiplantae > Streptophyta > Magnoliopsida > Santalales > Viscaceae > Viscum > Viscum album. Next base: position 720,205,730 of record OY728150.1, read on the forward strand.
ACACCGTGAGCAAGACACCGTGAGCAAGACACCGTGAGCAAGACACCGTGAGCAAGACACCGTGAGCAAGACACCGTGAGCAAGACACCGTGAGCAAGACACCGTGAGCAAGACAGCGTGAGCAAGACACCGCGAGCAAGACACCGCGAGCAAGACACCGCGACACCGTGAGCAAGACACCGTGAAAACAAGACACCGTAAGTAAGACACTGTGAGCAAGACACCGTGAGCAAGACACCGTAAACAAGACACCGTGACACTCAGACCGTGACACTCAGACACCGTGTGAAGGAGACACCGTTTGCATAACATACTGTGACACCGTTTCTTAAACTATTTTTTCGTCTTTCAATTTAATTTCTAACAGTCATATTTGATGCCTTTAATGCACTGACATAATTAATGTTTCTTTGTAGACATAGTACGGGGTACGAGGTACGAAACACATGTAACCTGTCGGCTAAAACACATACATTCGAAGATAAAGAGTGGAGAGTGCCCAACAACCACAACGCGCGATACTGAACGAAAAACAAGCCCGTGAACACGACCACGAAGAACACATTGCAAGATTTTCAAAGAAAGCATTGTCTCATACATGCAATCCGACACTACTGAAGAACATACGAAGTACACTGGAATCCAGAGAACATCTTCACATTATCAACACTCGTGAAGAACACAAGCTGAATTACGACACTCTGTTTTTCAAGACAAAAACCAGAGAAGGACTCAGAAGCATCTCTGTTTAGTCAAAGGAGTCCAGAGCTGCACTTCAAATCACTAGAGCATTCTAAACTCATATCTACTCTCTCTCAGTGATTCTTTTACTTACTTTTGAGCAGTGTGTGTACTCTGTATATCCCATACACACACTGACTCCTGTGCTAAGCTGAAGGATTTCTAAATCCTTACACCAAACTCTTTATACTTTTGGTTACCCACGACAACTGTGGAAGAGGTCCCTGTGTGGCCTGGTTATTATTTTTGGTTACCCACGAAAACTGTGGAAGAGGTCCCTGTGTGACCTGGACAATCTGTGTACTGTTGTTAACCCCGATCCAGGGTGTGGATCAAAGTTTATTTATATAAACTGCTTGGTGGCGGGTGATCACCAAGTGGAGTGGATTAGGTCTCGGCTTGAGACTGAACCACTTGTTTCATATCCGCTGTGCTATTTAAATTTAGTCTTCTCTGTTTTACTGCTTTATTGCATAATCCAGAAAACTCTAATTTCACTTTGATAGTTAGTCTTGGAAAGAAGTTATAATTGATTTGTCTTAGTAGGATAACTTCAAAAGTAATATTAATAATACATATTAAGATTACTGAGAATTAATCAATCTTCTAAGAAGTTGTTTAAACAGTCAAACTCTTATAACAGTATAACCTTGATTAACTGGGCTGTATCTATTTTTGGGGAAACCATTTCATTTAAAATAATATTCTTGTAACAGAAATTTTTATAGTCACTCAATTCACCCCTCCCCTCTTGAGTGAACTACTCCGACCAACATTTGGTATCAGAGGTTGCTTTATTAGGACTTTGTGTACTCTTACTCAACTGTGATTGTAGTTGTACTTTAAAGATCTGTAAATTTCTGTTAATTTTAAATTTCTAGCTCTTTTAAAGTAACTTGTTAGTGTGGATAATAGATTGGAAGATGTTGCAACCAACAGACCACCATTCTTTAATGGAACCAATTATGCTCAATGGAAAATTAAAATGAAAATGCATCTAGAGAGTACGAGCTTTGAAATTTGGCCATCCATTATAGATGAATACAAACTCCCTGTGACTGATAGAATTACATGGGATGAACCTACAAAACTTGCTTACAATAACAATTGCAAAGCCATGAATACTCTGTACTGTTTCTTAAGAGATGAAGAATTTAATAGGATTTCTGCTTGTAAAACTGCCCATGAAATTTGGGATACTTTGTCTGTCTCACATGAAAGCACATCTAGTGTAAAGGAAATGAGACTTAATACTTATACTATAAAATATGATAATTTTAAAATGAAACCTGATGAACCTATTTCTGACATGTATCTCAGGTTCAATGAGATTGTCAACACAATGATTTCTCTTGGAAGAGAAGTCACTACCAAAGAACAGATCATGAGAATCCTTAGATGTCTACCTGACAGATGAAGGGGAACCTCTGTCTCAATTAGAGAATCGTGTGACATCAGCAAGCTACCTGTAAAAGAACTCATTGGGAAACTGATGATGTACGAGGAAGAGTTGAAAGTCAACAAAGAAGAGGAGGATGAACCAAAGAGGAAATCTGTAGCATTCAAGACCACCTTCTCGAAGCACAAAGACAAAGGGAGACTGGAAGCCTCTGTAGAAAGTTCCACCACTGAACAATCATCACCTGACAGTGATGAGGAGATGGCTCAACTGGCCAGAAGATTCAAACGATTCTACAAAAAGAAGAACTTTTTCAGAAAGCCTAACTTCAAGGGCAAGTATGATCTAAAAGGAAGCTGGAAAAAGGACTGAAAAAGAAGTGACAAAACTGATGAAATTGTATGCTATGAATGTAAGCGCAAAGGACATATAAAGGCTGACTGTCCAAAGCTCAAGTATAAGAAGAAACATGGGGACAAGTATAAGAAGTACAAAAGGGCAATGAAGGCAACTTGGAGCGCTTCTGAAGATAGTTCAAGCGACTCAAAGACATCACATGATGAACAGCCTAACAAAGCCAATATGTGTTTTATGACAAACACATCTGAGGTAACACTGAACTCTTCTGTACATAATTCATACTATTCTGAAGAGAAAAGTGACTATGAAAATATGACTAATGAAGAAATGTTTGAATACTGTAACATGCTTGAAGAGACATGCAATGAATTAAAAGATAAATATAAATCATTGAAGAAACAACATGCTCTCACTGTAAATGTCAAATCTGAACTTACTACTGAGAAGGAGAAAAATGCTCAGCTGCTCAAAGAAAACAATGAATTAAAAATGTTTAATGAGCAATTAAAAAGTGACTTAGAAAAGTTTACCAATAGGAAAAATACCCTAACCCAAATGCTAGGAAAACAAATTGCCCCCAAATATAATACTGGCATTGGTTATCAACCTGGTAAAAGAAACCTTGGTAGAACGAATTTTGTTTAAAAGTCTAGGACATATAATTTTGTTCCCAGTTCTGGACATAGCTCAACTAGCTCAAGTCATGATACATACTCTACTGTTTCAAGTTTTTGAGGACCAAATACAGTTTATTTTTCAAATACTTTACATAATGCTTATAGGAAACCTATGAGACAAATATGGGTTCCTAAAGCACTTATTACTAATGTTACTGGACCCAAACAAGTATGAGTACCAAAATCTGTCTTTGCTTGATCATGTTATAGGAAAGCTGCTTAAAGAGCTCCTGCAAAAATCTACGGTACTTGGACAGTGGATGTTCAAGACACATGACAGGAGACTACTCTTGCTTCAAGAACCTGATAAAAGTAAATGGAGGACATGTCACATTTGGTGACAATGCCAAAGAGAAGATCATTGGCTTAGGCCAGATTGGTAACTCTGATTCGATTTTAATTTCTAAAGTACTGTTTGTTAATGGCTTAAAATATAATCTGCTTAGTATCTCACAATTATGTGATGATGGATATCATGTTAAATTTGAAAATGATGCCTGTAATGTCTTTAATTCTAAAGATGAATTAGTATTTTCTGCATCAAGGAATGAGAATGTTTATTCTGTTAATTTAGATTCCTTAGTTTCTCAAAATGTTTCATGCTTAAGTGTATTTCATAAAGAATCTTGGCTCTGGTATAGGAGACTAGGACACTGTAATGTTCACTCCCTTAGAAAGTTAACTAGAAAAGGCCTAGTTAAAGATGTTGTACCTCTCGAACCCCTCGTGGTTTAATTTTCATGATCACAATCACTCTCTTATTTATCTAATCTTGTTTTAAGTGTTTTTGGATGATAGACATAATTTCAGGTTGCCAAGGGATTGGGCCAAGAAGGCCAAGAAGGCAAAAAGCCAAAAGTGGACTGAAATTCAGTCCACCGGCCAACCGGTGGAAGACCACCGGCCAGCCGATGGAGGCCTGGACAGAAGGCATCTTTCTGTCCAGACCACCGGCCAACCGGTGCCTCACCAGCGGCCAGCCGGTGGCACCCAGACAGAAGGCTGAGCCACTGCCTCAGCACCGGCCAACCGGTGGCCTCAGCACCGGCCAGCCGGTGGCACCCAGCCAGAACAGTGTCAGCCACTGCCTCAGCACCGGCCAACCGGTGGCCTCCTCACCGGCCAGCCGGTGGAGCCTGGACAGAAGCCCTCCTCCATTTTGCACACACCGGCCAACCGGTGGCTCTGCACCGGTCGGCCGGTAGAGCCAGTCAAACTAGCCGTTGGGCCTTTGACCAGACCTGTCCACTTGCCTCCCAACGGCTCCGAAGCCTTTTCCAACGGCTCCGAAGACCTCCAAAGACCATATGAGGGTTCCCCCTCTATAAATAAAGGACTAGGAAGCCCCGGATCAATACCGGAACCATAACCAAGCCAAGGAAGCCCACGGGACACATTTTGATCATTTGGCGAACCTCCGACGGATTCTTCCAAGGGAACCCCACTTGCTCCAACACACTTCCACATTCAAGGAGCACCACCAAAGAAGCTTGGGAGCGCCCTTCATCAGCTCCATCAATCCATTGGCGCCCAAGACTTCCTCATTACGGGTTTTATTGTTTTATTTATTTTGAGCATCATTTTGGGTTTGTGCCTACAAACCCCATCTCTTTCTCTCATCCTTTCATTTGGGTTTTCACATCACCTTCAAGGTGTGAAGAGGTTGGTCAAGCCTTTCCTTTAAAAGGCTTGAGACATAGGTGAGCTAGCCTTCACCTGTAAGAAGGCTAGTGGGTTCTTGCTCAACCATTGAAAGCAAGTGGGTTCTTGCATTACCATTAAAAGCAAGCTGTAATAGGTTCTAGACTACCTGTAAAGTCTAGTGGGTTTCTTGCTAAAACCATTGAAAAGCAAGCGGTAGTAAATCTCTCAACGGTTGAGTTGGGAGCGGAGACGTAGGCTTGGGTTTAAGCCGAACTCCGTTATCAATTTTGTGTCTTGCCTCTTTTATTTCCGCTGCACTTTTAACTTTGTTTTTAAATTGTTAATTAATTTTTAAAAAGGCAATTCACCCCCCCTCTTGCCATCACCTTCCTTTCTTTCTCCGCCCAACAATTGGTATCAGAGGCAAAATTTGAGTAATACCTTCACCGGTTTCAAATTCAAAGATCCATTGTGATGACTTCAACCTCTTTCGCCCCCGAAGGCTTTTCTTTGGGTCGTGCTCCATTTTTTGATGGAACCGACTATAATTATTGGAAAACCCGCATGACCACTTTTCTTAGAAGTATAGGTTATCCCATTTATAAAATTGTCATGCATGGTTACTCTCTCTCCTCTCCCGATGAATCCAAATGGACCCAAGCCGATATTAGAAATTTCGAGCTTGATGGCAAAGCCATGAACGCTCTACATTGCGGCCTTGATCGTAATGAGTTCAATCGAGTTTCCACATGCACCTCCTCACATGAAATCTGGAAACTTTTGGAGGTTACCCATGAGGGGACCAACAAAGTTAAGGATACTCGATTGGACATGTACCGTCAAGATTTTGAGTCTTTTACCATGCATCCATCCGAATCTATAACTGAAATGTTTACTCGTTTTACTGACGTTTGCAATGGTAGAAAATCTCTTGGAGATGATGTTTCTGCAGAAACAATTGTCAAGAAGATCCTATGGATCCTACCAAGCACATGGGCACCGAAAGTCACGGCAATCCAAGAAGCAAAGGACATCAAAAACATGCCGGTCGAAGAACTCATCGGATCCCTCATGACTTATGAGATCACTATGAGGAGGCAAGCTGAAAAGGAAGGCAAACCGATCAAAGTTCCAAAGAACATAGCCTTCAAGGTTCAACAAGAAGAAAGCTCCTCCTCCTCATCATCTTCCTCTTCAAGCGGCGATTCCGAAATGGAGAACCTTGCCCGCAAGATGCACAAGTTCATGAAGAAGCACAAGAAGAAGAAATCCCGCAAGGCTCAACCCAAAGAAAAATCCGAGCCCAAGGTAACATGTTACGGGTGTGGCGAGAAAGACCATTACAAGCCCGATTGCCCACTCAACAAGAAAAAGGCCAAGCAAAAGGAAAAGAAGAAGGCTTTCAAAGCCACATGGAGTGATAGCTCCTCATCCTCCTCCTCCTCCTCAAGCGACAACGGTAACAAATGCCTCATGGCATTTCATGAGGTAACATCTTCCTCTTCCTCTTCCTCTTGTTCTTCAAATTCAAATTCTTTCAATCACATGTCTTATGAGGATCTCCAACATGCGAGAGATCAATTGGAGGAAGGTTTTCACGAACTTTCTTCCAAATTTGTTTCTTTAAAAAAGAATTTCAAAAAACTCTCTTCCGAAAAAGAACAACTTCTCAAAGAGAAGGAAGAGTTCACCCTCAAAATCCAAAATCTTCCCGATGTTGATTCCATGGAATCAACAATCAAAGATCTAAGGGAATCCTTAGCCAAGTTCACCCAAGGTGAACAAAATTTGAACAATTTGCTTAGTTCCCAACGCATATCTAGAACCACCGAAGGGCTTGGCTATTCCAAGCAAGCTTCCTCTTCCCATGCTCCAACTGTTTTTGTAAGGGGGAGCTCTCAATTTAAATTTTGCAATTATTGTAAAAAACCCGGGCACTTAATTTATGAGTGCAATTGTAAAAATGCCCGGTATGGTAGGCCTAAAACTATTTTCTTAAATGATGAATTTTTTAGGAGAAGACCCGCCACTAGACAAGTGTGGATTGAAAAATCCCTTTTAGCGAGTCTCTCCGGGCCAAAATTTGTCTCGGTTTCAAAAACCACTCCCCGGTGATTTGTTATTTTATTTAGGGGGAGTTAGGATTGTTTAAGCCTTTTTGCTTTATTTTCAAATTTTTCATTTCAAAACTTTCAATTCAAACTGTTATTCAATTTTTCATTTCAAAACTTTCAATTCAAACTGTTATTCAATTTTTCATTTCAAAACTTTCAATTCAAACTGTTATTCAACTTTCAATTCAAAATTCTTTTGATTCAAACTTTCAATTCAAAATTTCAATTCAAAACTTTCATTTCAAAACTTTCAATTCAAACTGTTATTCAATTTTAAAACTTTCAATTCAAACTGTTATTCAACTTTCAATTCAAAATTCTTTTGATTCAAACTTTCAATTCAAAATTTCAATTCAAAACTTTCATTTCAAAACTTTCAATTCAAAATTTACTTTCAAATCTTTCTATTCAAATCTCTTTTTTGTTTTTCAACTCCTTCCCTCAATCAAGTTTTATGCCCCATGCTATTTTGATAATCACAAAGGGGGAGAAATTCTTGGTTGATTGGGGGAAAAATCTTTTAAAGCATGCTTTTCATTTCATTTTCTACATTGTTTGTTTTGGTGATTGTGATCATCAAAATAGGGGGAGATTGTTGTACCTCTCGAACCCCTCGTGGTTTAATTTTCATGATCACAATCACTCTCTTATTTATCTAATCTTGTTTTAAGTGTTTTTGGATGATAGGCATAATTTCAGGTTGCCAAGGGATTGGGCCAAGAAGGCCAAGAAGGCAAAAAGCCAAAAGTGGACTGAAATTCAGTCCACCGGCCAACCGGTGGAAGACCACCGGCCAGCCGATGGAGGCCTGGACAGAAGGCATCTTTCTGTCCAGACCACCGGCCAACCGGTGCCTCACCAGCGACCAGCCGGTGACACCCAGACAGAAGGCTGAGCCACTGCCTCAGCACCGGCCAACCGGTGGCCTCAGCATCGGCCAGCCGGTGGCACCCAGCCAGAACAGTGTCAACCACTGCCTCAGCACCGGCCAACCGGTGGCCTCCTCACCGGCCAGCCGGTGGAGCCTGGACAGAAGCCCTCCTCCATTTTGCACACACCGGCCAACCGGTGGCTCTGCACCGGTCGGCCGGTAGAGCCAGTCAAACTAGCCGTTGGGCCTTTGACCAGACCTGTCCACTTGCCTCCCAACGGCTCCGAAGCCTTTTCCAACGGCTCCGAAGACCTCCAAAGGCCATATGAGGGTTCCCCCTCTATAAATAAAGGACTAGGAAGCCCCTGATCAATACCGGAACCATAACCAAGCCAAGGAAGCCCACGGGACACATTTTGATCATTTGGCGAACCTCCGGCGGATTCCTCCAAGGGAACCCCACTTGCTCCAACACACTTCCACATTCAAGGAGCACCACCAAAGAAGCTTGGGAGCGCCCTTCATCAGCTCCATCAATCCATTGGCGCCCAAGACTTCCTCATTACGAGTTTTATTGTTTTATTTATTTTGAGCATCATTTTGGGTTTGTGCCTACAAACCCCATCTCTTTCTCTCATCCTTTCATTTGGGTTTTCACATCACCTTCAAGGTGTGAAGAGGTTGGTCAAGCCTTTCCTTTAAAAGGCTTGAGACATAGGTGAGCTAGCCTTCACCTGTAAGAAGGCTAGTGGGTTCTTGCTCAACCATTGAAAGCAAGTGGGTTCTTGCATTACCATTAAAAGCAAGCTGTAATAGGTTCTAGACTACCTGTAAAGTCTAGTGGGTTTCTTGCTAAAACCATTGAAAAGCAAGCGGTAGTAAATCTCTCAACGGTTGAGTTGGGAGCGGAGACGTAGGCTTGGGTTTAAGCCGAACTCCGTTATCAATTTTGTGTCTTGCCTCTTTTATTTCCGCTGCACTTTTAACTTTGTTTTTAAATTGTTAATTAATTTTTAAAAAGGCAATTCACCCCCCTCTTGCCATCACCTTCCTTTCTTTCTCCGCCCAACAAAAGACTTTCCCAAACTTGAGTTTCCAAATGACAAAGTGTGTAATCCTTGTCAAAAGGGAAAACAACACAAAATCTCTTTCAAATCAAAGAAAGAAGTTTCTACTTCTCAACCTCTCGAATTGGTTCACATGGATTTGTTTGGACCATTTAGAATTTCTAGTTTAAATGGGAATCACTATGTTTATGTTCTGGTAGATGATTTTTCTAGATATACCTGAACCTTCTTCATGGCTCACAAAAGTGAAGCCTGCTCTTATTTTGCTAAGTATGCTAAGTCTGTAAAAAATCTTAGTGGCCTTAAAATTAAATCTTTAAGAAGTGATCATGGCCGTGAGTTTGAAAATCAAGAGTTTGAATCCTTTTGCTCACAAAATGGTTATAGTCACAATTTCTCTGCCCCTAGAACACCTCAGCAGAATGGTGTTGTAGAAAGAAGAAATAGAACCCTGCAAGAAATTGCTAGAACAATGCTTAGTGAATATGACTTACCTATTTATTTTGGGCTGAAGCTATTAATACAACATGCTACATAATCAATAGAGTCTTGATTAGACCAATTCTCAAAAAGACCCCGTATGAACTCTGGAACAATAGGAAGCCTAAGGTTAATTACTTTAGAGTTTTTGGTTGCAAAGTCTTTATTCTCAACACTAAGGATAATCTTGACAAATTTGCATCCAAAAGTGATGAAGAAATTTTCATAAGTTACTCAATATTAAGTAAAACTTATAGAGTGTTCAATAAGAGAACTAAATGTGTGGAAGAATCTGTTCATATCAAGTTTGATGAAACAGATCCACATGAACCTAGAACCATCCTAGAAAATCTGGAGGATGATGTATCAAATCTGAACATCAACTCAAAATTCTCAAATTCCTCTGTGAAAGAATCTCTGAAAACTTCCAATTCTGGAAATTCTCTACAATCGAGTCATAATGAACTAGAATCTGTTGATGAACCTGAAATCACAAGTCCCTCTTTTTCTATAAAGGTTAGAACCCTTAAAAACCATCCCTTAGATGCTGTTGTAGGAGACTTAGAGAAAGGAACACAAACTAGAGCTTCTCTTAGAAATCAGGTTGAACATCAAGCCTTCTTGTCACAACTTGAACCTAAAAACATTGATGATGCCATCAACGATGAATTTTGGGTAATGGCTATACAAGAAGAACTTAATCAGTTTGAAAGAAACAAAGTTTGGAAACTTGTTGAAAGACCCAATGACACTTTCTTCATAGGCACTAAATGAGTGTTTAGAAATAAGGTAGATGAAGCTGGAAATATAGTTAGGAACAAGGCTAGATTAGTTGCACAAGGCTATAGTCAAGAAGAAGGAATTGACTATGAGGAGACCTTTGCTCCAGTAGCCAGACATGAAGCCATCAGAATCCTACTTGCCTATGCTGCACATCTGAATTTCAAACGATATCAAATGGATGTTAAAAATGCATTCTTAAATGGGTATATAGCTGATGATGTCTTTGTTGAACAACCCCCTGGATTTACATATCCTCATTTTCCCAATCATATTTTCAAACTATCAAAAGCTTTATATGGTTTAAAGCAAGCTCCAAGAGCTTGGTATGACAGATTGAGTACTTTTCTTATTTCCAAAGGTTTTACAAAAGGAATAGCTGATCCTACCCTCTTTATAAAACAAATTTCTAATGATGTTTTAGTCGTTCAAATCTATGTAGATGATATTATTTTTGGATCTTCAAAAAATTCATTATGTATTGATTTCTCTAAAATGATGCAAAACGAATTTGAAATGAGTTTAATGGGAGAACTAAAATTCTTTCTTGGATCTCAAATCTTTCAAAATAATGATGGAATTGTTTTAAATCAAAGTAAGTACACTAGAGATCTTCTAAAACGTTTTGGATTGGATAACACTAAAAGTAGTGACACTCCCATGAGTACCACCTATAAGTTGGATCTTGATGAAGATGGAAAATCTGTTGATCAAACCACTTATAGAGGAATGATTAGAAGTTTACTCTACTTAACTGCTAGCCGTCCGGACATTATGTTTAGTGTGTGTATGTGTGCTCGTTTTCAAGCAAATCCTAAAGAATCTCATTTAAATGCTGTAAAGAGAATTTTCAAATACCTTAAGCATACACCCAATCTAGGACTGTTCTATCTTAAAGGACAATCATTTGAACTAGTTAGTTATTCTGATGCTGACTTCGGTGGCCGTAAGTTAGATAGAAAGAGCACATCTGGAACATGTCAACTTTTAGGCAAGTCACTAGTATCATGGTGTAGTAAGAAACAAAATTCTGTTGCATTATCTACTGCAGAAGCTGAATACATAGCTGCTGGCAGTTGTTGTGCCCAAATTTTGTGGATGAAACACACATTACTAGATTATGGATATCAATTCAGACATGTACCAATAAATTGTGACAACACAAGTGCTATTAACATCTCAAAAAATCCTGTTTCGCATTCTAGGACAAAACATATTGATGTAAGACATCACTTTTTGAGAGATCATTATCAAAAAGGTGATATCACCTTGGAATTCATTGGTACTGAATATCAACTTAATGATATATTCACTGAACAATTAAATTCTGAGAGAATAGACTACATCATACATGATCTTGGCATGATAAATCTCAAATAGATATCTTACTTGTCTTACTGTTCAACATTTTACTATGTTTTACTTTACTGTTTCATGATTACGGTTTCTCAGTTACTGTCTCTCATGTTTACGGTCTTACCGTTAACACTTTATACTTACGGTCTGACACTTACTATCTCACCGTAACGCGCACTGAAAAGTTCACTCACTGTCTCACCGTGACGTTCACTCATTGTCTCACCGTAATGACCACTTACTGTCGCACCGTGATGACCGATCACTGTCTCACCGTAACAACCATTCACGGTCTCACTGTGAAAATTATTTATGATTTTCTTTAAACCCGTATCGCGGTAATTTTTATTTCACCTCTTACTTTCCCGCGTTTTTATTTTTTGTGACGTTTGACATTCCCAAATGATAAAACAAAAAGTTTCACTCGGTTCTTCACTCAGACTCTCTCTCGTTTCGAACCTTTTCAACCTTACAACCCCTTCTCTCTTTCTCTCTCTCTCGAACTCTCAGTGGATGCCAAGAATGAAACGTCCGTCGTCATCCACACCTGAGAAGCGCCGCCCAAAGAAGAAGAAGATAACACCTAAGGTGACGCCTGAAGGACCTTTGAATCCGAACCTGGTAAATCGAAGTGTTGTTCCTGAGAAAGAAATATGCCCTGAATGGCTTTTATCTAGCAAATCTCTAGTCTTGAAAGTGTTAAAAGAACAAGGCTGGTTAGAGTGGTTCTCAAGGGAGAACAAACCTATCTATCCCAGGTTAGTAGCTCAGTTCTACCAGTACGCACAGTTCTCTTTTGACTATGGTGAAAGTTATGTTGTGAGAAGCTGGATTAATGGTCAAAGATGCTCCTTCTCGTCGAGGTTATGGGCTGCATGCCTTAGGATAGCTCACGAAAGAATTTGTGATGATTATCAGAGAGAACCTCCACCTACAACTGATTTCTTTGATCTTGAAGATGCTCTGAAAACCCTAACCGGAAATGGCACCAAGAGAAGGGCTATAACTGCTGAACTTGATGGAGAAACAAGGCTGCTGTTTAAGTTTGTTCAAAATCTGGTTAGTCCAAGAAAAGACGATTTTGCTGTATTAAAGTATCAAGATGTGTTTTTAATTTATCTTATGAAGAACAGATACAAGATTAACCTGTGCAAGTACATCATTCACCATATGTGTGAGTTGATCAAGGTTACATCCAAGCCCACTTCTCTGTTCTACTCTCGGCTGATATCAGCCATGCTTGTTGCAAAAGGCGTAGTTGGACCTAATGAAGAAGTGCTTATGGACTGTGAGTACTGTCTCTCTAAAGCCACCATCAGGAGAATGAAGATAAACTGGAATCCTTGGAAAAAGGAATGGGTGGAAGACAACGATAAGGTTTATGAGAAGTTTAATCCTGTGGATTATCCATCAAGGCCGAAAGACATTTCTGATCCTGGTTTGGAACCAGATGAACTTGGTGAGTATTCAGAAGAAGAGGAAGAAGAAGCTGAAATACCTCATAGAGAAAAAGTTATTGTTGAGGAAGAAAGGGCTATTGTTCCTCCTGTTGTTCTTGAAGAAGAAACTCCTGCCCCTAGAGATGATGTTAATCTAGAAATCCAACCCGAGGCTGAAAAAGAATCAGGTGTGACAAAATCTGAGTAGCAAGCCATGAAAGAGTCTATAGTAGAAGAACTCCCTGATGTGCAAGAAGCAAATCTTGAAGAACTCCCTGTTATGAAAGAAGCAAATCTTGAAGAACTCCCTGCTATGGAAGAAGCAAATCTGGAAGAACTCCCTGAGGAACAACCTGTTCCTGAAATAATACCCTCTGCTGAAGAGAGGATGGAGATAGCCTTTCAGCTGGCTAGACAAGAAATGCTTGAGGAACTTAGAGATGAAATTGTGGATTTAGATCAAGCTCCTGAGCCTCTCAATCCTGAAAAGGAAGCACCTGTTGAGGGGGAGTAAACCCAAAATCTTGAATCTGGTGAAGCCTCACATCCAACTGAGTCAAGTCCTGTGGACACTCAATACAAATTTCCTAGTTTTTATGATGTGAGTGAGTCTCAGCAGGTTACTGCAACCGGGCTTGATCTCTCTTCCCTGTTTCAGTTGAAGTCAGTTTCCAACTTTGCACCTGAGAAGGAACCTGAACCTGAACCTGAACCTGAACCTGTCCCTGTACCAATTCCCACACCTGAACCTTTATCTGAACAGCTGTCCTTTGTCAGTAAGGATGATTTGAAGGATTTTGGAGATACTATCTTATCTGGAGTTGAGAAGCTTATGAACTCCCAACCTCGTGCTGTGACAAATCTGAGTGAGAGAGATGCCTCACTGCTTTTAGAGAAAATTATCTGGCAAATCCAACCTAAGATGCTCCATGAGATTCAAGAAGTTCGAGTTGAAAATAAGCTACTCAGTAATGAAGTCACAACCCTGAGAAGCATGGTGGAAGACATGCAGAAAGAGCTGCATTCGAGATCAGAGCCTGCTACTGCTCTAGAATCCACTGTTTCTCAAATCTCTCGAGATGTTGTATCTCAGATTCACCCTTATTTGTTATCCTTTGATGAAAAGATTGCGGAAAGACACAAACAGTTGTTGAAGGAAATGAGAGAGCTTGTGGTGAACCTGAATAAACTCACTGATAAGTACACTGGTTGTCTTCAAAAGGTACTGAATCAGCTCAAATCTCTGACCACAGCCGTCAAAGCTTCTAATACCTCTGGTGAATCCTCTACCCCTTCCTTGGACAGTACTTTGCTCAGATCTATAGTCAAAGAAGAACTTCAGAATGCTTTCAGTGGCTTTAATGTGGCTTCTTTATCTGAAGTTGTCAAGAACAGTGATAGAGTTCTTGACCTTGTGCAAATTCATTCCAAGATTGCAAATGATGCCCAGCAGGAGATTTCTAAGAAAGTGGATTTCTATTTCAACCGAATTTTCTCCAAGACTGACATGACCAACCACTTCAAATACCTTGTAGAGAATCTGCGAATTTCTCTTGTAACTCAAGCCTTCAAAAACCAAGTCCAGAAGCTAACCGGGTTTACCCGATTGTTGGACAAGTTCATGGAAAACAAAGATGACTTTGAAAAAGCCATGCAGTATGATGGAGAGATTATTGCAGACTTCATCAAACTCCTGAGACCTTATCTTCATGTCCAGAGTACAACAATTGTTGCTCCAGCAGCTGCACCTCTCAAACCTGGACTGCCTACATTCACCTCTGCCTTAGCCTCAACTACCATGTCTGTTGGCCAAGCTCTCAGTCAGATCAGGCCTGTGATTCTTGATCAACACTTGCCTAGATCTTCTACTGCTCCTACCTTGGCTCCCTCAGTCTTTGAGGTCTCCCTTTACCCTCTCTATCTACCACCCCTCTGCCTTCTTCTACATCAACCACTGCCACTATGGCTTCCTCTTCTGCTGCTGATAAAAGCAAAGAGAAGGCCAATCCCCGAAGAAGACCAGTGCTTACTCCTTTTTGATGGGGATGTCATTATTTTTGTATCTCTTTTTATTTTGCACTGAACTGTTTACTCTTAATGGAATGTGCACTGTTTACCCTCTCTTATTTCCACCTTTTGATAATCCCAAAAGGGGGAGAAGTTTCTGCATAAAGTTTCTATATGTCATTTTCTCTATAGTTGCATCAAATTTACACTTTAATTGTGCATGATTTGTGATCATCAAAAAGGGGGAGATTGTTGGACTCCTCATGTATTAATCATGTTTTAATGATCACAAATCTCATCAATGATCACAAATCTCATTCAACCTAGTTAACTCCTAAATTATATCCAATCATGTGTATTTATGTTTCAAGTTCACTCATGCTTTATAATGGTTAAGCTCAATCCATTTCATGCATATTACTGTTTAAGTCTGAATACAGTTATTTGCCTAAAGACAAGACACCGTAAGCAAGACACCCTGAGCAAGACACCGTGAGCAAGACACCGTGAAGACAAGACACCGTGAAGACAAGACACCGTGAGCAAGACACCGTGAGCAAGACACCGTGAGCAAGACACCGTGAGCAAGACACCGTCAGTAAGACACCGTAACCAAGACACCGTAAGCAAGACACCGTGAGCAAGACACCGCAAGCAAGACACCGCGAGCAAGACACCGCAAGCAAGACACCGTGAGCAAGACACCGTGACACTCAGACCGTGACACTCAGACACCGTGTGAAGGAGACACCGTTTGCATAACATATTGTGACACCGTTTCTTAAACTATTTTGTCGTCTTTCAATTTAATTTCTAACGGTCACATTTGATGCCTTTAATGCACTGACATAATTAATGTTTATTTATAGACATAGTACGAGGTACGAGGTACGAAACACATGGAACCTGTCGGCTAAAACACATGCATTCGAAGATAGAGTGGAGAGTGCCCAACAACCACAGCGCGCGATACTGAACGAAAAACAAGCCTGTGAACACGACCGCGAAGAACACATTGCAAGATTTTCAAAGCATTGTCTCATACATGCAATCTGACACTACTGAAGAACATACGAAGTACACTGGAATCCAGAGAACATCTTCACATTATCAACACTCGTGAAGAACACAAGCTGAATTACGACACTCTGTTTTTCAAGACAAAAACCAGAGAAGGACTCAGAAGCATCTCTGTTTAGTCAAAGGAGTCCAGAGCTGCACTTCAAATCACTAGAGCATTCTAAACTCATATCTACTCTCTCTCAGTGATTCTTTTACTTTTGAGCAGTGTGTGTACTCTGTATATCCCATACACACACTGACTCCTGTGCTAAGCTGAAGGATTTCTAAATCCTTACACCAAACTCTTTATACTTTTGGTTACCCACGACAACTGTGGAAGAGGTCTATATGTGGCCTGGTTATTATTTTAGGTTACCCACAAAAACTGTGGAAGAGGTCCCTGTGTGACCTAGACAGTCTGTGTACTGTTGTTAACCCCGATCCAGGGTGTGGATCAAAGTTTATTTATATAAACTGCTTGGTGGCAGGTGATCACCAAGTGGAGTGGATTAGGTCTCGGCTTGAGACTGAACCACTTGTTTTATATCCGCTGTGCTATTTAAATTTAGTCTTCTCTGTTTTACTGCTTTATTGCATAATCCAGAAAACTCTAATTTCACTTTATAGTTAGTCTTGGAAAGAAGTTATAACTGATTTGTCTTAGTAGGATAACTTCAAAAGTAATATTAATAATACATATTAAGATTACTGAGAATTAATCAATCTTTTAAGAAGTTGTTTAAATAGTCAAACTCTTATAACAGTATAACCTTGATTAACTGGGCTGTATCTATTTTTGGGGAAACCATTTCATTTAAAATAATATTCTTGTAACAAAAATTTTTATAGTCACTCAATTCACCCCTCCCCTCTTGAGTGAACTACTCCGACCAATAGAAATCAAGGACAAATTCCCTCTAGCAGTGATCCACACGTATTCCCCAAATCTCCGAACGTTGCCGTAGGAATCTCCGGGAGCTAGCACGACAGATCCTATCGCTTGCGTTGTTGATCACCTTGAGAATCGCTTCTAAATGATTCTCTTTGATCTCTTTTGACTTGAGAGTGGAAGGTGGAGGAAGATCGCTCTCCGTTCTTGGGAGCGTTTTTGGAGAATGAAGCTCTCTAGGGTTTTGAGAGGATTCTCCGAATTCGTTGTGCACAACAAAACAAATGAATTGGCTCTTTTGAAAAATAATATAATTGAGTTTATATACCGCTAGGGTTATAAATAAATAATTGCAGAAGTGCCCTTTATTATTTATTTAATCCCCGCGGAACCCCATTGGTCTCGCTCAAATTTACCCAAGTTTTTAGGGTTAAGCGGTCAATTGTAGAGTAACTTGGGTTGTCGATTCCTCAGAGACCTAAGAAGAAACCTATAAACACGCTCATTCTATGGACTAATTTTGGCTATTAAGTGACCAACTTTGGGTTTATTTTAGATAAGTTTAAGCGAACACTACGTGACTTAAGGGAATTCAAATTATGAGAAGGGTTGATCCTAGGTTACTACAAGGGGTGGATTTGATGAAATTCTTTTTTAACGATTTCAATTTCTTATATTCGAGATGGGTTTATTCAAGAAGATCAAACAACTTAATCACTTACTGGTTTCAATGAAAGCGGGAAATAGACTCATGAAGGAGAAATTGAAGAAGTAAAGAAAACAATAAAAAGAAAATGACCACTCCACCGTTGTGTGAATAATTTCACAAGGTTTGGTGTGAATAAATTCACACCTTGAGGCAACGGTATCAAAGTGAGACGAAGAAGAACAAAATAATAGGAGAAGAATAACTTTTATTAAAAAACTAGGATGAATTAAAACAACTTACAATTGAGGAAGAACATTACAAAAGAAAAGTGGCAGCATAACATTACAATGAAAGAAAACATCCAAGATGAATAAATCCTTCAACACCACTGCCTTAAATAGGTATTTTAGAAGCCTTGGGTCGAGCCTCCAATAGGAAAAGTCATCCCACTTGAGTATGGTAGGCTTAGGGTGGTGGAAAGCTTGTGGAAAGTTTGTGGAACTTAGACTTTTCCACCCTTAACCCGAAGTGGAAGACAACTTGCATCCACCGAACAGACGCGTCGAAATGACCTTCTAGATGGCTGAATTAGAGTGGTCCATAGAAGAATAAAATGGAGCTTCAGATGTCTCCTAACCGCCTGTAAAATTTCAGCCCAAATGGAATTTTGGTTTGCGAGATATTATCGAAATGGTGAGTTGTTTTTCTGGGCCGCATAATCTGGCCCAGAATTTTATCTCCAAATTGGGCCGCCTGAAACTCCATTAAAACATCCGAATTAGCTCTTGTCACTGTTGGATGAAATGTTCTCCATGATGTTCTCTATCTTCAGTTAAATTTTGAGAATCATTGGGCTTGTATCTTGGCCGATACAGTCTCCTTATTGGGCTGCTGTCCAGTTTAATTTGCCCAGAATGTTGTTGGTTCAAGGCCAACTTTGGTGGTCTTCTAATGTGAATCTTCTAGTGCTTCAAAAACATGAATTGTTCCTTATAGCATGGGAGACTTGAAAATAAAATATGAAAATAAAATCAAGACCATTTTGTATTTTAGGACGTGTTCAAATATGTACCAAGTAATAGTTTACTTTAACAAAAAATTACAATCATAACGTGTAATAATGTTCAAAGTGTAAAATGCACTAAAATAATGTTTATGAATAATTAATCTAATGAATATTATAAATATTAACAATGAATATTAGCCTATTTCAGTGTCTAATCACCCATGTATAAAATAATAATAATAATATTATTTCTTGACATGCGCTAAAATCGCGAATTAAATTAAATATTATTAATCAAATAATATTCAATATATATATTATTTCTCACCGAACTATTAAACTCGGTTTGCCATTCCTCTATAATATTTATCAGGTCTTGAATAATGACTATTTATTTAATAAATAAATATTACTGCATTATTCGCCAATAAATAAATAAATATTATATTCATTAAATAACAAATAAATTTTTCTTAAATATTCCGCTCACATAATATTCTTTCGAATAACTGGTGACAAAATATACGTGATCAAACAAACATGAATAATTATTAAACCGCGTGCGGGATTAATATTTATTCAACTTGTTAAATAATAAATAATAATATATTATTTAACTGAGATTTTGAATACACCTAATGTGACCCTATAGGCCTCTTTCATAGTGGCATTAGGCGAAACAACCTAAAGTCCAAAGTTAGTGTCTAACAATACGCCAAGACACCCATAGAAAAAGAAGTTAATGCTGCAATGAAATAATACCTCATACGGACGCTCACTGTGTAATATAATCTCTTTATCACGATATCTCTAATCAAATAGGTTGCATGATGACGTCATCAACCTATGTGCTCGATGTCTTTTTTTTTGATTTTTCGGAAATCGAAATTACCTATTGAGATATCAACTTCCGTTAAAAAAAAGAAGGGACAAATCTTTTCTCGCATTATTCATTAATGCAATATTACTCGTGATGTATCCAATGTATCCTACCTCGTCGTGAACATATGCCTCGGTTTTCGTCAATACATTAAAGTACGCGACTTATAATATTCATTAATAATAGTCTTAAACTTTAAGGATCAATACACACGTTCGCAGATAGAAACATGCAATGACACATATAAATGTGGATTTCCTACTAGCAGGTCTCGTTCTCATAATATCCTACACTGGATATTACCAGAGGCGTGCACCATGAGAAGGTGCATCAAAGTCCTATGAGTCTTCACCCCTGATAGCCTGTATCATTTGTGTTCCTCAAATGATTTCATCCGGCTATAGAACATATATTTAAGAATACTGTCGTGACACTTTTGGGTTTTCATAATAGTGGGGAATTGCTACGACCTTTCAGTGCGACAACCACTCTTAGGGCATTATCACATACTATGTTACTCAGAAGAACAATCATGATGTGATAAAGAATTTATTAATATTCAAAACTATGAATATGAGTTGTCATAAAGTACACGGAAGTTGGTTCCAGGGCACCAACTCCAATAGGCTCATACTTGCACTAGAGCCAACTGCTAATAACCTTGAGCCCGCTAGCTCTCACATGATACTCATGCTTCTGCTGAGATAGACCTTTAGTCAAAGGGTCCGCCATGTTTTCTTCTGTGGGAACTCTGCTTATTGCAATTTCATCCTTCTGATAAAATTCTCTTAAGAGATAATACTTCCGGAGTATGTGCTTTGTCTATTGGTGTGACCTTGACTCTTTTGCAAGAGCCACCGTTGCAGTATTATCACAATATAATGTGATAGGGTCTTTACTGCTCAGTACCACATCAAGCTTCTGGAAAAAGTTTTGTATCCAAACGGCTTTCTTAGCTGCATCAGAAGCCGCTATATACTCTGGCTCTGCTGTAGAATTAGCGACAACTGGCTGCTTTGAATTTTTCTAGCTCGCAACTCCTCCGTTGAGACATAAAACATTTCCTGACTGCGACTTCAAATCATTTTGATATGTTTGAAAACTAGCATCAGTATAACCTCCATACACCAGGAACATATTCTTAGTTTTGTTGGATTGGTGTAGCCCGATACGATTGGGCCGAATGCTTGTGGCCAACAACTGTCGCGGGTCGAGCTCCGCGGTGAGCTCGTTGGGGGTTGTAGGGGGCAACGCGCCCTTGCTCTGGGGGCCGAAGGCCCTCGACCCAATTTTTTCGGCATTGTAGCATCTCTGACCACTGTAGCGGAGCCGACTGACCGACACCGACAGACACTGTAGCAGTGCGGACTTCAGAGTCAACAGTACTGTAACACTTTTGACTTCCAGCCGACAGCCACTGTAGCACTTTTGACAAAGGTGACCGCCGTTCACTGTAGCGACGCGGACTTACTTTTCGGAATAATGATCGTCTTTTCCATTTTACAACCCATTTTCGGGCTAGGGTTTCTACTGAGAAAAACTTTGTAATTTTGTGCTCCCGAATTAGTGAAGTTCTGCCTCTCCGTGGACGTAGGGATTATTCCCGAACCACGTAAATTTGTGTGTCCCGTGTCTATTTTCTTTCTGCATTCTTCTTTCGTTTCTCGTTTCTGTCGTTGCGACTCCCGACGATTCCGCAACAAGTTCTTCTCAGATACTTGAGGATAACCTTAATAGCAGACCAATGCTGTTCTCCTGGATCTGCTTGATATTTGCCTACCATGCTCTATGCATAAACAACTGATAAAACACTATTTTATTGAATATTTTATTGATAATAAATGATATAATTTCCTCACATTGTGTTAAATATTAGAAAGTATTTGAGATTAGATCATTCATTTGAATATTTTGATGAAAATTCCAGTTTTACCCTTTATAGTTCATTGTAGTATTTCGAAGATAAATATTTTTATATTTATTATTTGAATTTGAAATTTTGTAACAGTGCTTCTAACTTAATTATCTACAACTTTTATTCAGGACACCAGAGCTAAAGAGTGCATTTGGTTGTTGAAAATGGGCCATGAAGTCAAAGTTGGGCTGGACTCGCCAGAATGGAGAAGCTTCTGTATTTCGGCCATAACTCCTTCATCTGGGCCTGGATTAAGCCCAAATTTTTAGAGGAGATAGAGAACCCATATCCGCGCATATTATCCTTCTGGAAGGCCGGCCAATTCACGCGTTTTGGTGGTCAAATGGGCGGTGCAAGTTGACATAAAATATTTGGCCGAGATTCCCCATTCACACTTGAAACCACTTTGAACCTAGCCTCCCCACCACTCTATAAATTAGTGTTTTTCTCATTTGGTGGGGTTGGGACGTGCATTGGGAAGTTGAGGGCAGAGGAGAAGTGGATCCACTCCAATTCTCCAATCATTTCAATAAGGGTAGCTCTTGAAGCAAGGATCCCTTCGACGAAGCCTTCTTCTTCTCCTTCATGTTGTAATGATTTTGTTTGTGTAATAAACTTCTTTGTTTTTCTTTTATTTCTTCTCTTTTCTTCTGTTTTTTTAAAATTTCTTCTTCTCTTAATCTTCCTATTTGGGCTGAAATTCTTGAGTAGAAGCGTTATTGGGTTATACCCCTTCTAAACCTTTGCACATGCAAAACGCTTCTACGATGATTACGCCACCCATGGAAGAGTAGTTCTTTTTAGTA
Source organism: Viscum album (assembly GCA_963277665.1). Classification (NCBI taxonomy): domain Eukaryota; kingdom Viridiplantae; phylum Streptophyta; class Magnoliopsida; order Santalales; family Viscaceae; genus Viscum; species Viscum album. The sequence goes on from OY728150.1 coordinate 720,227,872, forward strand.
ATCGATCGACCTCTATCCTTCTTCATTCATTTATTTTGAATCAATGAGCCACTGTAATTCACATAATATGATCCATGAATTGTGTTTTTAAATTACAAGAAACTAAGCAAGCAATTGAACAATTAATACAAAACACGCGAGGTCGAGATTTTGTGTAAATTGTGAGAGCGCGATCTTAATCGGTAATACAAGACCACACGAGATAGATTTGTAGAGTTCAAATATAATCCCTAAACACAATTCATCTTCATTTCCAGAATGGATATGTGCTCTAATTAACCACTGACCATAAGCTATCCTTAGAACAACAATCAAAGCAGGGTGCTGCGATTGCGTGTTTCGAAGCTAGCCTAGGGTTTAAGTAATTTCATCTTTGTGGTTAAGTTAACTCTCGTAGGGTTCGAGGGATAACAAATTAGGGGATCATAATTAAGTGGATATTGATTTAAATGATAATGATTAATAAGTGAATGAAGAGGTAGAGTTAGATCGATTACGCCTTTTAAAATAGATTTCTAAAAAAACATCTTCTTGTTGTGTCATTTTAATCGAAATTCATTTCAAAACTAAAAACAAAAAAAATATACAATCTTTTTCCAGCAAATTTCTTCTAGATTCATAAACTATAACAAACCCCAATCCTTTAAAGTAGTATTTTTATTCTATTCTATTTTTTTTAGAATATCTTTAATAAGTTGTTAAATTCACTTCTTCATTTGAGAGACGATCTTGGTCAGCCACTCTGCTGCACCTAAGTACCCCTAAATCACACTAATCATTTGAGGGCGCCCACGACAACGCTCTTTCAAATTGGTGCCGTTGCCGGAGAGGCAAGTAATTTATTCAACCATTTAGAGGTATTTCTTGTATTTTTCATTTTATTATTTTCTTCACCTCTCTTTCATCTTTCCCCTTTCTCAAGTTTTCATTTTTTTTTCATCCTCTTCTTTTCTTTTTGGACCATCAACTCAAACTTCTCATTTTTATTTTACTATGGTCCACTTTCTTTCTTTTCATTTTTATTTGATTTATGACACGAAATAATCCCGAAGATCTCTTAGATCTTAACCCGGAGATTGAACGCAGCCTTAGGGCACGAATCAGACATTCTCAGTCTACGGGAAGTTTCAATATTCAACCAGTTGGTGAATTCCTCTCTTCTGAAAACATTGAAATTAGAAGCTATTCAAATTCAAACATAAAAGAAGAACCAATGGCTGAAAATAATAACAATGAGCTAAATAGAACCATTCGAGAATTGGCTGCACCTGATATTAACTATCAACCAAATTGTATTGCATACCCAAATCTCGAATCAGACTTTGAACTGAAATCTGGGTTAATTCACTTACTTCCAAAGTTTCATGGCCTCTCTGGTGAGGATCCCAATAAACATTTGAAAGAATTTAATGTGGTTTGCTCAACCTTGAAACCAAGAAATGTTTCTGAAGATCAAATTAAATTAAGAGCATTTCCATTCTCACTTGATGGAGCTGCAAAAGATTGGATGTATTATTTGCAACCTGAAGATGTAACATGTTGGAATGATTTGAAACGTCTTTTCTTGCAAAGATTTTTTCCAGCATCAAGGACCACATCCATTCGAAAGGAGATATCAGGGATCAAGCAAGCCTAAGGGGAGTCAATGTGTGAGTACTGGGAGCGATTCAAGAAGTTGTGTGCAAGCTGCCCACATCACCAAATCAGTGAGCAATTACTCATCCAATACTTCTACGAAGGACTTACACCCATGGAGAGGAGCATGGTGGATGCTGCAGCAGGAGGGGCATTGGTGGACAAGACACCAGTAGCCGCATGTGCATTGATCGACAAGATGGCACAAAACTCCCAACAATTTGGCGATCGAGGTACACCACATGTCAGGGGAGTACACCAGTTAAGTCCTTCTCTTGAAAGTCATTTGATTGATACAAAGTTGGAAGAATTGACCACTATGGTGAGACAAATTACTTTGGCTCAAAAGACATCCCAACCCACTCCTTCAAGGCCTTGTGACATTTGCACTGATACAAGCCATCCAACTGATTGTTGCCCCCAACTACAAGAAACAGAAGATTGTGCAGCAGTATTCCCAGGGAGACCATTTCAGCAGCAACAACAACCATATCCCCAAAAGAAGTTTGATTCATTTGCTCCAACATACAACCAAGGGTGGAAAGATCAATCGGACATGAGGTATGGCTCTGGACAACAACAAAGGCCACCCTTTCAACAAAATTTCCAGCAGCCTCCGCCTTACCAGCAGGGTTTCCAACAACCCCAAAGGAGATTTGAAGCCCAAGCATCAGCAAGCCAGCAACAAGGGAATCCCCCACCCAAGGTAGATTTTAACACTGATGACCTTTTGAAGCAAATTGTTCTTAATCAACAGAATGAGCTAAAGAGTCAAGGTTCGGAGCTGAGGGAGTTGAAGACTCAAATGAGCCAGATTGCCACCGCCCTCCATGAACTTGTAAGTAAGAATTCCGAAAATCTACCTTCCCAACCCACTCCAAATCCAAAGGGGAATGTTAGTGCCATCACATTGAGAAGTGGGAAACAAATGAACGATACATCTGTACCTACCATTCCACCGGGATTCACCTCAACTCCGGAGCAGCCGCATTCCAAACCAACTGATGAGCAATCCAAGGAGAAAGATAAAGGTAAGAAAAAGATTGATGATGTTCCTCCTAAACCCCTTCCTTTTCCCAACAGGGTTGTCCAAACCAAGAAGATGGCTGAAGAAACAATGAAAAAGGAGGTTTTGGATACATTCAAGCGTGTGGAGATCAACATTCCTCTACTTGAAGCCATTAAGCAAATTCCAAGGTATGCAAAATTCTTAAAAGAACTTTGTACCAATCGAAGAGGGCTCAAGGGAAATGAGAGGATCAACCTTGGAAGGAATGTCTCAGCACTCATTACACCAACTCTAGCAATGCCAACAAAGTGCAAGGATCCCGGGACATTCACCATCCCATGTACCATAGGAGAGTTGCACTTCTCTGATGCTCTTTGTGATTTGGGAGCTTCCATAAATGTGATGCCTCACTCTGTATTCTCTTCCTTGCAGGTTGGTGAGTTGAAGCCAATAAGAGTAGTGGTGCAGTTGGCAAATAGAGCTACAACATATCCAGCGGGAGTCCTTGAGGATGTACTTGTCCGGGTAAGAGACATGATCTTCCCAGCAGATTTCTACGTGCTTAACATGGAGGACGACCAGGTAAGTTCTCATGCCCCCATTATCTTAGGTAGACCCTTCCTCAAAACTGCAAAAACTATCATAAATGTCAATGAGGGTACACTTTCCATGGAATTTGGGGATGAAGTTGTGATATTTAATGTTATGGACTCCATGAAGTATCCCTCTGAGGACCATTCTGTTTTTGTTATCTCCCATTTTGAACCACCAAGTAAAAACTCCATGGATTTTGATTGTTCTATGCTTAGGGAGATTATGAGTATTGGTTCTGATTTAATGTCTAAGAGAACTTCCACACCTGTTTCTAATGAACAAGACTCTCTAAGATTTGATTTTGAAATGGATTCATATTCTGATCTTGATCATGTGAACTCTGATTATGACATGGCTATTGAGTATGCTGATGGATTTGGTGCTTTATTCTCTGATTATGATGATTTTTGTTCTGATACTGATGTTCATTGTGCAGATATGTCTGTTGCATCAATTTCTCCATCCATACATCACCCCCCTACATTGGAACTCAAGCCATTGCCCCCAAATCTTAAATATGCATACTTGCTGAGCGGTGATAGATTACCTGTTATCATTGCTAACAATCTCTCTTTTGAATATGAAGAAAAACTTTTGAATCTATTGAGAGATAACATTAGGGCAATTGGTTGGACATTGACAGACATATCAGGTATTAGCCCCTCCATTTGCATGCATAGGATTCTCTTGGAGGATGGGGCTAAACCGGTGAGACAGCCACAAAGGAGACTCAATCCCACCCTCCTGGAAGTTGTTAAAAAAGAAGTTGAGAAATTGCTCGAGGCAGGTATAATCTTTCCCATTTCAGATTCTCAGTGGGTAAGTCCAATTCAGGTTGTGCCTAAGAAGAGTGGTGTTACTGTTGTTAAAAATGAGAAAGATGAGTTAGTTCCAATTAGGGTGCAAAACAGTTGGCGTGTGTGTATTGATTATAGGAAACTAAATCAGTCCACTCGCAAGGACCATTTCCTCCTCCCATTTATTGATCAAATGCTCGAGAGACTAGTTGGGAAAACACACTATTGTTTCTTGGATGGATTTTCTGGATATTTTCAGGTTCCTATAGCTCCAGAGGATCACGAGAAGACTACATTCACCTGTCCCTTTGACACATTTGCCTACCGGAGGATGCCATTTGGACTTTGCAACGCCCCAGGTACCTTCCAGAGATGCATGGTGGGTATTTTTTCTGATTTTATTGAGACCTGCATGGAGGTATTTATGGATGATTTTACAGTGTATGGATCCTCATTTGATGAATGTCTAAATAGTTTGGGAAATGTATTGAATCGTTGTATTGAGAAGAATCTGGTCCTGAACTTTGAAAAGTGTCATTTCATGGTAGAGCATGGCATTGTCTTAGGACATGTAGTGTCAAAACATGGGATAGAGGTTGATAAATCAAAGGTAGATATTATTTCATCCTTACCATATCCTTCATGTGTGCGTGATGTTAGATCTTTCCTAGGGCATGCAGAATTTTATCGGCGTTTCATCAAAGATTTTAGTAAGATTACTCTTCCTATGTCAAGATTACTTCAAAAGGATTCTGATTTTGTGTTTGATGTTTCTTGCAGGAATTCATTTGATGGGCTAAAACAACGTCTGACCACTCCACCTATCATACAACCCCCACGGTGGGAGATTCCTTTTGAGCTTATGTGTGACGCCTCCAACTTCGCGGTTGGAGCTGTCTTATCTCAGAGGGTGGAAGGACGTTCACATGTGATTGCCAATGCATCAAGGACATTGGATTCAGCCCAATCAAACTACACTACCACAGAAAAGGAGTTTCTTGCTGTCATATTTGCTTTAGATAAATTCCGTTCATATTTATTGGGCTCTAAAGTAGTTGTTTTTTCTGACCATGCAGCTCTGAGGTACTTCTTGAAGAAGCCAGATGCAAAGCCACGACTTATCCGTTGGATGCTCCTTCAAGAGTTTGACATCGAGATAAAGGACAAAAAGGGGTCAGAAAACTTGGTGGCGGACCACATGAGTAGGCTTACTCACACACTAGAGGGTGACACCTTGGACCAGGTACCACTTCGGGACACTTTCCACGATGAGCAACTCTATACCATCTCAGGTACGCATCCTTGGTATGCTGATTTAGTTAATTACATTGTTGCCTCTGAAATCCCAGTGAATTTGAAGAAACATAAAGTCCAAAAATTAAAAAGTGAGTCTAGGTTTTATGTGTGGGATGATCCTTACCTCTGGCGCATGTGTAGTGACCAAGTCATTAGGAGGTGTGTTCTCGATCACGAGTTTGAGTCTGTTTTGCATTTCTGTCATACACTTGCTTGTGGTGGACACTTTGGACCCCAACGGACAGCTAGGAAAGTTTTGGACTCTGGATTATATTGGCCTAGTTTATTCCATGATACCCATGTGTTTTGTAAGTCATGCTCTCGTTGCCAACACACTGGGAATATTTCTAGGAGACATGAGATGTCCCAACAACCCATACTATTCTGTGAGATTTTTGATGTGTGGGGCATTGATTTTATGGGTCCTTTTCCAAGTTCATATGGTTTTTTGTATATTTTGGTTGCTGTTGATTATGTGAGTAAATGGGTGGAGGCCAAGCCCAACAGGACTGACAATTCTCATGTTGTTGTGGACTTTGTCAAAGGACAGATTTTTTGCAGGTTTGGAGTACCAAAGGCCATCATCAGTGACCAAGGGACACACTTTTGCAATAGGAATTTTGCTTCCCTCCTTCGAAAGTATGGGGTGACACACAAAACATCAACACCATACCACCCCCAAACAAATGGCCAGACTGAGGTTTCAAATCGTGAGTTGAAACAAATATTGGATAAAACCGTGCAGCCAAATAGGAAGGATTAGAGCAAGCGCTTGGATGATGCATTGTGGGCTTATAGGACAACATACAAGACACCCATTGGCATGTCCCCATTTCGGATTGTTTTTGGGAAAGCGTGTCATCTCCCCGTGGAAGTTGAGCATCGAGCTTATTGGGCTATAAAGAAATGCAACATGGATTTGGCCCAAGCTGGAATCCAAAGGAAGCTGTAAATTCAAGAGCTTGAGGAGATTAGATTGTCTTCATATGAGAACTCAAGGCTCTATAAGGAAAAATCAAAAGCAGCTCATGATAGAATGATCCAACAAAAGGAGTTTCATGTTGGAGAGAAAGTCCTTCTCTACAGTTCACGACTGAAGCTGATGCCTGGTAAGTTGCGTTCCAGATGGTTAGGTCTTTATATTGTGTCTAATGTTTTTCCTTATGGTGCAGTGGAGATCACACAAGAGGACACTGGAAGGAGCTTTACAGTCAATGGGCAACGTTTGAAGAGATACATCGAGGGACTTCCTACCGATGTAGTTGATTTTATCATACTGCATGACCCCATCATCACTTGAGCACATCAGGTTGTTCCTAACCCTTTCACTTTTATATTATTTGTCCTATTTAAAAATTATGCATTTCATGTGCATATATCATCTCATGGGTTCACATTGAGGACAATGCAATATTTTAAGTGTGGGGGAGTAGGGAACCTTTTAGTTTAGTAATTTCAATTGTTTTCCTGTTTAAAAAAAAACAAAAAAAAAAATTGTGTGTTTTTCAAATTTTGTGAGTTTATTTTTCAATTTTCTTTGTGTTTTTGAAATTTTTGAGCTGAAATGATTCTCATCACAATTTTGAAATGCATATCAATGAGTGAAAAAATTTATCCCAATAAACTGTGCTTAAATGAATGCTGAAATGACTTTGTTTCAAGTTCAAATATTTAGTAATTTCATGAAAAGTACACTGAATTTTGAATCCCATGTCACATCTCACTGTCTTTATATTTGAAATCACTTTACTGTGAGGCTTCTGAACCATTATTTTCATATTCTTTACATTCACCTCACTTCTTGAGAGAACCAAACCATGCTTGATTTAACCAGAATTTGATCTATTCCTGTCAAAACTTGAGGGTTTGAGGTACTTATGTTTAAATGATTGAGGCATTTGTTTGGTATTAAAGCCCCTATTTCAAAGAATCCTTTTTTATAATGGCCTACCTTGAATATTTAATCCTTGTAGCCCTTAGAAGCCATGCACAGCCTGTTAGGTTAGCCACATTACAAGCCAATTTTCCCTATCCAACCAACTCTTGAAGTGAAATTGCATAATCTAGTTGAGCTTAAGTGTGAGGGAATCTATCTTGTGTTGTGTCACCACATTCTGTGATACTTTGGGTAAAAAATTAAATTATGAAGAGATGTGTTTTCTAATGAAGAAAGTCATTATATTGAAAGCTGTGCCTTTTCTGGAGCTTTCATGACAAGTGAAGCTGTGCCTTTTCTGGAGCTTCTAATTGAGGTGGAAAGCTGTGCCCATCTGGAGTTTTCAAGAAAATCATGTTTGAGAAGATTGAAATTTTTGATGCTGAAATGATGAATGGTGTAAACCTTTCATGACTTTTCATGATGATGGAGCTGAATTGATACTATGGGGATTGAGGAGAAGACCATATTTAAGTGAAAATTAGATTAATGCAATTTTGTTTCAAAAAGAGTCAAGCCCTCCTCATTCAGCCTCATAAATTTTCACATCTAAATCCTACCAACCGAAAGCCACAGAACAACCCTGAAAAGTCCTCATGATAAACATATGTCCTTGACTCACATCGGGTAGCGATGTAGGAATCTATCAAGCCTATGGTGACCCTTGTATGAGTTTGGATGAGAAAGACATTGCAAAAAAATTGACATTTGTGTGATAAGAGAAAATTCAAGTGAGGTAAGTGTTTTGTGCATGAGAGGATAAATAAAGTGGAAATATATTGAATGATATAAATGAAGAACTTGAAATAATGGTTTTTTATGAGGCATGATATCTTTTGTTTCTTGGTGTGTAATTGTTTGATCTCAAAGATATGTGTTTTAAAATTGGTTTTGATTTGATATTGATGTTTACTTGATATGAGGTTTTGCTCAGGAGTGCAAAAGGGTAAGTGTGGGGGAGTTGATAAAACACTATTTTATTGAATATTTTATTGATAATAAATGATATAATTTCCTCACATTGTGTTAAATATGTTTAATTAGAATGTATTTGGGATTAGATCATTCATTTGAATATTTTGATGAAAATTCCAGTTTTACCCTTTATAGTTCATTGTAGTATTTCGAAGATAAATATTTTTATATTTATTATTTGAATTTGAAATTTTGTAACAGTGTTCCTAACTTAATTATCTACAACTTTTATTCAGGACACCAGAGCTAAAGAGTGCATTTGGTTGTTGAAAATGGGCCATGAAGTCAAAGTTGGGCTGGACTCGCCAGAATGGAGAAGCTTCTGTATTTCGGCCATAACTCCTTCATCTGGGCCTGGATTAAGCCCAAATTTTTAGAGGAGATAGAGAACCCATATCCGCACATATTATCCTTCTGGAAGGCCGGCCAATTCACGCGTTTTGGTGGTCAAATGGGCGGTGCAAGTTGGCATAAAATATTTGGCCGAGATTCCCCATTCACACTTGAAACCACTTTGAACCTAGCCTCCCCACCACTCTATAAATTAGTGTTTTTCTCATTTGGTGGGGTTGGGACGTGCATTGGGAAGTTGAGGGCAGAGGAGAAGTGGATCCACTCCAATTCTCCAACCATTTCAATAAGGGTAGCTCTTGAAGCAAAGATCCCTTCGACGAAGCCTTCTTCTTCTCCTTCATGCGGTAATGATTTTGTTTGTGTAATAAACTTCTTTGTTTTTCTTTTATTTCTTCTCTTTTCTTCTGTTTTGTTTAAATTTCTTCTCTTAATCTTCCTATTTGGGCTGGAATTCTTGAGTAGAAGCGTTATTGGGTTATACCCCTTCTAAACCTTTGCACATGCAAAACGCTTCTACGATGATTACGCCACCCTTGGAAGAGTAGTTCTTTTTAGTAATCGATCGACCTCTATCCTTCTTCATTCATTTATTTTGAATCAATGAGCCACTGTAATTCACATAATATGATCCATGAATTGTGTTTTTAAATTACAAGAAACTAAGCAAGCAATTGAACAATTAATACAAAACACGCGAGGTCGAGATTTTGTGTAAATTGTGAGAGCGCGATCTTAATCGGTAATACAAGACCACACGGGATAGATTTGTAGAGTTCAAATATAATCCCTAAACACAATTCATCCTCATTTTCAGAATGAATATGTGCTCTAATTAACCACTGACCATAAGCTATCCTTAGAACAACAATCAAAGCAGGGTGCTGCGATTGCGTGTTCCGAAGCTAGCCTAGGGTTTAAGTAATTTCATTTTTGTGGTTAAGTTAACTCTCGTAGGGTTCGAGGGATAACAAATTAGGGGATCATAATTAAGTGGATATTGATTTAAATGATAATGATTAATAAGTGAATGAAGAGGTAGAGTTAGATCGATTACGGCTTTTAAAATAGATTTCTAAAAAAACATCTTCTTGTTGTGTCATTTTAATCGAAATTTATTTCAAAACTAAAAACAAAAAAAATATACAATCTTCTTCCAGCAAACTTCTTCTAGATTCATAAACTATAATAAACCCCAATCCTTTAAAGTAGTGTTTTTATTCTATTCTATTTTTTTTTAGAATACCTTTAATAAGTTGTTAAATTCACTTCCTCCTTTGAGAGACGACCTTGGTCAGCCACTCTGCTGCACCTAAGTACCCCTAAATCACACTAATCATTTGAGGGCGCCCACGACAACGCTCTTTCAACAACATCAAGTCTAGTCCATAACATGACATATATGATTGATCCTATCGCTGAAGCGTATGAGATGTTACTCATTCTTTCTTTTTCTTGTTGTGTCCGAGGACGCATTTTCTTAGAAAGATATATACCATGTGATATTGGAACCAATCCCTTCTTGGATTGTTTCATACTAAATATCTTTAATATCTGGTCAGTGTATGTACTTTGACTTAGTCCAAGTAGCCTCTTGGATCTATCACGAATGATCTTGATCCCTAGTATATAGGCCGCTTCACCTAAGTCTTTCATGGAGAAACACTTGTTGAATCGGTTCTTAACAGACTGCATGACTGATCGTTGTTTCCAATAAGTAATATGTCATCTAACATATATTACTAGGATAACGACAGCATTCGCACTAAACCTCTTGTAAACACGACTCACATTCGTTCTTAATAAAACCAAATTCTTTTATAGTTTCATCGAATCATATATTTCATGACCTGGATGTTTGCTTCAATTCATAAATGGATCTCTGCAACTTGAAAATCGTTTTGGCATCACCTGGAGTCATAAACCCTTCTGATTGTGTCATATAGACATCTTCCTGAAGGTTCCCATTAAGAAAAACAGTTTTGACGCCTATCTGTCAAATTTCATAGTCATGGTAAGCTGTTATAGCAAGTAGAATTCTGATTGTAACACCCCAAGCTTCTACGGTACGCTTCTCTTTAAATAATGTGATAGCGTGTGTTGTACGCAACATCGAGTTCTAACACACCACAACCAATCAAACTAGCCGTTATGAATAGTAATACCTACTTTTTGAAATTATATATATTTTATATTTCAAAATGGATTTCATTTTTGGATTCAGAATATCGAAATTATTCTCAGTTGAATTTTTGGTATTTTTCTGAGAACTTCCAATTTTTATGAATAGTGAAAAATACTTAAAAACAACTTTTTTAATCAAAATAATTTGTAGTGATAAATTATATTATTTAGTGGTTTTAAAGTATAATTAGAATATATTTTTACCATTTTATCCAATGGTGTTCATTAGAATTAATTTCACTTTGAAATTGGACATAAACAATTGTCAATCTTTTGATATATATTGTTTCTTAAAAACACGCTATTTGTTGTAACAACGGGAATTAATTATAAAATTAATTAATGAAACTTATATGTTTGGAATTTTGTAAAATAGACATCATTTTTGAATTCGGAATATCAATTATAGCGTAGGGTGAAATTTTGACATTGTTCTGAAAAACTTCAATTTTTGATGAATAGTGAAACCACTAAGTGGTAGTTAAAAAACTAAATTTTTCATAAAACTTAATTTTACCGCTTCTGTGAATGGAATTTCGAAAATCCGAGAGACACGGTTAATATCAAGTAGTAAAATGTGGTTCAATGAGATGAAAATAATTTTTGGTGAATAGTAACTTTTTACTTTTATTACCACGGTTAAAAGTAAATAGGGTAATTAAGGGTAAAAATGATATTAATATTACCCTAACACATGTTCTAATTCTATTGGACAAGTGTATCTCGACCAAATACAACTTTAGGAATAAAATATTATCATTTAGGTCCACTTGGATTAGATTAGGACATTTATTATTATTTAATTCAAAGAAGAGTTAAAAGAGTTAAAATCAAAGTTTATTTACTAAAACATTTTTAATATAGAGTTATACATAAGATAAATTCGATTGTAAATATTTATTAGAAAGATAAAAAGATTTCCTACATAATGATATTTTATTTATAATTTTTAGACATTAAATAATTTAATTTATTTATGACACAATGATGATGCAGTAATTACCATAATAGTGAAAAATTAAAATAATTGATACTATAAATACCCAAATAAATATAATTTGAGACTTTTAATGAATTAAACTAATTTTCTAGGTTAATATGACATGCTAGGAATGATTTAATCAACTTTGTTCGAAGTAATCATTCTGTTATGATTTTTACAAAAATCAATTATTGAATAGTGTCAAAATTGACATAAAAGAGTTTTTAAAACAAATATTATATTATTAATTGATATTAAATTCCTAAAAATCTAAGGTTCGGCCAAGAGACTTATATCATGATAGGTGTATCATTAATGGACCACTTGGGGGTCGCTTGGATGTATATAGTAAGTTTATTAACCATATAATATAAAAATACAAAGAGACATTGTAAAAGTGAAACTAATTAACTAAGAGTTAATACTTAAAGATAAGGTTAATATAGTAACCCAAACCTGTCTAAATTCCATTGGTTGAGTGGTTTTCGACCCATCCCTACCTTAACCTTTAAATAATCCACTTTGGAGCTATTAGAAACCGAATATGAATTTATTATAAAATAATATTTCTAGCTTTTCCAAAGGTGCCCCTCACCCCTCTTATAAAAGGGCACTCTCCCTTCTCATTAACTCACACCTTCAAAGCCTTTTGGTTCGGCCAACCTCTGCCCAAATACTCTCTCAACTTCCCTCACTTCATCCTAGAGGCCTTCCTTTAGTCAGAAAGCCAACTTAAGAAGCCCTTTTGATCAAATCAAAAGGAAGAACCCGAAGAAGATATAATGATTTCACCACCCTTTTCCAAGTTCCTTTCTTCTTCCACTTCTTTGTTATTACCATTCTAAAATAATAACTCCAGTATCTTATATATACTGTAATGTTATTATAAATATGGTACAACCATATTCAGTATTCTATCCATTCTTTGAATAACATGTCACCATACGTGCGTACGTACGACTTACCGTCTCCACGTCGTGGTGTAATTGTTATTCAATAAATTATTATTTGGATGGGTATAATAATGATGTGTAACTCATGTAAATAATAAATATAACATGATAATGATTCTGTATATATGATATACCATCCAATTATATATTATTTTAATATCAAAAGAATGATATTGTCGCTCGTGCGTACGTACGGACTACCGTCTCCACGAACGCGATGAGATTCATTCTCCATCGTATCCATTCAAGTATAATTCTCATTTGATGATTAATAATAGTATCTAAGGACTTGATATCATTCTGGATATGATTAAGATACAACCTATCCATGACAAACACAGCTTACGTAACAAAACATATATAAGAAAACGAGTAAGTTAACACCCGAAACAACGATAATACTAAGATATTATTAACAAATCAATGTTAAAAGATCATATATGATATCATATTAATGTATATGATTCTTGTATAATTTAATAACAATTATTTCACCATTATACAGGAGGTTAACCTACCCCAACTAAGGAAAAGTACAAGGTAAGGGTTATTTCACAATCTCTTCATTATCCGAGTTGTTTATACGTAATAATCTACTGAGATCTCTTTATCATCCACATCCATGTTTCTTAAAAATGTAATTTCAAAACATTTTTACTATTTACAAGAATATGGGTTAAAGTCATTTATACCCTTGTTTGACTTTTTATAAGAGTTTTATAAAGGAATCTTTCCGTCGTTTTCCAAACAAGTTACTTTTTAACCTTTTCGACAGAATTAAGGTAAGAATGTTTTTTTTAACTTATACGGCGGGTGCGGCTATTTTCCGCCGTTATAAAATCGTCGAAGCTTCCCTTACAAGCTTATAAGAATATTTTCAAAGAAAATGTTTTATTTTATAAATATATGACTCTTAAATGATTTCAAAATAGAAATAGACATTTCTCTAAAAAGAGTTTTGATTTCATCTATGTGAACATCCTTTGATGGATTTTACGTTTATTTGAAGTAGATTTATTATGATATAAAACTTCTGTATTGTATTGAAGGTTTTGTGATATGTTTGACTGTGGATGTGTTATTTTTATACCATTCATAGTTTATGGATGAAGTATTTACATTTCGTATGCTAGTTTTAATACGAATGTTTATGTTATGTTTAAACCTTTTCATATGGGAATGCATTGGACTTAATATGTGACGGGTGAAGCCCGCTATAGCTCCTCGATGCATCGGTAGGTCTCATGAGACAAACTAGTGTCTTGACACAAGACCTTGACAAAATCTTATTTGTAGTCTTGGCATGAGGCCTTGGCTATGTGGTTATGATAGTCTGGCATTATGCATTCCATTATTATGAAAGTGGTTATTGACATTGCATGTGATTATTCGATTAGTAGAATATCCATGTGAATAAGTAAATGACATTATTTCATTTTTGCCATACTATGTTTAAGTTCAAGTTTAAAAGGCTTTTGTTTTAGTTATACATTGCCTTAAATGTTTATTCTTGTTTATGAAAGTTTCCGCTATATTGTTATCCTTACTGGGCATTTGAGCTCACCCCTTTTCTATGTTTTATTTGTTCCAGGATGTGAAGAAGTAATTTATGAATGACCTGCAGGGATATTATGAGGGGATAATAGTGTGGACTATGGAGACAATATGTTGTTGTAGTAGTTTTTCACTTTATGATGTAATGTAAAACTTTATGAATATATCTAGTGTTTCCAAGGCTACTAAACCAATCGGTCTTTCGAGATTTGATCTTTCTTGTGATCATGCCAATGTTATGTAATAATGCACCGACTCTGGGTAACTGGGGTCGGGGCATTACACTGATGGATTTAAACACGACAATTGGTTAAAAGGTTTTATCGTAGTCAATCCCTTGACGCTGTTTAATCCCTTTAAACACTAGCCTTGCTTTATAGGTATTGACTTTATCTTCCATGTTCAGTTTTCTCTTAAATACCCATTTGCACCCTATGGGCTTTACATCAACTTACACATCGACCAGAACCCAAATTTGATTATGATACATGGAATCCATTTTAGAATTCTTGGATTTTTGCCATCTTGCAGCTTCCGAGCTCTCTACTACCTTCTTGTAAGAGAGTTTCATTATTGTCAACCAATAATGAGTCACCATCTTCGGTGACTAAAAAACCATCTCTCTCTGGTTCTCTTACCTCTCTTGTGCTCCCACCACGCAGTACTTGAGTTTCAGGAACTAATTCTTTCACAGGGACCTGTGGAATTTGTTCCTGTACCAACTCTTGTATATCTTGAACATCAACTTCATCAACTTCAATCTTTCTCATACTATCTTTTTTGAGGATGTGCTCCCTCTCAAGAAAGACAGTTTGTCTGGCGACAATCACTTTCTTGTCAGAGGGGTTGTATAGACAGTTTCCCTTTGTTTCCTTAAGATACCCTATAAAGATACACTTTGTGCCCCGAGGTGCTAGTTTGTTACCTAAGAAGACCTTAAAAACGTCTCGCAATCCCATACACGTGTATGCGACAAAACGAGTTTCTTTCCACTCCATAATTCGAAGGGAATTCCATTTGCCGCTTTAGTTGGTACTCAGTTTAGTGTGTATGCCGCAGTTTGTAATGCATATCTCTACAAGGATAATGAAAGATCTGCATGACTGATTATCGACTGTACCATGCCTAACAAGGTATGATTTCTCCTTTCACTAACACCATTCCACTGTGGTGTGTAAGGTGGAGTGATTTGAGATAGAATCTCAAACTCTCGTAAAAAATCGATAAACTCTTGATTAAAATATTCACCACCTCGATCCGATCGAAGTTTATTTCTTTTCTTTTCAAGTTGATAATCTATTTCATTCTTGAATTCTTTGAATTTCTCAAAGGACTCGGACTTATACCTCATCAAGTAGACATAGCCATATCTATTCAAGTCATCAGTAAAAGTTATGAAGTAAGAATACTCACCTCTAGCTTATATTGGAAATGGTCCACACACATCTGTGTGTACCAATCCTAAAAGCTCTGTGGCCCTTCCACCCTATCCATCGAATGATAGTTTGGTCATTTTGCCTTGTAAACAAGCATGACATCTTTCAAGTGATTTTAGCTCAGAAGAGTCTAAATAACCATCTTGACAGAGTTTTGTCAAACGCTTCTCGTTTGCATGATCAAGACTGTGATGTCATAGTTGGGTGTTAAATGAGTCGTATGAACATGATTCATTATTAATTGCCAATATTTGGTTTTCGTGATTTAATACACGAAGACCAGTATTTAAATGCGCCACACCATAACATATGTTGTCTTTATAAAAGAAACAACTTTTATTCTCAAACTTGAAAATAAAACCATCTGCATCTAGGCATGATACAAAAATCATGTTTTTGGTAACAATTGATACATAATAACAATCCCTTAAAACCAATATAATTCCCATTGACAATGAAAGGTGGTAATCATCAATGGCTAGAACAACCAACCTCGCACCGTTGATAGCTTGCAAATCCACCTCTCTTCTAGCAATCTTTCAGAATCTACCTGGTTCCTGCATTTGGATACAGATGTGAGCACCACAAGCTGTATCTAATACCCAATGTGTAGATATTGAAAGATTAAACTCGATAACGAACACACCTTTAGCTTCCCCTTGCTTCCGGGTGGAGTTTTTCTTCCAGTGACTTTTTTTGTCGCATGCAAAACATACCGCCTCCTTTTCTTTGTCCTATCTTTGGATCTTCCTCTTCTTGGAAGGACGGTGCTCGGGAGCTTTAGACTTGTTATGAGTTTTGGGCCCCTTCGCCTTGTTCTTCCTTTTCGTATTCACCATAAGAACCGCGGGTTTGTCACGCCCCATGTCCTTACCACTTGGCGAATCAAAGTAAGAAGTTCCGAAAGACTGTTCTCATTATTGCCCATGTTATAATTAATAATAAAACCGGAGAAGGTATTGGGTAGTGAGGAAAGTATGAGATTCGTACACTACTCATTCAGAAATTTAACCCCTAAGCGTTCAATGTAGTCAATAAGCTTGACTACATGAGGCCCAGCTGGTGCCGACTCTCCAAGTTTAGTTGTAAACAGAGCATTGAAGATCTCGTATCTCTCTTGTCCTGCCTTCTCTTGATAGAGATCCCGAAGTTGAGACATCATGCTATACACATCCATGTCCTCATGTTGCTTCAAATACTCATTGACCATGAATGATAGCATAAAACACTGAATATCTGTAGCATCGTTCAATTGTTTCTCATAGAGAGATAACTCTTCCTCACTTGTCTCATTACCAGACGCATTAGGAATAGGTTCTTCTAGCACATACAATTTTCTTTCATGACATAGGATAACGCGTAAGCGTCTTTGCCACTCTTGGAAATTTGTGCCGGTGATAAGGTTGTCCTTCTCAAGTATGGATCACAGTGATATGTATTGTTATTTCTACAAATAATATGAGCAAAATTTTAGTACTTTATCTGATAAAATTAGACAAATAAATAAATATTATATTTACTAATCTCCCACTATTTCATCGAAACTCAATAGCCTTCACCATTGGCTTCGGAATATTCCGTTACTTGGACATTCTAGTCGCAAAGATCCATATTCCTCTTCTCATCACCCTAACTTTGGTTGGTCAAACAATTTGAAGGGTTTTAGGTAGGCATTTCAAATGTCAACTGTATTAACTCACAGTTCCTTGATCTATTGAGTGCACTCTCAAATCCCGAAATCCTTAAATTGGATTTCCTCAACCCCTGTATCTCAGTTACACAAAGTCCTGCTTTGACAGTCAACCCTTGATGTGAACTAAGTTAAGTTAAACAAAATCTGCGAGTTAGAATTCCTTGATAATTGAAAGCATCCTAACTTTAGATGGTTAAGCCCTTTGAACTATGGTTCGATTTTAACCGAAGTAGTGGAAGACTATACCGACTTAATATATAATTGAAGGATTTTATCTTTTATGCGTAAATTGCTAATTATTATCTTTATTACATGTTTGTTAATATTAAGTGGATTTACTTAAGCGATTAACCATGTTTTAGATAATATTTACGCATAAGCCAATTTATTTTAGTTCTATTTTGTAGGCTTGTTAATTCATTAATTCATATGACAGTGACAAAACATCCATAATGAAATAACTATGCAACTTGACATAAATAAAATATTAAAGTGGTATGATTATGAGCTTTTACTAGTGGTTACTTTATCTAGCGGATGATAAACTAACCGTCGACCTAAGGAAAAAACACATTGAACCATTTATGGTTCGTGTTACAGCTTTCCACGTGTCCACTTATGTATCTTCATCTTGACTCCAAATTTGAACCACCTCCACTAACTTGGGAGCTCCATCCATTACATATGTTTTTACTTACATGCAGGTGAGGGGAAAGAGTTTAAATAAAAGAAACCATAGACACGCAGGCCCTTACATAATAAGAGGAGAAATGTCACGTAGGGAAACAAATTAATTTAATAATAAATTAAAAAAAATCAATCACATGCAAAGGTTTGGTTAAGCTCATTATCATCCACAAATAACGAATTATGCATTTAATAAAATTAGCATTCAATTCTAATCGTTCTTATTTAAGATAAATCGCGCTCAAATCGATTAATTATATTCTTTAATCAATCAATTCTTATATCTTAATTCTTATCTAAATTTTCTTGAGATTCTCATCCATCATAATTTTAAACAAATTATATAAATTTATTTAAAATTAACCGTGTACATAAATGTACCTTGAAGACAACACGGTGAGTACCCATCTGAACTACCTAACATGTATTATACTCGTATACTGTTTACTCTTGTGACATGTGGACACAGCTTATCACGTACTTTCATGACGTGTATTATCAACTTAATGATTATACGGATTACATGATTTTTCTGTCACGTGTTATGCTTCAATGCACGTAAAATAATTACTGTAATATGACTCATACATGATATGCAGATCCGAACATTAAGCAGAAATTAATTAAACATTTATATATATTAAAACCCATCACATAGCGTGTCCTATCAACTTAATGATCACACACAAGCACATGTTGATAAGGTTTACACAGTAGAATAAATTAATTTTAATTCTGTGCAATTTGGTATAAGCCAGCTACACAACGTGTACTATTCTCACTGTCTATCCGAGACACGCGCCTAGAGACTCAACGTGTAAACCGTGCCACGATATTGGAGTACACGGCGTGTGATATTTGTGTTACACGGTCACCGGTTAGGTAGGCCGTGTAAGAAGATACACGCCCCGTCTGTAAATGAAGGACTACACACCGTGTACGACAGTTACATGACGTGTACTCCGACTGACCGTGTGCCAGGCTGGCCCGGTCAACATGCGATGTATAATTAAATGCACTGCATGTAATAAATGCACACACCTTGAATTAAATCCGAATTAATTCCGAATTAATTCTTGGTGCATTGAACACTAGTACACAGCGTGTGCCTTCGGGTTACACGGCGTGTACTCTTGTGTTATCCGATCAGATTCCTTGGCATCTTCGGATGAGATCTTCGATTTTATTTCATTCATAAAATTAATCGTTTCAATTATATTTACGAGAAACGAAGAGGAAGAAATAGATCTCACGATTATTAAACTGGAATTGAAAACCAATTACTTGTTTGTAAATCAATCAACGATCTTTAAATAATTGGAAATAATTATGTGACCGCTCTGATACCACTTGAAGGTTCTGACCGCAGCGAAAGCGTGTGATGAGTCGTGCGCAACATTGCTTTTTGTCATGATCAATGATCAATCCGACATTTACACGAGGATAAAAGCCGTGATCAACATAATTAAATCAAAGAATATAGACAATGGATAAAACGCCGAAACCAAAGCGCAGAATCATTACATATTATTTATAATTTATTTAATCAATTAAAGAATTACCTTGTGAGAAATTTTTTCTTCGTTGATGAATTTGACAACGGATCTACGTCGTACCGTCGTTGCGTTGTAGGAATCAAGGGCAGATTCTCTCTAGCAGTGATCCACATGTGTTCCACAGATCTCCGAACGTCACCGTAGGAATCTTCGGGAGCTAGCCCGACAGATCCCATCGCTTGCGTCGTTTCCCTTTGATCGCCTCGAGAATCACTTTCAAAGGATTCTCTTTGATCTCTCTTGATTCGAGAGCGGAAGGTGGAGGAAGATCGCTCTCCGTTCTTGGGAGCGTCTCTAGGGCTTCAAGAGGATTCTCCGAATTCGTTGTGCACTACAAAACAAATGAATTGGCTTTCTTGAGAAATAATATAATTGAGTTTATACACCTACTGAACCTCATGTCTAAAATAATAATAATATTATTATTTCTTGACATGCTCTGAACTCGCGAATTAAATTAAATATTATTTAGTTAGATAATATTCAATATATATTATTTCTCATCGGATCATTAAACTTGGTCCGTCATTCCTCTATAATATTTATCGGGCTTTGAATAATGACTATTTATTTAATAAATAAATATCATTGCATTATTCGCCAATAAATAAATAAATATTATACTCATTAAATAACAAATAAATATTTATTAAATATTCCGCTCATATAATATTCTCTCGAATAACTGGTGACGAAATATATGTGATCAAACAAACATGAATAATTATTAAACCATGCGTGAGATTAATATTTATTCAACTGGTTAAATAATAAATAATAATATATTATTTAACTGAGATTTTGGATACACTTAGTGTGTGACCCTCTAGGACTGTTTCTCAGTATTATTAGGCGAAACAACCTAAAGTCCAATGACATAATACCTCATATGGTCGCTCACTGTGTAATATAGTCATTTTATCACGATATCTCTAATCAAGCAGGTTGAATGCTGGTGCCATCAACCTATGTGCTCGATGTCTCTTGGTCTTCAGAAATCGAACTTGCCTAATGAACACTATGACTGTGAATTTATTTATGCTATATCATTTTCATCAGAGCCTGAGATGTCAACTTTCGTTCAAGAACAAAAGGGACAAATCCTTTCTTGCATTATTCATTAATGCAATATTACTCGTGACACACCCAACGTATCCTACCTCGCCGCAAACATGTGTTATCACGGTTTTCATCAATAAATCAAAGTACGCGACTTATAATATTCATTAATAACAATCTTAAAGTTTAAAGATCAATACACATGTCCGCAAATAGGAACATCCAATGACACATATAAATGTGGATGAATTTCCTACTGGCGGGTCTCATTCTCATAATATCCTATATTGGATATTACCAAGGGCGTACACCATGAGAAGGTGCCTCAAAGTCCTCTCCACCCCTGAGAATACTGTCGTGACATTTATGGGTTCTCATCATAACGGAGAACTGTTACGACCTTTCAGTGTGACAACCACTCTTAGAACATTATCACATACTATATAACACAGAAGAACAATCATGATGTGATAAGAATATTAATATTCAAAACTATGAATTCAAGTTATCATAAAGTACACATAAGTTGGTTTTAGGACACCAACTCCAATACATCCCTATCTTCGTTTGTATAGGAGACAAATCAGGCAAGCATAAAAATTTCAAGATCGGGGCATTTATTCAGTCTTGACACCGATTGACTTCTCTTTCGGACAGGCTATCGCTACTCGACATTTCAACTCGTGGCTCGGGTGTCCCAGTCATCTTCACCGCGGCACAAGGGGGCGGCTTGAGGGGCTCAAATTTGGCTTCCTCTCCCTCGACTTACTTTGGGTTCTTCGGGTGGTTTGGCCAGTGCGGTGCGATGTGATGCGGAAACGTCGGGAGTCGCAACTACAGAAAGAAATGATTTGGAGAAGAGTAAAAGAAAAAGAAAAAACAGAACGGTAACACAAGGATTTATGTGATTCGGGAATAATCCCTATGTCTACGGAGAGACAGAATTTCACTATATGTCGGAAGCACAAATTACAGAGAGATTTCTCAGAGTTTCTAACACATGAAACCCAAACCCGAAATGGGTTAATAAGGAGGACGAAACACTATTCCATCAACCATCAGAAAGTCCGCTGTGCTACAGTGAAAGACAGCTGGAAGTCCGCATCGCTACAGTGAAAGATGACCACTCAAGTCAAAAGTGCTACAGTGGCTGTCAGTTGAAAGTTCAAGGAGCTACAGTGAATGGTGACTGGAAGTCCGCGTCGTTACAGTGCCCTGTTGGTGTTAGTTGGTCAGCTCTGCTACAACGGTCAACATTGCTACAGCCCCCCCCCAAAATTTGGACTGGGGGCCTTTAGCCCTTGGACCTCGGACCCCCGGAGTAGGAGCACGTTGCCCCCTGCAACCCCCAATGAGCTCACCACGGAGCTCGACCCGCGAAAATTGCGGCCTGGTGCGCACCAGAAACATTCAACCAAACAATATCCAAAACGGATCGGACTACACCAAACTAACACGATGAGCTTCAGTTTTGGTTCGGTTTTCGTCGGAGGGCATCGACGGTCAATGCGATGGCCTTTTTCGATCGGGAAAGCTTCAGATCTTTGTCTCCCTCGGCACGTGCGACTTGATCTCTTCCGATGCAAGCTTCAATTTTTGGTGCAACATTCAACATGGCAGCGAGAATGGCCTCAATAGTCTCCTCCGACGAGCATCGGTACAGGCGACGCGTTCTTTTTCTTTGGCTGGAACAGGGTGGCGGCCTCACATCCAGTTTCAATCGGATTTCTACAATGGCGCAGTAGGCTTCGACGGTGTCAAGCTTCGGCCTTCAATCGTGGTGCGATTGCTTGAGAGAATGGGGAGCTCACGGTCAGTTGAGAGGAGTGACTACGAGAAGGCTCACGGTAAGTTGAAGATCTGTCATGCAGTAGGTCATCCACGATCACTCAACTAATCGTGGAGAGGGCTTACGGCAGGTTCCAGATGTGGTCATGCAGTCATTTGGGAAGTGACCGTGGGCGTGCGGTAGGTATGCTGACCGTGAGGGGCACGGTCAGTTCATGCATTTGCAGAATTTTTGAGCACGATAGGTTGTAGAAGGAGCTTGCATATTTCTCATGCGGTCACTTGTATACTTGTATTGAATGTTCAGTCACTTGATAAGTGACTGTGAGAATGCGGTAACTTCTGAGGCAGTGCCACACAACCACTTGAAAATCAACGTGCGGTCAGTTGGAAATTTCAAGCGTGGTCACTTCGGGACTTTGCCGCATTTCCAACCTGCATTTCGACAACATTTTTTAGTGCAGTGTTTTTTCTAATTAATTCTGAAAAAAATGATAAAACAATTGACAGTCATAATTTCAGACTCAGAACAATCAATTCCAAAATCATTTCGAATTCATTTAAATAAACCATTTTCAAATTTGATTTTGCAAAGCATAATATTTCCATCATTCTAAAAATCACATTAATTTCCAAATTGAATATTAAAATTCAAAATTATCTTTGAAATAATTTCATTTTATGGATTTTCATTAAATAAAAAAATTAATAAATCGGTTAAACTAAAAAATAAATCCATTAAAAAATATCAGTTCCAGATCGAATCAAATAATTATAAATTCACAGTTTTGAATAAAAATAAAAATAAAAATCAATTTTCTTCAAAATCAATGCGTGGGTTCTCAATTTAATTCCAAGGATGAATAAAACATTAAAAATCATTAATTGAGCCATTTATCAATTAAGTCCAGAATCAACAAAGTCAACAAAAATCATTGATTTGCCCGGTATTGGATTAAATTAGGGGATATTTTCAATGAATAACAATTTTTTTTTTTGAAAATTTCAACTCGCATCATTGTGACTTTGCAATTTGAGAGATTTTGGTTTGATAGGTACGACTCTCTACTCAAATCAGCTATTCTTTTCAAAGGATGAGAAAATCTCCGTGTTACAAAAGATGAGTACGATTTGCATTATCCTAACATTATCAGAGAAGTCTACATCAGTTCAATTTTCAATGAGGTAGATGGCCTGAAGAATGTTTCTTTCAGTTTGTTTGGAAAAACTCATAGTACGAATATAAAGAAGATGGCTGGGCTAGTTGGATTACCTTTTGAAGGTGAAGCTACATTTGTATCCCACAAACTTCCTGATACTTTAGGTTCTTTTGTAAGAGCTCATGCAGAAAAATCTATGTTTGTTGTCAATGAAAAAGTATGAAAGATGAATCATTTATCACTGGATGCAAGGATTGTTTTCCTTTGAATTCAAAGTTTTTTACTTCCAAGGAAAGGGGATAAAGATACCATTATGTCCTTGATTTTCTTTGCAATATGAGAAAATTCAATTTTTTTAAGTTTGTTTAGAACTATATTGAAGCCATTCGTACATGAACTGTGAAGTTAAAGATCTTGATTACCCGGAGTTCTTGTCAAGTTTCTTGAAGTGGAAAAGATAAAGAATGAAGTTGCTCTGGTCAGAGACAAAGTGTCTTACTTTGGAGATGAAACTATCTCTAAAATGAGATTAGTTTAATTCCCTGTTGAGAAGAAGTTTATAGAGAAGTCATCTAAAGTTTCTTCAACAAAAGAGATTGAAGCTCTCAAAAAGAAAGTTCATGAACAAAGAAAGGATCTTGAATCTTCTCAGAAGTCTTCTAAAATTCCTCGTAAGAAAGTTAAGGCTGTGTCACATAAGGCCTTTACTGAAATGATGAAAAAGAAAAAGGAGAGGATGGATGGTAATTCTAGTTTTGGTCTTGAACCCATTGAAACCAAGGCTTCAAAGGAAGAAGTTTTTGAAAAAAATGTAGAAAGATGAGAAGAGGAAGAGAGATATTGTTAAAGAAAGGAAAGCCAAAGTAGCTCAGGATTTCCTTAGGGAAATAGAGAAATCTCATGATGGTGCTGAAAAAGAAAAAGAAGTTGCTCAGTCTGTTGCAAAGGAAAAAGGGAATGAAGTTTCTGAGTCTGTTGCAAAAGATAAAGGAAAAGAAGTTGTTGAGATTGTTGTAAAGGAAAAAAGTAATGGAATTTGTTGAGGTTGCTCAAAAATCTTCCACTCAGAGAGACCAACCTGAAGGTTCTGATAAAAGGAAGATCGCTAGACAATCGGAAGGAGTTGTTAAAACTTCAAAGAAATCATGAGAACCAAAGGATCATTCTCCAAAAGAATCCTCAGAGTATACATCTATATCCTTGACATCTCAATCTTCAAAAAGTGAAGAACTATCTTGTTCATCGGAAGGAGAATCATATGATAGTGAAAAACAAGCTTCCACTTTACATTCTGATAACGATGAAGATGCGGAGATTCAAAAAATTTCTCAATCAAAGTTTGTTGAACGAGAATAAACTTCACCCCTTGAGTTAGAGGAGCTATTCTTCTTGAAGTTTCTGATGATTCCTCTTAAAATGGAGGAGCAATTAACCAGATATCCAAGATGCCTTTCTAAGGGAGGTCTTGGTGTCTATTTATAATAAATAATAAAGATGACACAACACCTCAAGTTCGATGTGGGACTTTAAACAACTTAACCTCTAACACTCCCCCTCAAACTAGGTGTACCTAGCTTGGATACATAATTAAAGAAAACAAAGCAAACAAAAAACACTGCAAAAACTCCTCAAGCTGGACATACCCAGCTTGATTACAAAACAAGACAAAACATAAGAAAATATAAATTGTCATTGCTGCTCTCCCTCAAGAAATTGATAGATGATGTCGCTGAAAAAGATTGTGCTAATCAAGGAACGACGCTCGTATGCACTGCCCATTGGTTTTGCTCCACCTTCTGCGCTCTTGCCCATGACTGCTAATGAAAAGATGACCATCGTAGAACTCTTATGTTCCCATGCTGAGGACGACCCTTGCTTCAAGATGCCGGATGAAATGGCGACCGACAAACGGCTTCAAAACGGCCGGGTGAAACGACGCCCGACTAGCGGACCCAAAAGGCCGGGTGATACGACGCCCATCTGGCGGACCCTGAAATGCTGAGGTGAAACAACATTCGTCTTTGCGGACCCTAAATTCTGATTAACATCAAAGGTCTGCAGTAGGGAGCGGCGGAGAACCCGATAGAGGCAAAGAATTCATTTTGTAGCAGGATGTATGTGAGCAAGGACTAGATTTGAAGAAGCTGATCAGGAATGGGGCGTCGCACAAGAGGTACATATGCGCTGGGAGTCGCCACAATTGTAGATCTTTCCATAGGGAGGGGCGGTGAGCAGGAGCGTCGCACATGAGGGTGGCGCATAGGGACAACCGTCGGGTATAGGGGGGCTGTTGCGCACAGGAGGGGCGTCGGGCACAGGGTGGTCGTCGGGCAGGGAGGTGCTGTGGCGCTGGCGCACGGGGGGAAAAATATGCAGGAAAGGGGGTGAAAATATGCGGGCTGTTGGGATCGCACAGGTAGGGTTCGTCGCTGTGGAAAGAGCGACGAGAAGAAGGCTGTCGTGAAGGCAGGCGGAGGGAGGGAGGTTGGACGGGAGGGGCACCGGGGCGGGGAGGGTTGCGTCGCGGAGGAGCCGTCGTGAAGGCAGGCAGAGGGAGGGAAGGTTCGACGGGAGGGGCCGTCACACAGGGTGGAAGGGAGGGGAGACCGCTGCGCTGGGAGAAGCGGAAGGGGTGCCGTCACGCAGGGCATAGACGCGGAGGGGCGAATCGGGAGATGGTAGGGGGGGTGTTGCTGTGATGGTGGCCAGGCCCCCCCCCCCAACAGTGAAAATACGCCTGTCGAGAAAAAAGAGACGGGAGGGTGGGCTAGGGCTAGAGAACCCGCTATGATACCATGTTAAAATGGAGGAGCAATTAACCAAATACCCAAGATGCCTCTCTAAAAGAGACCTTGGTGTCTATTTATAATGAATAATTAAGATGACACAATACTTCAAATCCGATATGGGACTCGACACAACATAACCTCTAACAATTCCACTAATTCTCTTCGGAGCACAAGATCAAAAAGGACTGAAATGAAAATGAATTACTTCAATGAAGTTATCAAAAGACTTGAACAAATTATGGATTTTTTCCTGATATTCAGTCTGGGTGCAAATACATTCAAGGAAGAGTTCATGGCTCAAATTCTCTCAAGCAACCTTCAAAGTTTGTTATTCAGACAAATATAGAGTTGAAGAATTTTAAAGGCAAATCGATTGTGGAGTTCAGAAAGTTGAAAAGTATTCTCAAGTGGATGAACCAAACTAATGAAGATGTGATGTTTTTCGATGAGCAAATTGCTGAAATAAAAATAGCTACCCTTGGTGGGTGACGTGCCACCTGGTAGACCCTCCCTTGTCTCGTTAGAGTTTTCCCTGGTGGTGGTGGAATTTGTGGGTATTGATTTGCTATGACCCTGTCTTTGTTTGGGTTGAATGTTCTCGCATAATGGTGTTCCTTCTTCTAAGGGCTTGATAAAAAGATATCGTAGTGGTAGACAAACTCTCTTGGATGGGATGATGTTGGATGAGCATATTAATGTCCAGGCGCCTGCTTAAAAGCTGACTAAAGGTGGTTGAGTTCCTGCGGATGGTGGGATGTGAGAGGCGTGGTGGGACTGTGGTCTCTCCGTCCCCTGCCGTACTTCCCTTTCCTCAACGTCTCTGAAGTGTTGCGGGGTTTGGCTTGCTTAAAGGTGCCTCACGGTGGCTGTGTTCCTACGGATGGTGGTATGTGGGAGGCATGGCGGGATGGGACTTCCCCCCCGTCCCCCGCCTTACTTCCCTTTCTACACTGTCTCTGGAGCGTTATGGGACAGGCTTGCTTAAAAGCCACCTAACGATGGCTGAGCTCCTGCGGATGATGGGATGTGAGAGGCGTGGCTGGATGAGGGTTCTTTTGTCGTCCCTTGCCGTACTTCTCTTTTCCCAATGTCTCTGGAGCATTCCGGGTTTGGCTTGCTTAAAAGGCGCCCCACGGTGGTTGAATTCCTACAGATGGTAGGATGTGGGAAGCATGGCGGGATGGGGGTTCCCCTTGTCCCTTGTTGTACTTCTCTTTCCTCACCGTCTCTGGAGCGTTGCGAGCTAGACTTGCTTAAAAGCTGCCTCACGGTGGGTGAGATTTTGTGGATGGTGGAATGTGGGAGGCGTGGTGGGATTGTGGTCCCCCCCCATCCCTTGCTGTACTTTCCTTTCCTCAACGTCTCTGGAGCGTTGTGAGTTTGGATTGCTTAAAAGCCGCCTCACGGTGGTTGAGTTCTTGCGGATGGTGGAATGTGGGAGGCGTGGCGGGATAGGGGTTCTCTCGTCCCTTGCCGTACTCCCCCCCTCCCCCCGTTTTTGGAGCATTGCGGGCTTGGCTGACCTTAATGCCGCCTAACAATGGCTGAGTTCTTATGGATGGTGGGATGTGGAAGATGTGGCGGGGTAAAGGTTCCTTCGTCCCCTGCCATACTTCCCTTTCCCCTCCGTCTTTGGAGCATTGCGGGCTTGACAGGCTTCATGGGTTGAATTGTTGGCACCCCCAGGGTGTGAGACTGTGCTATTTAATTTTCCATTTGGAGAAATTCCTCAAGAAACATAGCAAGCTTTCTTGAGGAATGATTGGCGGACGTGCTTTATTCAATGCATATTCGGGGCTACATGTGAGGGATCAGAGTCCCAAGCAATTCATACCACCCGGGACACAGTCGTAAGGGGACAATCAGCCTCTAAGCTTGTAGACAGTATCAATACTAAAGTGGGAGAATGCTCAAGGGTCATTGATTTGAAATCATTTTCTATTCAACAAGATTCTGGGCTTTCTCAACAGAAGAAAAAGATGGAGTTGTAAGAGGAAAGACCTGCAAAGTTGGTGTCCAAAGATGAATTGATCAAGAAGCTGGAAAAAGACCTCAAGAAGATGAAACATATTGTTAGCAAACTTACTAAGAAAGAATGATTTCTTTGAATCTCTTGATCAACCTGATTAGACAAAGCTCTGTCTCCCTATCCCTGGGAGCCCTTGATAAAAACGACAGGACAAACCACTGTTTTCCTATCCTCGAGAGTTCTTGATCAACACGATCGGACAAACAACAATTATAACAAAAAAATTTAAAACATTTACAATAGAAGCCTCACACAACGTATGCTCTAAGACAAGCTCTCTAAAGATTACAAATTAAAGCGCTCTCAGCAACAATATATTGCAAAAATTCAACTGCAAGCTTTAGATTGCATGAAAGGAAGTTCACTTCTTCACAAGGCTGCAGTCCTATTTATAGACGTCTGCGTAACAAACGCGCAACAGTTGAATTCCGTACTTCTCACGATCATTTGCAATGGCATCAGACACAACGTCTTAATTTTTTGATGGATTTTGCACAACACTTTGTCCGATAGTTGTTAGGTTAAGCACCATTACAATTCTTTGTATGAAGTTCCGTTCGGTAGGGTTAGTAAATCTCCATCCGGTATACCTTGTAAATCTTCATCTGACATACTTTGTAAATCTTCATCCAATAGACTTTGTATATCTTCGTCCGGTATACTTTGTACATCTTCGTCGGATAGACTTTTTATATCTCTATCCAGTATACTTTGTATTTCTTCGTTTGTTATACTTTGTATAACTCTGTTCGATATACGTATCTCTGTCTGGTATACTTTGTATAACTCCGTCTGGTATACTTTGTGTATCTCCGTCTGATAAAATAATATGTCTTCATCCTTTGATTGAACATAGACTCCGTCCGGTAAAACGAATTTTCTTTGTCTGGTGAATCTGAAAATTTTGTAATTGTAAGTCTTCCTGCACAATTTTATACTTATGAAGAAATAAAGTTTAAAAACATAAATATTGTAAGAGTGAATTGTGATTTTCAGAAGTAAGAGTAGAAAGAGATCTTTTGACTTAACAAAGGAGATCTTGGATCTATGAGATCGTCAGTCAATTTTTCATGTCGAACACATCAGAGGTAGGTGGCCTCTCCTCTTTTTCCACTTTCTCCTAAAATGCGAAGACTCGTTTTCTAAATGAATTGCTTCTACTTTTGTTGGAAAACTCTTGTGAAATCCCCATTGGAAATCCCATTTGATGTCTTAAAATCTAGAATTGTGGGTGAGGCCCACAATGTGTTCAATTAAATGATTCAATGGTTTTTTTTAAATAAAGATTCTAGGTGTGAGAACTTGGCATGAACTTGGTGGGCATGCGTTCATGTTGGAGTCTGCATCCCACATCGGACTTGAGGTCCGGTGTGGTCTTTCTTATTTGTTATAAATACACCCTAAGGGCTCCTTTGGAGACATACCTTGGGGGTTTGGGTTCCTCTTATTTTCTCAATCTACATGGTATCAGAGGGAAGTTAAACCCGACCCCTCTTCCTCCCATTTTATTTCCCCCCTTCATCTAGGGTTCTTTTTATTTATCCCCCGTGGGGGGCGGTGGCCCTAATGTAGGGTTAGTTTTTTTTTTCAGCCGCCGCCCCCTCCGGGCTCGTTTCTCCGGCGGGTCTCCCCTGCCGGCGCCTGCTTCCCCGCTGCGCGCGGCGACCCTCCCTTCCCGGCCGGCCCTCCCTCCCGTCCGCCTCTTCCCTGCCGGCTCCTAGTCGCGCAGCCCTCCAGCGCACGTCGGCCTTCCCTGCGCGCTCCCGGCTCCCGGCTCGCCCCTGCCGTCGCGCTCCCCCGCTGCGCGCGGCGCCTCTCCTTGGTTCTCCAGCCGCCGGCGCCTCGGCTCTCCCACCCTGCGCGACGGCCCGCCTTCCGCAGCGGCTCCCTTCTGCGACGGCTCCCTGCGCGACGGCCCTGCCACCTGCTGCGGCATCCCGACGCCGGCGCCCGCCTCTCACTCCCGGTGCGGCTCCACCTCCCGACGGATCTCCTCCCTCCGGCGCCTCTCGCGCCTCCTCCTCCCGGCGGGCCTCCCTTCCCGGCGGCCCTCTCCTCTGCGCATCCCGTCGGCTCAACCTCCCTCTGCACGCAACGCTCCCTCCCGGCGACTCTCCCTCCCCGGCGGCTCCATCCCAGCCGGCTCCATGCGCCGGCAGCCTCCCTTCTCCAGCAGCCGGCCTCCAGCTCCGGCCGGCGACCTCTCTCCGGCCGGCGACCCCTCTCCGGCAGCCAGATCCGGCCAGTTCCGGCTACTCCCGCCAGATCCGGTGATTGTCGGCTAGATCCGGCCAGATCCGGCCAGATCCGGCGATATCCGGACTGTTCCGGGCAGATCCGGGCAGATCCGGACTGTTCCGGGCAGATCCGGGCAGATTCGGACTGTTCCGGCCTCCACCCGTGCCGGCCGCTCCCCGCAGGGGGCCTCCTCCGGTTTCCAGCGCCACCTCCCGGCCTCCTGCACCCTCGCCGGCCTCCTCTTGCGGATCCCCGCCTCGCCGGCATCTCCCGGAACCTCCTGGCAGCCGCATCTCTCTCCGCCGGCACGTCCATTCGCTGGCGCAGTAGCTCGACATCCTCGGCTTTGGGCCCGTTGGCGCCGCCAGTCCCGCAACAATTCTGCGGAATCCCCGCCTCCCGTCGCCGGCCCCGCAAGTGCGGTTTTCCCGGTGCTAGTTTGGATTTCCCGGCGTTTCAACGACCGGCCCCACTAGTGCGGCATTCCTGGCGTTCCGTCAACCAGCCGATCTGAGTGGTTTCATCTGCTGCGCCCGCAACATCTTCCATCCATCATCCTGCGGGGGAGCTTCGATCGTGAGGGGGAGCAGCAGCAGCAGCTTAATATTTTATTTCATCTTGTTTTGTCATCAAGCTGGGTATGTCCAGCTTGAGGGGGAGTGTTAGCGTCTGTTTTATTGTTTTCTTTTCATTATGTGTCCAAGCTAGGCTCACCTAGCTTGAGGGGGAGTGTTGGAGTCTGCATCCCACATCGGACTTGAGGTCCGGTGTGGTCTTTCTTATTTGTTATAAATACACCCTAAGGGCTCCTTTGGAGACATACCTTGGGGGTTTGGGTTCCTCTTATTTTCTCAATCTACAGTTCATATACATATGAAAAGGGCCATGTGGGTTATACATGGTTGCGGTGCCAAATCTCATGGCACATTGGATTATGCCGGTGAGTGATGATGAGCTGCCAGAGAGATGGATAAGCGGACGGAGGCCATCTTGGCAACCAGAGAGAATGTCTCAAAATAGTCGATGCCATATGTCTGAGCAAAGCCCTTCGCCACAAGTCGGGCTTTGAGGCGATGGAGAGTGCCATCAACATTGAGACGGACCGTATAAATCCATTTGCAGCCGACCGCCTATTTTCCTGCTGGAAGGGGTACCAGATCCCAAGTATGGTTGTCATCCAGAGCCTGCAGTTCATCCCGCATCGCCTGTAGCCACCCCTGGTGAGATTTGACATCGCCAACCGTGCGGGGAATAGATATCGTATCCAGAGCTGACAAACCTCTGTATGAAGATGTAAAGAGAGTAGTCTGGTAAGAGCGAGTACCTTTCCGGAGTGCTATAGGCAAGTCGTCTGGTGCTGGGGCATGAGCATCGGACGAAGCTGGGGCGTTAGTGTCCTCGGCTTGGATGGGGGGCACAGTCAATGGGCGACGAGAGTAGACTATTCCAAAGCGATGATCAACAGGGGGAGACACCAGAGAAGGGTGAATGATGAGAGGAAGACACTCATCGATGTTAGTGTCTGGATGGGGAGAGGGAAGAGAGAATGAAGTGCTCTCAACAAACGATACGTCAACGGAGATGATATACCGCCGTGAGTTCGGAGAGAAGCAGCGGTATCCACGTTGAGTGCGTGAATATCTGAGAAAAATGCAGCGTAGGGATTTAGGAAAAAGCTTGGAGAGGTTGGGACAAGTGTCACGGACATAGCAGAGACATCTGAATAGACGGAGTGGAAGTGAGTGAGGAGTGAGAGAGGGGAACGGAGTTCGAAAAGAAGTCTCCCTCTGAAGGATAGAAGAAGAAAGACGACTGAGGATGTATGTAGCAGTGAGGATGACATCCCCCCAGAAGAGAAGAGGCACCTTGCGGTGGAAGAGGAGAGCACAAGCAGTCTCCAAAATATGCCGGTGTTTTCGCTTGACCACTCCATTCTGCTGAGGGGTATCAGGATAGGAGGTTTGATGAATGATGTCGTTCGCCTGGAGGAACTGTTGGAAGGGAGTGGACAAGTACTCTCGCCTATTGTCGGAGCAAAGACATTTAACCGAGATGGAAAACTGGGTATAAATCTCATGGTAAAATGTATGAAAGGTGGAAAATACCTTAGTCCGATCGTGAAGAAGGTACAACGAAGTCATGCACGAAAAATCATCAATGAAGGATATATAATATTTATACCCTAAGTGACTCGAGGTGGCACAAAGACCCCATACATCTGAAGGAACCAAATCAAAGGGTTTGGCGGCCCGTGTATCCACTCGAGGAAGATAAGAAGTGCGATGATGTTTCGAAAATGTACAAGACTCACAATGAAAAGAAACATGCTGACTAATATCTGGAAAGAGCTGATGAAGGGCGGAGGCGGAGGGGTGTCCCAACCGAGAGTGGAGGTCCAAGGCACGAGTAGAGACAGACGTGCAGGCGACTGAGGTCGGTCCATCGAATATGTACACCCCATCCTGAAGCTGGCCTCTACCAAGTTCCTGGTTCGTTGTCCGCTCCTGAAACACAACAGTAGACGATGTAAATATAACATTACAGTTGAAATCCTTTGTCAGCTTTACTAATGGAGAGAAGGTTAAAAAGACTGTGTGGTACATGGGCCACAGATGACAGGTGAATAGATGAGGTCAGAGAGCATGCACCAAAGCTCGCAATGGGGATAGTGGAACCATCAACGACAGTGATGGGTGATGAACCAGTATAGGGACGGTAGCTGGAGAGCATACCTGCATCACCGGTAAGATGATCAGACGCACCTGAGTCAAGCATCCAGGCAGAGGAGCGATGAATGACAAATGCAGGGGAGCCACCAGAGTTGGCTAGAGATACCGAAGAAGAGCCCGGTAGGGAGGTGGCCTAATGATCGTGAATCATCTGGAGCTCAGCCAAGGAGAGATCCAAAGATGAAGGAAGAACGACAGCGGACGAGGAAGCATCCTGAACCGCAGTCTGACCCTGTCGCGGTTGCTGAGATGGGCGGCCATAAAGGACCCAACAACGGTCGATCAGGTGGCCGAGCTTGCCACAATGCTGACAGAGGAGACGAGGTCGACTTTCTCCACGTCCACGCCCACGAGTGCCGGCGGAGCGACCACTGCCACGACCCAGGAGGGCAGTGTGATCAAGGCTAGGGGTGGGTGGGGCAAGAGCCCGATGAGCCTTCCCAAGGCGATGATACATTTGTGGGATCTCTAGCGAAGAGGGGCTGACGAGCATCTCCGTAACCGTCGTCGCATATTCTGGGTCGAGGCCATGGAGGAGGCTGAATAAGCATAATTGGTCCCTCTGGGCTGAGGCGTCTGCAGGTGTATATGGAATGGGGCAAAGCTCAAGCAATTCATCCCATGGAGCCTTCCATTCCATGAAGTAGGACGGAAATGGACGGGCTTGCTGGCGGAGGAGGGACAATCGCTGAAGTAGATCGGAGACCTAAGCCAAATTATTGGTCTCGGAGTACATGAGATTCAAGGAATCCTAGAGTTCCTTAACTGTGTTCGCTCTTCGGGTGACGTCTTTCACAGAGCGGTCCATGGAATTGACCAACAAGGTAAAGATCTTGCTGCCTTTAAGTTTCCACGGGCGGTATTTGAGATCGGTAGGTGGGGGTGGAGGAGCCTCGAGGTGGGAATCAAGGTCCATACCGATTAGTGACATCAGCACGGTCTTCCGTCAGACCGAGAAATTGGTGGAGTCGAGCCGCTCATCAACCAGGCGGATGAAGGCGGTGATAAGCGGAGGTAGGACATAATCTGTCATCGGATGAGCAGGTCCGGGACTTGCCGAGGAGAGCAGAACCGGGAGTCGCCGTAGGGCGGGAGTGCCGAAGAGCCGTTGGGCAGGAGTGCTGCGGGAGGAAGGCGGCGAACAATGTCAGGAAGCTGCGCGGAGGACTGAGGGCGGGATTCGCTGAAGAGGGGCGGGGCCGGACAAATCCGGGAAGCTACTGGACGTTGGAGTGTCGGGAAGTCAGGCCGCAGGGAGGGTCCAGGAGCCGTGCTGGGAAGCGGGACGAGAGGGGCGCCGGGGTTTGCCGCAGGAGGGGCGCTGGGGAGTGCCGCTGGAGGCGGGCCGGGAAGCGCCGCAGGAGGCGGGGCCGTTAAGCGTCAGGAGAGGCGCTGGGTAGCCGGGCCGCAGGGAGGGGCACCGGGGAATGCCGCAGGAGGCGGGCCGGGAAGCGCAGCGAGCCAGGAGGCTGGGAGTGCGCCGCGGGGAGGGACGCTAGTGGAGGGCCGCGGGAGCCGGAAGCCGCGTCGGGAAGCGGGACTGCCGGGATGTGCTGCTGGAGCTTCGTCAGGCAGGAGCCGGGAGGGGAGCCGTGTAGGGCGGGAGCCGCGAGTCGCGGCGGAAAGCGGGAGGCGCGCCGGGATGCCGCGGGAGGAGGTGGGCCGGGAGTTGCGCGAGGAGGCCAGGGAGGGCAGGGATGTTGCGCGCAGCGGGGAGGGGACGCCGGGGAAGGAGGCGGGCCAGCCGTAGCTGTAGCTGGGAGGCCGTAACAGATTTTCTCACAACCCTAGACGGGAGAGAGAAAAGAAAAGGAGAGAGGGTTCGGGTTTAGAGAGTACCTTCTGATACCATGTTGATGGTGAATTCCCCTTACCTCAATGTGAGGCGGAGATACTCTTATAGATGGGTAATATAAATTACAAGGCGGGATATTCCGATGTGGGACTCGGAAATACCCATTATAATAAAATGGGGTTCAACTGAATCCATTGAAGGAACAAAAAGGAGATCTCGGATTTGTGATATCGTGAGTCGATTCTTCGTGTCGAATGTATAGGTAGGCGGATTCTCCTCTCTTTCCACTCTCTCCTAGAACGCGAAGGCTTATTATTTTCTAAATGAATTGCTTCTACTTTTGATGGAAAACTCTTGTGAATTCCCTGTTGGAAATCCCTTTTTCTTGGTTGATCCTAAAATCTGGAATTGTGGGTGATACCCTTTGGACTTACAAACAACAGTCATTGTGCAGGCATACGATGATACTCTTTGGGGTAAAGATATTTCTGCTTGCAATTGCAATAAATTTTCAAGTTTGTTTACAACTCCTCCATGCTCGGCAGCAGCCTTCACTTCCATAACAATGGTATTAGGAATACGATGAAGCTCCTTCTGGTGTTGTTGTTCTTTACGTACCCCAGCATCTGCAGTGACCACTAGCAACTGCTTGTAGCTCTCTATTACAGCCGGTTGTTCTGCCCGTTTTCTGTCTGTGTCTGTTTTGGGCTGCTCACTCGGCTTGTATGAAGCCACATTCCCTGACGCCCTCCTGTCATCGCCAGAGCGCCAAGTATCTGGACAACTTTGCAAAAGACATGTCCATGGCAGTGGCTTTAGCATACTGACGCTGCTGTCTTTCACCAAGACCTTTTGTTCGGTGCTCGCTAACTGTAGCTCTCGCTGCCCCAGTGGCTTAATGTAGTGGGCAGGGAAGAAAGCGATCTTCATTGTTTCTTGCCAATCCTGTGCTGATAGCGGAAGTCACAGACTCAGTACTTTCATAGCCAAAGGTGGCGAAAAACCAGAAGAAGGATGGCTATCAGAAAACTCAGTCAACTCGTGCGTGTCCTCTGCAGCCGGCAGAAACTCAGCAAGGGCTCCTATTTGCGCCTGCACGGTCTGCAGCTTCCGTCACTATTGCTGGTCGTTCACTTCAGGCGGTGCTTTAACTGGATACATTTCCTCTTTCTCTCCATCGCATACATCAATACTCAAACCAAGATCAAACTTTACTTTATCTGTCCGTACTGGTCTGGAAACAGTTTGATCCTTGCCATCCTTTCCCTGACTAGTCCAGCAATTTTTCAAGCTTGCTTCAGCAGTCTTCAAACCTTCAAATTCATATTTTGTTTGTTGTGTCTGTTCCCGTACTGCCTTTAGTTCTAAGAAATATGTCTCAGCTCTTGTGATCCATGTAACCTGATCTTCTCCCTAAATGGAAGGCATCTCCACATGTTTTGACATCATATGCATCTCTTCCCATTCTGCTGTGTGCACTACTGGTCTCGCCTAAATTTACCTAAGATTTTAGGGTTAAGTGGTCGCTTGTAGTTTAGCTTGGGTTGTCGAATCCTTAGAGACCTAAGAAGTAACCTACAGACACGTACATTCTATGGATTGTTTTTGGCTATGAAGTGACCAACTTGGGTTGATTTTAGATGGGTTTAAAAGATTACTAACAAATCTAAGTTAATTCAAATTAAGATAATGAGTTGATCCTAGGTTATTGCTCGGGGTGGATTGGATGAATTCCTTTTTCAATTGTTTTAACTTATTATATGTGAGATGAGTTCATTTAAGAAGATCAAACAACATCATCACTTACTGGTTTAATGCCTACACACCCTAATACTAACCACCTATACACTTGAAGGATCAAAGTTTTGAACACTTCAAGATAAATGTTCGTATTAGCACTTGAAGTGTGTGACCTTAAATTCAACAAGCACGAAAGAGTTTTAAGATCGTCAAACAAAATTCTCAATTAAAAGAAGTGATTAGACATTAATGGAGTGAGAAATAACATCCAATCCAGCCCCTTGCTACTCCCTTGGATCAACCCATAAGTGAGTTAGCCCTCCATTGATTCTATGGTTTAAATGGAAGCGGGAAGTAGACTCAGGGAAGAAATGGAGAAGTAAAAAAAAAAACAATGAAATAACGATCACTCCACCGTTGTGTGATAATTTCATAAGGTTTGGTGTGAATAAATTTACATCTTGAGACAACGGTATCAACGTGATATGAAAAAGAACGGAATAAAAGGATAAGAACTTTTATTAAGAAACTAAGATGAATTGAACAACTTACATGAGAAAGAAATGCGATTACAAACACAAAGCGGCAACATAACACTACAATGAAACCAAACATCAAAGATGAATAAATCCTTCAACACCACTGCCTTAAATAGGCATTTTGGGAGCCTTGGGTCGAGCCTTCAATAGTAAAAGTTATCCCACTTGAGTATGGTAGGCTTAGGGTGGTGGAAAACTTGTGGAACTTAGACTTTTCCACTCTTGACCCGAGGTGGCAGCCAGCTTGCATCCGCCGAACAGAGGCGCCTAAATGACCTTCTAGATGACCGAATTAGAGTGGGCCATAGAAGGATAAAATGAAGCTCCGGATGTCCCATAACCGTCTGTAAAGTTTCAGCCCAAAAGAGTTTATGGTTTACGAGATATGTGTAAAATGGTGGACTGTTTTTCTGGGCCGCAGAATCTGGCCCAGAATTTTATCTCCAACTTGGGCCGCCTGTAACTTCATTCAAACATCCGAATTAGCTTTGGACACTGTTTAATGAAATGTTTCCCACGATGTCCTCTATCTTCAGTTAAATTCTGAGAATCACTGGGCTTGGATCCTGGTCGCTACAGTCTTGTTATTGAGATGTTGTCCAGTTTACTTTGCCCAGAATGTGTTTCCATGAAAGCCCATTTTGGTGGTCTTTCAATTTGAATCTTCCAATACTACAAAAGTATGAATTGTTCTCAATGTAATGAGAAATCTGAATATAAAATCTGAAAATAAAATCAAGACCATTTTTGTATTTTAGGAGGTGTTAAAAAATGTACCATGTAATAGTGCATTTTAAGAGGGAATTACAATCATAATGTGAATTAATGTTCAAAGTGTAAAATGTACTAAAATGGTGTTTATGAATATAATAAAGCACATGAATATTATATATATTAACAATGAATATTAGCCTCATTCAGTGGCTAATCAACTACCCTGCCGTCCGTCTCCTCAATCTTTCAACTTCCATCTATAACTTCCGGCTCAAGACTGCTTTCACCTTCCTCTATAACATCTGACTTCCCTTTGATCTCATCCCGAGCCAAAAGCCCTGCCCGACTCTTCACAAGCTGTGTTACCGATGCCGACAGCTCTTGTATGTGATTCTCCAACTGCTGCTCCTGACATTGGAAGCCAAACCTCATTTCCATGATCTTTGTTTCCACTGCCGACAAACGATTGTCCATGCGTGTGGGCATACAACAACAATGTCAGCTTCAGTTCTCTCATAATCAAGAACGATCAAAAACCTCTTTCTAGTCTCTCTTTCTAAAATTTCTCAATGAAAGCACCAATTGATAAGAACGTAGGCGTGTGAGGGAGAGAAACATAGGTATTCTATTCACTGTAGCATATCGGGTTAGAACAGAGACATAAGAAGGAAGAAGGAAAATGGAAAATAGATAGGGAAGAAGCTTCCCAGGGCCGACACTCCCTAAGGCCAACGCCTAGACAACCTCCTGACCAGCTTCTGCTGAAAGCCCAAACTGAATAATCCCTCCCTCACCTACTACAACTGCCCTTATTTAATATCCCCAACAACCCCAACCTGCTGAATATAAGAATTACAATACTGTCCCTGGCAGTAACTAACCCACACCCCCATGCCCGAGTAGCTCATCCCTTTCTTCTCCTATGGCTAGTTTTAAGTAGCTACGTAAAGGTCCTCTTCAGTTGCTGCGTATGGGTGTATCCCCACGACCCACGTTCCTATAAGGAGATGGTCCATCTTGTCCCCTGACATTTTCTTCTTCCTCCCCATTTAAGAACCTTGTATTCCCTTAATCAAGTAGTCAATCTCAACGACATGGGTTGTGAAAAATGAAGTAGTTTGGCTACTCTACAGAGACATTAGAGAGTTAGCTACTCTTAGAAGATATTTCTTCAATTTGGGAGACATTCCTACACGGGGTTATCATCATTTTATTAAATGAGAAAGGTTGAGTGAGACCAGACATTGTTCTTTCAGTTGAGCAAGGTAGTTAAAAGTGCAATCAATGCATTAATAGAGAATGATACCCACTGTTTAGTTAATCTCTTAAAGACTAGTTGAATTCATGCTAACTTGCATTTCATTCATCCACCACACGTCTTTCCACCCTTTGACTTTTTAATTCTTTGTTTAAGATTTAATTTTAACGATTAAAATGATATCCCGCATTGTGTTTTAATTTATGTGCAAGTGGGAACTGAAAAAAATGGCAAAGGTAAGGTGTCACATGAAGTGCCCTTCATGGTAACTCAAGCTACCGTAAGCAACTCAAGTTGCTGCATGGAGGCACAGTCACTCCGCCGATCGCATGATGACTCTCGGTCAACTGTGTGAGAAAACCCCGCGGAGGGATGAAGCGACCGCATGATGACACTTAAGTTTGCTGCATGATCAAGTCCACCGATCGCATGAAGACCCCACTGTCGATCAAGCTACTGTGTGTTAGGGTCCAGAGTGAGAGAGTGGAAGAAATGGAGGATTTCTATTATAACCAGCCTTGGCAGTGTATAAGAATTCCATAACAGAAAAAGAAGATGGAAGAAGTAGAAATGGAGAAGGAACAGAGAAGGAGAAAAAACTCCCAGGAGACGCTGCACCCTAGGCTGAGGCCTAACCCTCTGAGATCTTCCAGCAGAAGCCAAAACTCCAAAATACAATTCGTGTCCTACCGCCCTGCCCCTGGCAGCTTATAAAAGGGCTGGAATCTTCTAAATAACCTTCCCCTTAATAGCTGGAAATTACAGCTTCTTATTAGTGGCGCAGCTGGAAACCTCTAACACCTAATTGCTTCCCACTAACAACCACCTATGGTATTTACAACACTGCCCCCAACAGTAATGAATTATTCCCCACTTCCCTTATCTGACCACAGCTAAGCAAGGCACCCCAAACCAATATTCCCTTACGTGGTAGGTAGTTCCCAACACACTCCAGCCTTGGCCTGCACCAGGCCAGCCTTGCAGCAGCTGGCTTCCCCGCAACCAACTCAGCTCCACGTTCCTTCATATCACTGTGTGTGAAAAATTTAGCAAAGTCTTCAAGCTGCCGTATGAGGTATTTCAAGCTGCAACAATTCCACCTACCGCAGACCCTACTCCTAAGCGACCGGGCCTTTCATTGTCTTTATGCTGCCGGGCACTCGAATCTACCACACAAAGCATTTTCAAGCTGCCGCACGTTGGAAATCAAGTTGTCGTGCCTTCACCTTCAACCAACTACACTCCCTCTCACAGTCGATTATCCGACCACACTCCACCCGCCGCATGAAGAAACTGAAGGCGTCGTGCCCTTCATCATCCAAACTGCCGCAAAGCCGCTGCAATCCAACCTACTGCACGAAGCTTGAGACCTATGAACATCGATGAGGGGGAAACGAAGCTGGCTGACTGTAACCAGAACTCACAGGGTCGACAGATGAAGATGATTGCGATTGTTCTAAACTGAAACAAGGAATCTGATTTAGATCCATCCAAGAGCCGAGCCAGATTGAAGACGTGGGAAAAGCCGATTTTGGATTTGGGGTTGAAGATTTGACCAAACCAAGCTGAGCTCAAGCCACTGATGAGCTCCCGACAATCCATTGCCGACACCCTACCGCGATGAAGAAGATGATTTTGTTACTGAAGATATTGATGTTGAGGAATCGTCGGGAGATACAGCGACATAAACGAGAAAATGAAAGAAAGAAAGTAACAAGGACACAACGATTTACGTGGTTCGGGAATAATCCCTACGTCCACGGGAGAGACAGGATTTCACTATTCGGGAGCACAAAATTACAGAGGATTTTCAGTAGTAACCATAGCCTGAAAAATGGGTTATAAAACAATGGAGAAGATGATCACTGTTCGAAAAGTGAGTCAGCGTCGCTACAGTGAACGACGGCCAGCTTTGTCAAAAGCGCTACAGTGGCTGCCGGCTGGAAGTCAAAAGTGCTACAGTCCAGTTGACCCCGAAGTCCGCACTGCTACAGTGCCTGTCGGTGTCGGACGGTCAGCTCGACTCGCGACAGTTGCGAGCCACAAGCATTCGGCCCATCCGGATCGGGCTACCACTACGGGAAAAATGAGTATTTGCGACGGGTTATTTGCGACGGGAATAAATCTCATCGCAAATAGCCCTGTTAAAAACTTATTTGCGACGGGGGTATTTGCCCGTCGCAAATAAGTAGGCTTTTGCGACGGGATTGCTTTCCCCGTCGCAAAAGAACTGGCGCGCGTTGCGCGCCAAATCGCGGGAAACATATTTGCGACGGGGGAATATTCCCGTCGCAAATAACCGGCGGCGGTAAAAGGTATTTGCGACGAGAATATTTCCCTGTCGCAAATAGTATGTCGGCAGGTGGTTATTTGCGACGGGACCCGTCGCAAATAACTATTTAACCGTTGACCGTAATAAATGGTGGCTAAGGTATTTGCGACGGGTACCGTCGCAAATAATACTATTTGCGACAGGATTCCCGTCGCAAATGGACCCGTCGCAAATAATCTAACCTATAAATACCCCCATCCGTTTTTTTCAAATCATTCTCAAACTCCATCTTCTTCTTCTCTCAAAGTTTTATTTCTAAAGTTCAGTTTTTCTCAAGTTTAATTTTTTTCTCCGGAGTTGATATTAAAGTTTTGAAGAACGATCAGAGCAGATCAATTTTCAAGGTATTTATGTTCATTTTAATTTAATATTTATTTTTAATTTTTTATTAGTTTCAATTATTCTTAATTAGTTGTAATTTAATTATGTTTACATTGTTTTGTTACTTAATAAATTTAAATTATTAGAATTGTTCATAGTTAATGGTAATTAGGAATAATTAGGAATAATTTTTAATAATTAAGAATAAATATTAATAATTAGTAATAAATACCAATAATTAGGAATAATAACATTATTACATTATTAGTATATTTTATTATTAATATTAAAATAATATAATTTTTTATATATATACAATTCTCTTTTCATCTGTGTGTTTGCTGTCTCCACATGTATTATTTGTATGTGCAGATAGAAAACGCACAGATAAAAGGAGAATTGTATATAAATTAGAAAATTATATTATTTTAATATTAATAATAAAATATACTAATAATGTTATTATTCATAATTATTGGTAATTATTCCTAATTATTGGTAATTATTCATTTAATTACTAATAATTAGGAACAATTACCAATAATTATCAATAATTAGGAATAATTAGTAATAATTAGTAATAATTACCAATAATTATTAATAATTACCAATAATTAGTAATAATTACCAATAATTAGTAATACTTACCAATAATTAGTAATAATTACCAATAATTAGTAATAATTATTAATAATTACCACTAATTAGTAATAATTAGTAATAATTACTAATAATTACCACTAATTAGTAATAATTAGGAATAATTACCAATAATTACCAATAATTACCAATAATTAGTAATAATTAGTAATAATTAGTAATAATTAGTAATAATTAGGAATAATTAGGAATAATTAGGAATAATTAGGAATAATTACCAATAATTACCAATAATTACCAATAATTAGTATTAATTAGTAATAATTACCAATAATTACCAATAATTACCAATAATTAGTAATAATTAGTAATAATTACCAATAATTAGTAATAATTAGTAATAATTAGTAATAATTAGTAATAATTAGTAATAATTAGTAATAATTAGTAAAAATTAGCAATAATTAGTAATAATTACCAATAATTAACAATAACTACCAATAATTAGTAATAACTACCAATAATTAGTAATAATTAGTAATAATTAGTAATAATTAGTAATAATTAGTAATAATTAGTAATAATTAGTAATAATTACCAATAATTAGTATTAATTACCAATAATTAGTATTAATTACAAATAATTAGTAATAATTACCAATAATTAGTAATAATTACCAATAATTAGTAATAATTAGTAATAATTAGTAATAATTAGTAATAATTAGTAATAATTAGTAATAATTACCAATAATTAGTAATAATTAACAATAATTAGTAATAATTAACAATAATTAGTAATAATTACCAATAATTAGTAATAATTACCAATAATTAGTAATAATTACCAATAATTAGTAATAATTAGTAATAATTAGTAATAATTAGTAATAATTAGTAATAATTAGTAATAATTAGTAATAATTAGTAATAATTAGTAATAATTAACAATAATTAGTAATAATTACCAATAATTACCAATAATTACCAATAATTACCAATAATTAGTAATAATTACCAATAATTACCAATAATTGGTAATAATTAGTAATAATTAGTAATAATTAGTAATAATTACCAATAATTAGTAATAATTACCAATAATTAGTAATAATTATCAATAATTAGTAATAATTATCAATAATTAGTAATAATTAGTAATAATTAGTAAAAATTAGGAATAATTAGTAATAATTACCAATAATTAACAATAACTACCAATAATTAACAATAATTACCAATAATTAGTAATAATTAGTAATAATTAGTAATAATTACCAATAATTAGTAATAATTAGTAATAATTAGTAATAACTAGTACTAATTACCAATAATTAGTAATAATTAACAATAATTAGGAATAATTAGTAATAATTAATAATAATTACCAATAATTAGTAATAATTACCAATAATTAGTAATAATTAGTAATAATTAGTAATAATTACCAATAATTAGTAATAATTACCAATAATTAGTAATAATTAGTAATAATTAGTAATAATTAGTAATAATTAACAATAATTCGTAATAATTAACAATAATTAGTAATAATTAACAATAATTAGTAATAATTAACAATAATTAGTAATAATTACCAATAATTAGTAATAATTACCAATACTTACCAATAATTACCAATAATTACCAATAATTACCAATAATTAGTAATAATTACCTATAATTAGTAATAATTACCAATAATTACCAATAATTGGTAATAATTAGTAATAATTACCAATAA
Source organism: Viscum album (assembly GCA_963277665.1). Classification (NCBI taxonomy): domain Eukaryota; kingdom Viridiplantae; phylum Streptophyta; class Magnoliopsida; order Santalales; family Viscaceae; genus Viscum; species Viscum album. Next base: position 720,272,345 of record OY728150.1, read on the forward strand.
TTAGTAATAATTGGTAATAATTAGTAATAATTAGTAATAATTAGTAATAACTACCAATAATTAGTAATAATTAGTAATAATTAGTAATAATTAGTAATAATTAATAATAATTACCATTAATTAGTAATAATTATCAATAATTAGTAATAATTGTCAATAATTAGTAATAATTACCAATAATTACCAATAATTACCAATAATTACCAATAATTAGTAATAATTAGTAATAATTAGTAATAATTATCAATAATTAGTAATAATTAGTAATAATTAGTAATAATTAGTACTAATTACCAATAATTAGTAATAATTAACAATAATTAGGAATAATTAGTAATAATTAATAATAATTACGAATAATTAGTAATAATTACCAATAATTAGTAATAATTAGTAATAATTAGTAATAATTACCAATAATTACCAATAATTCGTAATAATTAACAATAATTAGTAATAATTAACAATAATTAGTAATAATTACCAATAATTAGTAATAATTACCAATACTTAGTAATAATTACCAATAATTACCAATAATTACCAATAATTACCAATAATTAGTATTAATTAACAATAATTAGTAATAATTACCAATAATTAGTAATAATTACCAATAATTAGTAATAATTACCAATAATTACCAATAATTACCAATAATTACCAATAATTAGTAATAATTACCAATAATTAGTATTAATTACCAATAATATTAGTACTATGAAAATAATAAAAAATTTATATAATATTAAAATTATCAATATTTGTTACATGTTTTGCTTTATTCTCAACATATTTAATTCTTAAAGGGTCAATTTTTAGGTCTATCTCAATAAAAAGTTTGCGTCAGTCGTGTATGATCTAAACTCTATAATTATCCTAGCTTGAGTGTTTTTTCTAACAAATTATTCAAAACCAGTAATGCTTTTATATTTTATAGAGAAATATGGAACAACGAGGTCGTCAACAATCATTATTAGGTGACCGCATATGGATAAATCAACGTAGAAATCCAAACGGTTCTGGTTTAAATCCAGTATATGTAGAGGGTGTGGAGACTTTTTTATCATTTGCGACATCAAATCCAGAATTTGTTTCAGAAGGCAAAATAAAATGCCCTTGCAGAAAATGTGCATTGAGAACGTTTGACACGTTTGACAAAGTGGGAGAACATCTCTTGCATTTTGGTTTTCAACCAGATTATGTTTTTTGGTATCAACACGGTGAACGCAGTTCCAGAGCAGGTGATACCAACTTGATTCCGGATCCATCCCGGTTTCAAGATTTAGTACATGATGTTGCAGGTTCATCTGTTCAACATATAGAAACTCCGGCTGATATAGCTTCAAATCCTGAGTTGGCACTATCTGAATTTTATGAGTTGTTGAAGTCTGCTGAGGATGCATTATATCCTGGCTGCAAGATGAGCAAATTAGAAGCAGTTGCAAAATTTATGGCTATCAAATCAGATAACGGAATGTCAAACACCTGTTTTGACCAGATATTTTCTTTTCTTAAAACACTGTTACCCAAAGGAAATGTTTTACCTGCAAATTACTATGAGAGTAAGAGGCTGGTTCGAAATTTGGGACTTACTTGTCAGAAGATTCATGCATGTTCAAATGACTGCATTTTATATTCTGGGGAAAATGAGTCGTTAGATAGTTGTCCCACATGTGGACAACTGAGATATAAAGAAGGACAACACGGGAAGTGTGGTTTGATTCCTGTAAAACAGTTGAAATATTTTCCGCTTATATCCAGACTTCAGCGTTTATTCATGTCTAAGAATACAGCGACAATGATGTCATGACATAAAAAGAATATTTCAACCGATAAAAGCTTGAATCATCCAGCCGATGGTGATTCATGGAAACATTTTGATAGAGTGCATCCATCCTTTGCTTTAGAAGCTAGAAATGTTCGACTGGGCCTTTCCACTGATGGTTTCTGTCCGTTTGGATCTTATGGTAGTCAATATTCATGTTGGCCTATTTTTTTAACTCCGTACAATTTACCTCCATGGATGTTGATGAAGGAGCCATATATCTTTTTGACTTTACTAATTCCAGGACATCCGAAGAAAAATATTGATGTTTATTTGAAGCCATTGATTGATGAATTAAATTTATTGTGGAGTACTGGTGTCAGTACATATGATGTTGCAACGAAACAGAATTTCATACTGAGAGCAGCATTGATGTGGACAATAAGTGACTTCTCGGCTTATGGGATGTTATCTGGCTGGAGTACACATGGTCAGAAATCATGTCCTTACTGTATGGGAGAGAACTAAGCATTTATGCTCATTCATGGAAAGAAACCTTGTTATTTTGACTGTCATCGCAGATTTCTTCCAGCTGATCATCCTTTTCGCAAAAACAGATCTCATTTCAGAAAAGGAACAGTTGAAAGGGATGAACCTCCAAAAATGCTATCAGGTTCGGAGTTAAAATCAGTTGTATTTTCATTACCTCCCATCACTTTTGGTCCCACAATAAACCAACAGAAAATTTCTGGTTTTGGGAAAGAACACAATTGGATTAAACGTAGCATATTTTGGGATTTGCCATATTGGTCTGATCTGTTGGTCCGACACATGTTAGATGTCATGCATATTGAGAAGAACTGTTTTGATAATTTGTTTCATACAGTTTTGGATACGCCAGGAAAGAGCAAAGACAATGTAAATGCACGTTTAGATCTTGCCCAAATTTGCAGACGTCCAGAATTGGAACTATTTGAGAATGTCAGAACAGAAAGGTTACTGAAACCAAAAGCAGCTTATACACTGTCTAAAGAAAACCGTTTATTATTTTGTCAGTGGATTGCAGATTTGAGACTTCCAGATGACTGTGCTTTCAATTTGGGTAGATGTGTAAAGAATGGTCATATTATTGGATTAAAAAGTCATGATTGTCATGTTATAATGGAGAGACTTCTACCCATTGGATTAAGAGGTCTGTTGAATTCTGTGATTTGGGATTCCATAACAGACATGTCTCAGTTTTTTCGGGAAATTTGTGCGGCTACGGCAGATTATGATGCTCTAGGCAAACTTGAAAAAGATGTTGTTGTAATTATATGTAAACTGGAAAAAATATTTCCGTCGTCTTTCTTCGACTCAATGGAACATTTGTTGTTACATTTGCCATATGAAGCCAAATGTGGAGGTCCAGTACAGTTTCGATGGATGTACCCATTTGAAAGATGCATGCAAAAATTGAAAAGAAAAGTACGTAACAAAGCATCTGTTGAAGGATCTATTGCAGAAGCTTATTTGCAAGAGGAAATATCTTTTTTCTGCTCCCATTATTTTGAATCTGAGTATCCTTCAAAACACAACCGAATGGGACGGAACGAGAGGAATATTGATGAAATCGACAATCAATTATCTGTTTTCAACCAGTCAGAGCTTGGTTTTGGTGGAGTTTATGAACGCTGGATTTCAGATGATGAACATCATAGAGCTCATACGTATGTTCTGCTCAACTGTGAAGAGATGACATCAGTTGTACTGTAAGTGTTTATATCACTTATTCTATCATTTATGTTACAGTAAATAACTTTGGTTTTTATAGGTTGTATGATAATCATATCAAGAAACAAATTCCACAAATTACAACAGCTGCTCTCGAAGAACGTCGACTGAAAAATTTCTCTCAGTGGTTTCAAAAACTGGTAACATAAATTCTTTATCTTTTAGCAACTCATTCAATGTATAATTTACTATATTGATAATTATTTCACAAATTTTCAGGTGTCTCGACATGCTGATAAAATTGACAAACGGCTGTGTGTATTGAGTAACCCACCTTCCAAACTTGTTAAAACTTATAATGCATATGTGGTGAATGGATTTCGATTCCACACACATGCATATGGGGAATCGAAAAAAACAATGAACAATGGAGTTAGCTTGAGAGGATCTCATCATCGAGAAAATGAAGTTGACTTTTATGGCATACTTGATGAAATCATTGAACTCTGTTATCTTGGACAACATTACATAACCATGTTCAAATGTCGGTGGTTGGATACAGAGAGAGGCGTGCGTGTTCATCCGACTCATGGAATCATCGACATTAAATGTAAAAGTGTTCTCGCAGTAAATGAACCATTCTTATTGGCTCAACAGGCATATCAAGTTTATTACGCAAAGTACTGTGCTACATCAAGAGACTTGACTGATTGGTGGAGTGTAATAAAAATCAAAATTCGAGACAATCAGTTTAGTCAAAGTGAATGTGCTTTCACTGATGTGCAAAGAATTGAAGTTTTTCAAGAGTACTCAAAATCAATCTTTTTTACAAAGAGACATGAGTATCGATGACGAAACCCCACATTTAAGAGTCGGTGATGACGATGATGTTAATGATGTCACATATGAATTTGAAATGGTAAGAGATGAAACAACTGTAACTCGAATGGATATCGATGATGTTGAGGAGGAATATGAAGATGACATTGACATATATGAAGATGATGATGAAGACGAACACTGATAGAATTCCATGGTATTTATATACAATCATAATATGTATATATGTATATATAATAGTAATTATCAATTATTTGCTAACATTAACATTTTCTGTTTCAGATGGACGACGCCACATTTCGTGAGTTGGCGGATGCTGACCTGACTTTCGATGCAGATGAGTTGCTGACAGATGACCCTCAGCCTGCAGGCGCTCCAGGGAGTACGCAGAGGGGGCGCGGTCTTGCACGATTGATGATTCCTGACCCCGTCCCCGAGCGACGTCCACGTCTTGGGTTTGATCCACGCACACGGAGGTGTGATAACCTGTGTGATAACCTGTGGATTTGACTAAGATTTCATTAATCTATTCACATAATAAATGTTTATTATTTTTACAGTTTTCCGCATATAGCAGTCGGACAGGGCAGCGCTATTTTGCGCAACTATTTCTCTCAGCCGTGGACCACATGGGAGCAGATTCCCATTGATGTGCAGCAGGCCATGTTCGGCCATTGGTTGGTACGTACGTAAATAAATAATTTTTATTTTGAAAATTATTTAACTTGATATTTTGATTTATTTGTAGGGTTTATGATATCCGATCGAGGATACCATGCGTGACGCCATCCACGAGGCACGGGAGGTGGCCATGCGTGATCGCCTTCGTCAGTTTTTGCACTATTTAAAAAAAGCTGCGATGAAGAAAGCAGGAGTGTCAGATTTTGACGAGTCATGTAGAGCACACCGACCAGAGTACATTTCATCCCATGTATGGGATAAATTATGTGCGCACTGGTTGAGTGGTGCCTTTCAGAGGAGATCATCGGTGGGGAGGCAGAATCGGGGGAGACAGGAGGTGACTCATCGAGCTGGGAGTCGTTCTTTCAGTACTCATAGACAGCATCTGGTACGTACATTATTTATAAATATTTTATATAACTATAAATATTAACAGTTTATTTTTTATTCTTATAGGCTGTCGAGCACCCCGATATTACAGAGTACGATGTATATCGGAGGATGTATAGTGATCCTGCTACTGGGGAGCTCAGAGGTGATCGTCAGCATCACATCGTTGTCAGTATTATTTGTTTTCAAGTTTAAAAATTAACTGCATATAATATATTCACAATTTTAATTTTAAATTGCAACTATAGGAGTCATATGAGGCCGCAGCGTCACAGGCCCGGCCTAAGAGTCAGGCCGAGTCATCAGATCAGACCACTGGCCGTCAGTTTGATGAGGCGGCATGGATGCAGGCCACCCAGTATGCCTTCGAGAAGGGCCGGGTAGTTGGTATCGGCTCTCGACTGACTCCCGGAGATTATTATGGCAGTGCTGCGATGTCGGCGTCCAGCTCGAGAGGAGCTCGTGCATCTTCTTCTACTACACAGTATGATGATCAGTTGCGATCTCAGACTGCACTGATAGAGAGTCTCCGACAGGAGCAGGAGCAGATGCGTCAGCAGCATGAGGAGCAGCGTCGACGCCAGCAGCAGCTGTACGAGGAGCAGACGAGTCGGTGGCAGTAGCAGCATCAGGAGCAGATGAAGTACATGCGCCGACTCACTCATGCTTTAGGGATGGAGTTTCCTCCACCACCATCTGTAGATCCCCCACCTCCCCCCCTCCTTCAGATTAGAGTTTGTATTTATGTTATAAAATTTGTGAAATCAAAATATGATTTTTTTTCTATTCGTAGTTTCTGTCTCATTATAAAATATTAATAATATTATATTTTTAAATAACAATATTAATATGAATAATAATATTATTTATATTTTATAATATTAAATTTTATATATATATTAAAATTTTATAATATTATAATTTAATTATATTTTTTTGTAATACTTGAATTATTTTAATTTTTGAATGTAAAATAATTCTATTATTTTTATATTAATTAAAATAACTTATTAATATTTTTTTTATTTATGAATTATAATTCTAATATTATTATATTAATTAAATCATTTATTAATATTCTATTATTTTTTATTTTTGAATTATAATTCTATTATTATTATATTAATTAAAATAATTTATTATTTTTATTTGTGAATTATAATTCTATTATTATATTAATTAAAATAATTTATTAATAATTTATTTTTTTTATTTTTTTAATAGTATTTGCGGCGGGATACTTTGCCCGTCACAAATATTATTATTATTATATGCATTAAAATAATTTATTAATAGTTTTTTATTTTTTTTTAAAATAGTTTTTGCGACGGGTCCCGTCGCAAAAACTATTTTAAAAGTTTTTTACAAATATACGGAGTACTATTTGCGACGGGGAGAATACCCGTCGCAAAAAAAGGCTTTAGCGACGGGCCCGTCGCAAATAAGTGTTGTTGCGACGCCGTTTTCAGCAACGGACCATTTGCGACGGGATCCCGTCGCAAATGACCCATCGCAAATACCTGTTTTTCTAGTAGTGTACACCAATCCAACAATTGAAGTCCAACAAAAATGGTTCAAATTGAAAACAATGGATGTGGATGCTCAAACCAAGGTTGCCGTTGTGAGTCTGATTGATATCGCGTGGGTGAGAAGGTCGAGTTTAGATGGGTTTTGGCGAATTGAGGAGGATTGTCACGACCCCCTCCCACCAAAGATGCCCCTCCTGAGCTGGCAATGGTGAAAGAGAGATAATGACCCCCGAGTCCCGCCTCCAGTAGGCCCCGGGGTGGCGACTATCACCAATGGTATGAGTTTTCACAAATATGAGAGACATTACCCTTTTTATTATTTCTGATCGGGAAATAGGACAAGTCAACCACCAAAAAGGAAAAGAACAAGTGTATAGAAATAAACCCAAACCAATCCCACATGCATGTTTAAATAGTTCTGAAACAAGGTACAAGTACAAGAAAGCTCAAAAAGTACAATACCAAAAGAAACAAGAGTACAACAAACTGCAATAACTCCAACTGTCCCAACTAGTAGGGTCCCGCACGACCCTGGTAATCCTCCTGGAAACCTGAAAGTAAACGTAGGGTGAGCATACAAGTATACTCAGTAGGGAAACCTAAAGCTCTCGTGCACAAGTGGGGAGACATCCTAATGTCCCGTGAGAACAACAGAAGAAACCAAAAACCTATCAAGGAATTCTATCCACCCAACCTCACCAGCCACGCTCACGAAAACACAAAACAACAGGTATTAGTAGTTTATATAAGAACAAGAGTATTGGGTACCCCACACCATTTTCCCACTGGTTATTGAAGACATCCTACGCATCCTACGCATCAGACCAATCCCGCCATTCTCACCGCAGTCCCACTGCCTCACCCCGCCCGCACACACCTGGGCCACATCCTCACGCAGTTCCACTGCCAAACCCCGCCCGCAAACACCTGGGCCACAACTGTCACACGTAACCACGCCTGCAAACACCTAGGCCAGAACAACCACCGCCACGCCCGAAGACACCTGGGCCTCATCCCGAAGACACTTGGGAAACCACCTGCCCGCACACACCTGGGCCAACCACCACACTACCCTGCCCGAAGATACTTGGGCTACCCGGGAAAGAGAGCAGAAAGGAGCTAATAACCAGCCACTAATAGAAGTGTTGGGAAAAACACCCTCCCCATGAAATGAGGGTGTTCGGCACTAAGTGCTCAACATGGGTGGGGTGCATAATGAAACATAAAACGTACAGATTTATATAAGTATAACAACCACTCAGCCCATCCTAAGGCTTCTACACAAAGATCTGAGCACGTGCCTTGGCACTGCTACTTCGAGAGTATGCACACAACAAATAATCCCAAAACCCCGTTTAATGTTTTCATGTTTCCACAACTTTAGTTATCAGTTTCTTAACTACCGGGCAACTATCAACAACCAAACTGGATCAAGCGTTCATAAAACATATCCCTGCCATCCACAAATCAAGTTAGGAAAACACAAGCAACACAAACAAGTTCCTTCTTATTAACCAACCAACCCCATTGATTATTATTCCTGTTCCATTACCATGCCCTACCATTCATCAACTCTTCCACTTTTATTTATTATTCACAACCCATAGTTCGTTCACATTCAAACTCATCCCTGCAGCCCCGCTGCCAACCACCATAACAACAATCACACCGAAACCCGTACATCATCATCCCTTTGATACCATTTATGGCAACCCCGCTGCCCGTTACCAACATAACATTCACACCAACCCACAACCAAGCCAACCGCAACCCCGCTGCTCACCCGATCCACAACAACCCACAAAACACCCCCTTCACATAAATAAACCCTAACCAGCACCCACATGTTTATTATTTCAGTTTGTTCAACCAGGGTGATCACACAAGGGTTCCAGGTATTTAATCAGCCAACTTTACGTGATTAACCAATTTCCACATTCAATAAAATTTTCATCAATAAGAAAATCCAGAAGGAGAGGACAACATTTAATTGCGTAAGCAAAGACCCCCAACGACCATGATTTTCAATAGGCAGAAGCTCATTCAATTCACAACATAATATCACAGGATATAAATAATGTAACTGCATTCACAAACTTCCCATCCCCATTATATAAGCCATTTATTATCTTTATTAAACCGGTTCAAATGTGTTTCACGTAAACAAGAGGACACCCACCCCGCATGATGCACAATCTAGAGAGACGAAGGTAAGATCCCTACCTCAATAGGTTCTGATGTCCTTCTATGAACACGACCACAACGATCACAAGGCTTCTCCCAGAACGACTGCACCCGCCAAGGACGCCGTTGCACCACTGAATCGACAACACAAGAAACTCCCTCAACACGGAGATCACATGCCGTAGCATGGAAAGAAAACTGGAGAAGTAGGATCAGAAAGAGAATACAAGAATAGAGGTTTAACATACCTTTTTAGAGTCGTTCGTCAAAGACTGTCGTTCCCGTCAATTATCAGCAGTCTCCTCGGTTGGAAACTGTGGAGGGGAAGTCGAAGAAGAGGGAACGGAACAGGGTGTACGATGTTCTCCTCGCTGACACGATCCCACAGTCACTGATGGATCGACGATCGGAGTCCAGATAAAGAAGTTAGGAGGATGACTTCTCAGTCGTCCAGGAGTGTCGCCGTGAAGAGAAGAAGAGGGGTCCGTAAATAACACGTGACCCTCTCTTATATAGGCAATGAAAAGGTAAAATGGTATGCATCGTGTATTAATGAATACATGACGTGGCCGTACAACTATTAGGTTGTTTGATTGGTCAACACACGACACATCATGCGGTTTCCATGCGTTTAATGATAATAATAATTTCAATTAATAATAGGTGTTTTATTGTCCCGAGACATGAGTCATAAAAAGGTATTCATTATTGGTCTTAAAATGACCGTCATAATTTCAGGGGTGCAACGTTACAGACGGTTCGCCATTCCAACACCGTATGAGGGAGATACGTTGGATACAAGATCCCGTAATAATAACAATATTATTATTATTGGGTGTTTCGTGGTCCCGAGCCACAAACCATAATTTAATATCCAACCTTAGACTTGAATTGATCGTATTAATGACGGGATCACATCGCCACCGATGACAAGTCAATCGGACGTCGCACGCGGGAGTTATGACGGGTCGAAGATTTAATAATAATATTAAATCTATTAATTCACGAGCGTTTCGGGTACCCGATCCGAAAACCTGAAAAAGACATCCAATATTGGACTCATAATTTTCGTCTCGAAGTCAGGGTCGCATTTCCACTGACGGTTCGTAAAACCGATGTCGCACGAAGAAGTTATGGACTGAACACGGTTTTCCCAACAAAATAATAATTACATTATTATATTATTATTATTTTATTTAACCATTTTTTTTCTTAACTCCAAATCAATCACGATTTGGGTCTCCTTTCACGCTAGAATCAAACCCCAATTCCCCCTTTTTCATTTATTTCTCTTTTAAATTTTATATCTCATTCTCTCTCCAATCTAATTTATTATCTTCCACAATTTCTTCTCCCCATTTTTCCACGCCCCAACAAAGTGGCGCCTCCTCTTATATTCCATACCCAACACGCCCCATTTTAAACCATTATCATTATTATTTTATTTTATTTATTTTTTTAACACAATTATAATAATAACATCTCTCATCTATCCTCATATCTCAAATCTCATCGCATTGAATTCAAAAACATAAATCTCATTAAATCTTTATTAACGGATCTTTCAAAATTTAACCCGACATTATTATTATAATTCTTTAGTATAATAATAATGACAAATCCCCAATTAAAATTTATTAAGTCTTCACCAATTATTGTTAATAATAATTATCATTATTGACGTTCGCCGCGTTGACCATGTCCGACCACCATTACGTCAACGGCGAGCAACCTCCCATTACACACATAATTTATTATTTATTAAAAAAAAAAGAAACCATGCACCTCTCCTCATTGAATTAAATGACAAAACAAAATTAATATAACTTACATATTCAACCCCTTTTTTAATACATTTAATTTCATTAACCTCTCGCACGTAGTTTTACGCCATCATTGTTATTTATTGTTTTCCAATAATAATAACAATTCATCAACTTATTTTATTAACTAATCACTGTTATTATTTTTAATAATGATAATATTTACACTCATCGAATTGACCACGTTAAACCACCCCGTTGGATATCTGAATCTGACCATGCCACGTCAATGTCGCATAACATCCGTCAATTTAATTATTTAATTCTATTTATTTTTATTTCACACTGATTAAATTGAAACCACTTTTATTAAATTAAAACCATTCAATTTAATAAACCCTTTATGTCATCATCATTATTATTTAACATATTTTTACGTTATCATCAGTATTAAAAATTATCATTATAACGTGCGTCGTGTTGACCACATCGATTTCAACAAAGGAATGGACCGGAGGGGTCCGGGCCATTACAAGGATCAAGCCATGCCTCTGCAAATCGAGCTGAGCTCGACGAATTCATAAATGTCACCCGAGACCAATTCGAAGGAATGCTAAGACGCGTTTGATGGCTGTCTTTCTTGTTTGTAGGTGTTCGTTTGAGGAGTAAAGGGCCTCGTTCATCCCTAATGTTGTGGCTGCAAGTTTGGAAGTGGACACACACTAGATGTTCGATGCAATGTTTCAATGAGCCAGTTATGCGAGGTGGTGACTCTAGGCTAGAGCTGCGCGAGTTGGGTAACACTTCCATTGTCCACTGCGAGTTTGACTAGCATGTGAAGAGGTTGATGTGCACGTCGAAATCCACTCAAGCAGGGGTCTGGAACAAACCGAAGACGGTAAGGCCTCTATGTTCTCCAATTCCCCGATTGCGCGTATGAAGATTGACACGCACCAACTTTTCGATCATTTGCCTAAAAAAGCTACAGTAGCAGGCACTAGGCATGTAATTCTAGCCCATCCCGATCCAACCCGGATCGGGTCAGGCAGAGTCTGCCTTCCAAAAAATTGGGCTGCAGACTACTATTCGGGCAGGGCCTGGCCCGCCCGAATAACCCAATGAGTCGGCCCGAGCTCAGCCTCGGGCCGGCCCGAACCATCGGGTCGGGCTTTTCGGGTCGGGCCACGGACAGGCCCCTGCGGGCATTTATTTTTTTCAAAATAATATATATAACGAGATATATATATATATAAATCGTTGATACAAACATATATATTTATATTTATATATATTATATTGCACTTAAAAATCGATCATATTACTGTTTGACATTTGATTTTTTTTAAGCGGACATGGAATTTGGGAGGGGGCGTGGAGTGTGGGTGGGGAGGGGGGATGAGTGTTTTTTTAGATTTTATTAATAACTTTGTTATATATATATATATATATATATCGTCCATTGTTGGGTCAGCCCGAACGTTGGGTCGGGCTGGGCTTTTCTACCTGGGTCATATATATATATCACTGATATATAATTATATATATATAATGTTAAGTCGTTGATATATATATACATATCGCTGATATTTATTATCTTATATATATATATTATGTTAAATTGTTGACACACATATTATATTGTACCTAAAAATATTAAACATTGTTTAACAAATAAATATATTATTTTTGATGAAAAAAATACATAACAATTAAACATTAATAAATTACACTTTTTGTGATGAGAAAAATAAATAAAATAGGAAAATATATTTAATAAAAAAATACATCATATATCTATTCCATTACAAAATTACATTATAGTAAACGTAAAAAAAAAATCAATCATCTGATGTTGTGTCTTCGGTAGGGCTTAACAACACATTGAGCTCATTATCAACGTTGATAAATTCTTGTTATCGATTTTGTGCATACAAATGACCCCTTGCGACTATAAGAGCTTTAACCATATGTGGTGTAAGTCGGGTACGATAATTACTCATAACTCCTCCACTTACACTAAATGTAGACTCAAATGCAACAAAAGAAATGAGAACACTAAGAACATCATAAACAATTCGTGTTAGTAAAGGCCTTGTTGATACATAATCTTTTCATTAATTCAAAATATCAAAATCATCTTCATTATCAACAGGTGGAGTCTAAATATCGTTAAAGTTTAGATGTGCCTGCGCTGGATGATTCAGAAAATTGTCTATTTTTTATAGTTTCTCATATATTTCCACTGCCATGAGAAGAATGTGTAGTTTGTGTGGCCCGTCTGCTAATATCAACACGTGTAATAATTTTATATTCATTATATAATTGTTCTAAAAAATAAAATATACCATCAAATTGAGATTCCTCGTCAAAAATAATTTCTAAAAATGTTTTCAGTCTAGTGTTTACACCTTGGATTCAATATAATTGCCCTTCTAAATATTATAGGCAACGACTCAAAATATTTATCAAATTTTTCTTTCATGACTGTAATAATGGGTATATAATATTCATAAGACATATTTTATAAAAAGAGACATTATATTTGTTAAAACATTAAAACTAAAACCGATCTAGGAATATATACACGTGGAAACAATTGAGTCGATTTTTAAAATACATGCAAAAAAATCTTTATATAGTTCAACTTGAGCCCAAACATTTTCTTCACGGATAATAACCCCTTCACGTACTGTTGTAGACTAAAAAAAATAAATCTATAGTTTTCCTTTGCTTTAAAGATAATTTTAACATATAATATGTGAAATTCCATCTATTTTCTATATCTAATTGTAATTTTCATTATTTCATATTTTTCTGTTGACAAATCCTTCTATATACTTGTACACAATTAGCAGAGCTATTATTAATACTAATGCATTTTCTAATAATGTCTACAGAATCTTTATAAATAGATAAATCATCTTTAACAATCAAATGTAAAATATGAGTACAACAACGGACATGAAATAATTTTCCATCACATGGTAATTGTAATGCAGATATAAGATATGTCATCCTATTATTATAATAGGATGCATTATCTGTAATAAGTGTAAATACTTTATTTTGCAAACCCCATTCAGAAACATGATCTCTTAATGCAACTCCTAGTGAATGATCAGTATATGGAAGTTCAACCAATTTGAATGAAATAATTTGTTTTTATTTAATTTCTAATCATTATCAATAAAATGAGTAGTAATGCATTGATATTTCATATGTTGATTAGAAGTTCATAAATTAGAAGTTCAACAAACATGTCCATTTAATTCTTTAAAAATATTTTTAATATCTGATTTAATATTGTTAAATTTTTGTGAATTTTTTTCTTATAGTATTCGGTGAAAAAGGTTTATATTGAGTAAATTTTTTTTGAACTAAATTAGTAAAATTTGGACATTCACTAGTATTAAAAAATTGTTCATTTTTAATTATATAATCAACTATCATATTTTGTGCACGTATAGGATCATAAGAAAAATTACTTAATTTATTACTTTCTAATCGCATTTGTGTTCTGATATCTGATTGATTGTTTCTAACATGTGCATTAACATGTCTTTTAAGGTGACTAGTGCCACTATTAGATGAACTACTAACTTAGCACAATATTTGCATTTTGCTTTTAATGTGCTTGTACCCTCATATTTATTAACATAATTTTTTTCAAAGTGATCCCAAACATTAGATTGATTTTTAGGTCTAGAGGACGATGCAATTTGAGGGTGACGAGACGAAGATGAAATAGGTGAACCAATTGGTCCAGGATCAAAAAATTGACGAAGATCCATTTTAAAAAATAAAATAAATTATAAACGTCAAAATAATAAATAAAATACCGAATTGAGTGTATGATGTAAACACAAAGTTGATATTGTTATGCACACATAACTTGAAAAAATAGAAGAATCACCACAATGACGTTTGCATAGCGTTGGCAGCAGCTCGATGGAAGAGGTGGACAATGTAGAGTAAAGAAAGGTAAAAATTAAATGAGGGGTAGGAGTTATTTATATGAAATATCCCATTTTTTTTGTTTTTTTTAAATATCAAATGGTCATTTGAACGTTTGGTTTTTCTTGGCTGCTCTACGTGTGGGGTGCAGAACAAGCCCTCTCAAATGATGACCGTTTGGCATTATATTTTTTTTAAAGAGTGAACAGGGAATTTGAGAGGGGGCAAAAAAATTAATATGACATTTGACCGTTTAAAAAAAATTTAATATGGAATGAGTTGCGGTGTGGGCACAATGGGTGTTTTTTTAGTTTTTATTAACAACTTTGTTTATATATATCCAGCTTGGTAAAATAGAGCCAGACGCACTGCCTAGACCAGTTGGTCCGGGCGCAGCCTTGAAAACTTGTGGTAGGGGGTTCGAGTCTCCCTACCGACAATTTCTTATATATATATTTTTTAGAGCGGACGGACTTTTACGAGTCGGGCTATTGGCCAGCGGGTCGGGTCGGGCCGATCCAGCCCGTGGGCCTGCTTACATAGGCCCAGGCCTAGCTCGAGCTCGGCCGACCCGAATCAAGCCTTTGTCGGGCCAGGCCACTCGGGCTTTCGGGTCGGTCTGCTCGGGCATTCGGGCCGGCCGATCGGAATTACATGCCTAGCGAGCACTGACGAGTTTATTTCATGATGAGTTCATCTGTGTTGGGTCATTGAAGATTAAGGGTCATCTGGGCCCGTATCAGTGCTGTCTCACCGAGTTGCTGATGTTGAACCTGTGTCCAAATCCCACCGAACTGAGTTGATCCTAGTTGAACTGTAACCCAAGCAAGCATGCACCTCTGGTCTAAGCAGCACACAAAAACGCTCGAAGAAGTGTAGTGACGTCGAGGCCCAGGCCTTCCATTTTTAAAGCCCTGGTGCAGTGACGACCAGACCCAGTATTCAGAGGCCCACTTTTAACACTAGCCTGACCTCATCAGTGGAAGACCGACACAAGATCAGTGAACCCAAACCAGTTTGCGAGTGGACTTAACACCTGAATCCACCCAGTTGCAGGTAGGCATGTAATTTCGGCTCGGCGGCCCGAAAGCCCGAGCAACCCGACTCGAAATCCCGAGCGTCCCGGCATGGCAAAGCCCAATTCGGGTCGTTGGTTCGTCGGGCCAGGCCTGGGCCTATGTAAGTAGGCCCGCGGGCCAGGTCGGCTCGACCTCACCTGGTGGCCCATATGAAGCCTGACTCGTAAAAGCCTGCCAGCTTTAAAAAAAATATTTGGGAAATTGCTGTTAGAGAGACTCGAACCCTCTACCACATGTTTCCAAGGCTGTGCTTGGACCAACAGGTCTAGGCGGTGCGCCTGGTTTTATATTACCAGGTTGGATATATATATATATGAACAAAGCTGTTAATAAAAACTAAAAAAACTAAAAAAAACCCGTTGCGCCCACACCCCCCAATTCCATATTTTTTTTAAACGGTCAAATACCATATTAATTTAAAAAAAGGTCAAATGCCCCTTCTAGGCTGTAGTGCATGCCAGCAAACCCCCCTGTTGCGTGCACCGCCACGCCACCTCTCCACAAATTCCATGTTTACTTCCAAAAAAAAATAATGCCAAATGGTCATATGACCGTTTGAGAGGGCTAGTTGCACACCTCACACATAAAGCGACAAAAAAAAAAAAAAAAACAAAAAAACCAAACGGTCAAATGAGTTTGACATTTTAAATAAGCAAAAAAATGGGATATTTCATTATTAATAACCCCTACCTTTTATTTATTTTTTACCTTTCTTTACTCTAAATTGTCCGACTCTTCTTTCGGGCCGCCGCCAATGCTACGCAAATGCCATTGTGGCGATTCTTCTACTTTTGCAAGTCGTGCGTGCATACCAATATCAACTTTGTGTTTGCATCATACACCCAGTTCAGTATTTTAATTATTATTTTGAAGTTTATAATTTATTTTATTTTTTAAAACGGGTCTTCGTCGATTTGTTGATCCTGAATCGATTGGTTCACCTAGTGTTGATATTCCATCTTCGTCTCATCACCCTTAAGTTGCATCGTCGTCTAGGCCTAAAAATCAATTTAATGTTTGAGATCATTTTGAAAAAAATTATGTTAATATATATGAGGGCACAAACTTATTAAAAGCAAAATACAAATATTGTGTCATGTTATTTAGTGGTTCATCTAATAGTGACACTAGCCACCTTAAAAGACATGTTAATGCACATGTTAGAAGCAATGAATCAGATATTAAATCATAAATGCAATTAGCAATTAATTAATTAAGTAATTTTTCTTATGATTCTATACACGCATAAGATATGATAGTTGATTATATAATTAAAAAAGAACAACCTTTTAATACTAATGATTGTTCAGATTTTATTAGTTTAGTTCAAGGAGTATTTACTCCTTAACATAAGCCTTTTTCGTTAAATTATACAAAGACTTTTTGCATGTATTTGAAAAATCGACTCAATTGTTTTCACATGTATATATTCCTATATCACCTTTTGTTTTACATGCTTTAACAAATATAATGTTTGTTTTTATAAAATATGTCTTATGGATATTATATGCCCATTATTACTGCCATTAAAGAAAAATTTGATAAATATTTTGAGCCATTACCTATAATATTTGGAAGGACAATTATATTGGATCCAAGGTGTAAAGACATTGGTCAGAAAACATTTTTAGAAATTATTTTTGATGATGAATTTCAATTTGATGGTATATTTTATTTTTTTGAACAATTATATAATGAATATAAAGTTATTACACCTGTTTATATTAGCCGACGACCCACACAAACTACACATTTTTCTCGTGGCAGTGAAAATATACGGGAAACTATAAAAAATAGACGACTTTCTGAATCTTCGAGTGCAGACACATCTGAACTTCAACGATATTTAGACTCTCTATCAGTCGATAATGAAGATGATTTTGATATTTTAAATTGGTGGAAAGATTATGAATCATCATGACCTGGACTAACACGAATTGCCTATGATGTACTTTGTGTTCCCATTTCTTCTGTTGCATTTGAGTCTACTTTTAGTGCAGGTAGACGAGTTATCAGTGATTATCATACTAATTACATCAGACATAGTTGAAGCTCTTATAGTCACAATGTGTCATTTGTATGCACAAGATCGACAATAAGAATTTAAATGTTGATAATGAGCTCGACATGTTGTTAAGCCCTATCGAAGACACGACATCAAATGTTTGATTTTTTTTTACGTTTACTGTATTGTGTTTTTGTAATGGAATAGATATACAATGTATTTTTTTATTAAATATATTTCTCTATTTTATTTATTATTCTCATCACAAAAATAAATACTGTAATTTATTAATGTTTAATTGTTATGTATTTTTTTCATCACAAATAATATATTTGTTAAACAATGTTTAATATTTTTAGGTACAATATAATATATATATATGTGTGTGGTTATATATCAACAATTTAACATAATATATATATATTAACAATTTATATATCACCGGCACGGAGGTCCTCCCCGTCGCCATCATCAGCAATTGCGGAGGACCTCCCCGCACTGCCATCCACCGACACAGAGGTCCTCCTCGTGCCAAGGACATTCCTTGTTCTAAAAAACCAACAATGGGGGCGGGTTGATCATATCCCTGCTCCCGTTACTCTACAGTGTGAGATGTCATTTCGGGCTCTATCGCCCCGTCGTACCGATGCTCCAGGCTTCCACGCCTTTCGGGCTACATCGCCCTGTCGTACCGGCGCTCCAGGCTTTCACGCCTTCTGGGCTCCATCGCCCCGTCGTACCGACTTTCCAAGCTTCTACGCCGTCCGGGCTCCATCACCCCGTCGTACCGACATTCCAGCCCAAAAAGTCTGGCTCGACCTGATGGTTCGGGTCTGCCTGAGGCCGGGCTCGGGCCGGTCCGGCTCGGCCCGAATAGTGGTCCGCGGCCTGATTTTTTTGGAGGGCAGGTGTTAACCATCTGGGTTCGGGTCCTGTTTCAGGTAATATTCCCCACGTGAGGCCTCACCCGCCTATATTGCATACTTACCAGCGGAGGGGTAAAAAGGGAAAAGGGGGACTAAGTTAGTGGAACCGTTCCTGGTGGGGACCAACGTACGTTTGGTCGGTACTTATAGCTTCGGCCAATGAAGTGGAGAGGGATCGGTTATCATACGAGAATTTTGTTGGAACAGACTGGGTGGGAGGCAGCGGCCTGACTCTCGGCTCCATCTTCTTCTCCATCCACGGCAGGGCTGGTGTCTTGGAGGTGGTCTCTCCATAATATCAAGCTGTTGTATCATCTTACCTTCTCAATTGTAACGCCGGAAATTGGTAATACCAATCCTAGATTTTCCTTCTACTTGTGTTACACTTGCTCGATTGTACACACGCACGGAATTACATAACAGTTTTTGGCGACCCTGCTGGGGAAGTCTGTGGCGATCATTCTTCTTCTTTCTGCTCATTCCGCTTGGCGCTGGCTGTAAGTTCTGGAGAGCTCTTGTATGCAAACAAGAATGGAACAACGTGTGGCGACGATCGAATCTAAAGAGAATATGGAGAGAATGATGCGAGGACAAAATGATAGCCAGCGTGTTGCTTTGGACGTAGCGTAACAAACAGAGGAGCGAGTCTTGCGGCGAATCCGAGACCTGGAGGAGCAGACCTTGGAGAGGTTGAAGGGAATGGAATTGCAGGTTGAGCGCGGATCAGAAAATGTAAAGCAGAGTCAAAGTGAGCAGAAAACTAAAGAAGGCAGAGACACGTGAACCTGAGAGTATGGGGAGCGCATGCAGAGAATACCAAACTTTGAGGTGACTGATCATCCAGATGAGCTGTGCGGCGTTACTAGGAAGGTGGAGTTACCAACGTTTGCCGAAGAAGATCCTTTGGGATGGGTAACCAAGGTGAAAACGTACTTTTTGATCAACTATACACCAGAGGATATGAAATTACATTACACCCAAATTTGCATGGAGGGCACGACCTTGTATTGGTTTTTGTCCTATTACAACACTACTCCAGGAATGACCTGGAATTCCTTTAAGTCGACACTGCTGGACCGATATGGCAGAAACACAGATGGAGATCCATTGAGGTTTTTGAAGAACTTGAGGTAGACAAGTTCAGTGGATGAGTATATAGAGGAATTCGAGCAGATTGCCTTAAGATTACCTGATTTTCCAGAAGCCTGGTACATGAGTTTGTTTATGGGTGGTCTGCGACCAGAGATTGAAAACCGGATTTCCACACACGAACCAACAAACAAATTTCGAATGTTAATTCTAGCAAGAAAGGTTTAAAGAGAACTGATCAGCGAGGGAGTATTTCGAGGGACACGAGCTCGGCCCATGGGGCCACCCTTGCATCGACAACCAGGGGTGTCAGCGGTGAATCCCCCTACTCCTCGACCGGTTATTGATCGAGCTCACCACGAGGAGTTGCGAAGGGCAGTTGGAGAAGACCATTGGAAAGGGGTGTGAGCTCTAAGTCGACAAGAGCGGGAAGAACGAAAACAAAAAGGGCTATGTTTCCGTTGTGGTCAACCATATGGGCCAATGCACAAGTGTCCATACAAGCACCTGCGGGTGCTGGTATGGGAATATGAGGAACCTGACGGACAACCGGAGGAAGAAGTTTTGTTGAATGCTGAAGGAGGTTCAGTAGTGAGTGCTGAGGAGGCTGATGAGCCACCTGGGGTACGGACAAGGGTGCAGGTGCAGCTTTGCAACTTGGGAAAGATAGGGGCTGATTCTATGATATTTGCCGGCCAAATTTCTGGGGTGCCGGTGCAGGTGTTAGTGGACAACGGTGCCAACCACAATTTTTGTTTCTAGGCGGCTCATCAAACTAGCTAAAGTGCCTGTCCATCCGACCAAACCATTTGGGATAATTCTCGGAAATGGCCCAGGAACCCTCTCACAAGGCTTATGCAAGAACCTCCAACTCAGTTTGGAAAATCTAAATGTTACTGTTGACGCTTTTGTTTTTGATACTGGGGGGCCTGATGTGATTTTGGGTATGCAATGGCTAACGAGCCTTGGTAGCGTTTTAACCGACTGGGGGCATAAGACAATGGAATTTACCTGGCAAGGGCAGGAAGTCTTGTTACAAGGAAAGGTGACAGAAAACGTGAACCCATGGAGGTTGCGAGATCAAGTGCAGTCTAGGACTCTTCTGGTGGAAGGGTGGGCTTGGTTGGCACGGATTCAGCTCCCGGCAGTGGAAAAAAAGTGACTTATCTACCCGGAATCAGTTAGAAGAAATACTGATCAGATTCTAGGCGATGTTTGACAAGCCACGAGGTCTTCCTCCGCAACGTGAGACGGACCATGCAATCCATCTTGAACCCGGAGCTACACCAGTTAGTATTCGCTCCTACAAGTTGGCCCATAATCTAAAGGATGAGGTTGAACAGCAGATTCATGATATGTTGGCATAGTGATAGAACCCGAAGAACCAACTGCTACATTTATGAAGCAGAACAGAGAATTACAGCAAGAAACAACAGAAGAAGAAATACATCTCGAGAGAGCAGAAGCTCCTCGCCCAAGCCTGCAGGCCGCTACCCAAGCCAGATGGCCGAAACTCTCAACTAATTTCTTCCTCCCCTTCCCTTCTCACCCCACGTACTGCTTATATAATTATTCTCCAGCCCCACAAGTGGGGTCTAGAACCTTCCCCCTAACAACTTAACAAACTCACCCCCAAAAGACCATTCTACCCCTTATTTCCTCCAGCTGGACAGCTGGTCTCTATCACTGCCACCATCCCGAAAAACCACCTTGTCCTCAAGGTGGTGGATCACGTAGGTACTCCAAGCAATCTTCCATATTCGGCGTCCTACTCTGGTGAGTTGGGTCGGAACAAGCAATATCGTCAACTGAGGACCAATCGGTTGTGTTGGGTCGTAGAGGATGGTAAGAGAGGGGGTAAATTGCCTTTTCAAAAATAATTAACAATTTAAAACAATTATCAATGCAGCGGAAATAAAAAGGCAAGACACAATTTGATAACGAAGTTCGGCTTAATTCCCAAGCCTACGTCTCCGCTCCCAACAAGAACCGTTGAGAGATTAATACGTCAGCTTGCTTTTTAATGGTTGTAGCAAGAAACCCACTAGCCGTTTTAAGGTAGGCTAGAACACCTTCGTACAACTTGCTTTTTTATTATGGTTGTAGCAAGAAACCCACTAGCCGTTTTAAGGTAGGCTAGAACACCTTCGTACAGCTTGCTTTTTTTTTTTATTATGGTTGTAGCAAGAAACCCACTAGCCGTTTTAAGGTAGGCTAGAACACCTTCGTACAACTTGCTTTTTTATTATGGTTGTAGCAAGAAACCCAATTGAAAGAAAGAATGGAAATGAGAGGTTTGTTTTAATCCAAACCCAATGAAGAACTAAACAAATAAAATAATACAAACACACGGAAGCTTTGAGCGCCAAAAGTGTGAGAGCAGCTGATGGAGAGGGAGCTCAAGTTTCAAGGATGGCAATGGATCACAAGAGGCCTTGGAGATTTGTCGTTAGAGCATCAAGACATCAAAATATTATTCGGTTGTATTCCCGGCATCCATGGTTTCTTATTTATAGGAGAAATACCCATAAACACTTCAATATGGCCGTTGGAGGGCTTCCGGAGCCGTTGGGGGTCAAAAGTACAAGTCTGGTCAAAGCCCAACGGCTAGTTTGACTGGGCACACCGGCTGGCCGGTGGTGTCTCACCAGCTGGCTGGTGGTCCACCGGCTGGCCGGTGCTGAGCTCCCGGCTGGCCGGTGGTCCAGACAGAGCAGACTTTCTGTCTGGGTTCCACCGGTTGGCCGGTGTCACCAGGCAGTGGGCAAGCCTACTGCCTGGGTCCTCCGGCTGGCCGGTGGGCAAGAACCGGTTGGCCGGTGCCCATACCGGCTGGCCGGTGCGCTAACACCGGCGGACCGGTGTCTCTGGCAGAAAGCAATGCTTCTGCCAGAGACCACCGGCTGGCCGGTGGGAATCCACCGGTGGGCCGGTGGACTCAGAGAGTCCACTATCAGCCTTCTTGGGCCAACTCCTGGGCAACCTTTTTTCTAGCATCAAAACACTTGAAAACAAGTTAGAACACGATGAGAGTGATTGTGATCATTAAAATCCAAGAGAGAGGGGTACAACAATCTCCCCCTATTTTGATGATCACAATCACAAAAGAGAAAGCTTTAAAAAGGATATGCCAATTGAAAACTTAAATAAACAATTTTGGACATGAAAATATATTAGAGATCATTTCAAAAAAAAATAAATTGAAGAGATGTACCATGTATTGAAAATGATCTTAATCTAAAGAGAATGAGTCATTTTGAAATTGTAACCATAGGTCATTTTTTTTAAAAGGAACAAAAGAAATCAATAACTTACCGGTTTTAAAAAAAATTTGAACTTTTAAAAAGAGCACTTTAATCAATTGAAATATGAAACTAGTAAACAGAGAAATTTCTCCCCCTTTGGGATTATCAAAATAGGAGGGAAAAAGGGGAAAAAAAATGAGAAGAAATTAGATAAAAAAAAAAGAGGTAAGCAATGACAACAAAAAAAATATGATAGATAAGACAACTTGAAAGTTATAAAAGATGAAACGTTACATACAAAGACAAGTCAAAAACAGGAAAGGCTCTATTTAATAGTGCTCATTGACGAATCATTCCTAACTCCCCCTTAATAAAATCAAAACGTTCAACCGGGAGCGGTTTGGTAAAAATATCAGCTAATTGGAAATCAGTAGAAATGAAGTCCAAAGTGATATCCCCTTTTTGAAAATGGTCACGAAGGAAATGATGCCTTAAGTCTATATGCTTTGTTCTAGAGTGTTGTATTGGATTCTTAGAAATACTAGTGGCACTAGTGTTGTCACACCGAATAGGGACATGATCGTAGGAAAGGCCATAATCTAAGAGAGTGTGCTGCATCCAAATAATTTGGGCACAACAATTCCCAGCGGCTACGTACTCGGCCTCGGCAGTAGAAAGAGCAACACAGTTTTGCTTCTTGCTACTCCACGATACAAGGGACTTGCCTAGCAGATGACAGGTTCCACTAGTACTCTTTCGATCTAATTGACATCCGCCAAAATCAGCATCCCAATATGAAGAAAGTTCGAAAGAAGTATTAGAAGGATAAAATAAACCAATGTTTTTGGATCCTCTTAAATACCTAAAAATCCTTTTGACCGATTTAAAATGAGATTCTTTGGGATTGGCTTGAAAACGAGCACAAAGGCAAACACTGAACATGATGTCAGGACGGGTCACAGTTAGGTAAAGTAGACTCCCGATCATACTCCTATAAAGCTTGTTATCAACCGGTTTCCCGACTTCATCTAACGTAAGCTTACAGGAAGTACTCATGGGGGTACTAATTTCCTTTACTTGATCCATACCAAAACGACTTAAGAGCTCGTTTGTGTATTTGCCTTGGCTTAGAAAAATACCTTTTGAATTTTGAAAGATTTGAAAACCGAGAAAAAATTTCAATTCCCCCATAAAGCTCATTTCAAATTCTTTTCTCATTAAATCTGAAAAATCAGTACAAAGTGATTCTTTGGTAGAACCAAAGATAACGTCATCGACGTAGATTTGGACGATTAAAAGATCTTTTGAAGTGTGTTTTAAAAAGAGGGTACAATCAGCTTGACCCATTTTAAAATCATTTTCTAAAAGGAATTTTGTTAACCGCTCATACCAAGCCCGAGGGGCTTGCTTTAAGCCATATAGAGCCTTGGTTAATTTAAAAACATGATTTGGAAATTTTGGATCTTCAAAATCGGGAGGTTGTTCAACAAAGATTTTTTCTGAAATAAAACCATTTAAAAAGGCGCTTTTAACATCCATTTGAAAAAGTTTGAAATTTAAGTGGGCGGCGAAAGCCAACAAGATCCTAATGGATTCCAATCTAGCAACGGGCGCAAAGGTTTCACCATAATCAATTCCTTCTTCTTGATTATAGCCCTTAGCTACTAGGCGAGCCTTGTTATGGGTTATATTTCCTTGATCATCAAGTTTGTTCCTAAAAACCCATTTAGTGCCAATAATTGGATGATCATTGGGTCTTTCAACAAGAGTCCAAACATCATTTCTAGAGAATTGATTTAGTTCATCTTGCATTGCAAGAACCCAATTCTCATCATTAATGGCATCATTAATGGTTTGAGGCTCTAGGTGAGAAATGAAGGCTTGATGTTCAACCTCGTTGAGGATTGATCTTCTAGTTTGAGTACCGGCTTGAAGATCACCTATAACATTTTCTAATGGATGGTCTCTAGAAGGTTTCCAAACCTTAGGCAAGGTGGAAGGCAAAGAAGGTGAAGAAGGTTCATGATCATCATCCTCCTTGAGAGGAGAAGATGAATCATTTAATTCAAGTTTATCAAGTTTATCTTCAACATCTTCAATGACCGGATGGGGTTTTGGAAGATTTTCATCAAACTTGACATGAGATGATTCTTCGATGGTTTTTGAACGTTTGTTGAAGACACGATAGGCTTTGCTTGAGTTGGAGTACCCAAGAAAAATACCTTCATCGGATTTGACATCAAATTTCCCTAGGTTCTCTTTTGTGTTAAGGATAAAGCATTTACAACCAAACACTTTAAAATAACCAACTTTGGGCAATTTGCCTTTCCAAAGTTCATAGGGGGTTTTCTTAAGAAGGGGTCTTACAAGGACTCTATTGATAGTATAACAAGCAGTGTTAACTGCCTCGGCCCAGAAAAATTGAGGGAGGTTGAATTCACTAAGGAGGGTTCGAGCAATTTCTTGGAGAGTTCGGTTTCTCCTTTCAACCACTCCATTTTGTTGTGGAGTCCTAGGGGCAGAGAAGATGTGATTGTATCCTTGAGAGGAACACAATTCATCGAATTCTTTGTTCTCGAATTCACCTCCATGGTCACTACGGAGCGATATAATTTTATATCCTTTTTCGTTTTCAACTTTCCTAGAGAATTTCAAAAAGGTTCTACAAGCATCATTTTTATGAGCTAAAAAGAAAACCCAAGTGAAACGAGAAAAGTCATCTACTAGGACAAAGGTATAAGATTTTCCACCTAGACTTGCTACAGGGGTAGGACCAAAAAGATCAAGATGTAGGAGCTCAAGAGATTTTGAAGTGGACACTTCCTTCTTAGATTTGAAAGAAGACTTGTGTTGCTTGCCAAGTTGGCATGGCTCACAAATCAAATCTTTCTTAAACTTAAGTTTAGGAAGGTCACGGATGAGCTTGTTCTTATTAAGCTTTAGAAGTGAATGAGAGCTACAATGCCCCAACCTTCTATGCCAAAGCCAAGACTCATTGTCAAGAGCACTTAAACATTTAACATTTTGGCTAGCTAAAGACTTTAAATCAATAATGTAAACATTTTGAAAACGGGAAGCAGAAAATATCAATTTGTTTTGAAAATCAAACACATTGCATAAATCATTTTGAAAATTCACCGAAAAACCACTATCACAAAGTTGACTAATGCTAATTAGATTATGTTTTAAACCTTTAACAAATAAAACATCTTTAATTAAAGAGGTGCTACCAAATCCAATGGTACCTATTCCGACGATCTTGCTTTTTGAATTGTCACCGAAGGTGACGTATCCTCCATCGAATTCTTCAAGGGAGTTGAACTCGGAGGGATCGCCACACATGTGCCTCGAGCATCCGCTGTCGAGATACCACGAGCCTTTCGAAGTCCTACTTCTTTGGCGTTTATCCTACAAAATCAAGAGAGAATAGATTTTGGTACCCATATAAGTTTGGGTCCGGAAAGATTAGCTAAAAGAGACTTTTGAACCCATATTTTTCTAGAGGGTTGCCATCTAAAATACTCATCCGAGTAGGTAATGGTTTTGGGGCTTCCATACCTTGCATTTTTACAATCACATTCATAAATCATGTGCTCAGTCTTTTTACAATAATTACAAAATTTATATTGAGAGCTCCCCCTTACAAAAGTAGTGGGTGCTCTAGAAGAAGTGGCTTGTTTGTTAAAGCCAAGTCCATGTGTTGTTCTAGCCGAACGCTGAGAACCTAGTAATTTGGTCAAATTTTGTTCACCTTGGGTGAACTTGGCAAGAGACTCCCTTAGATCTTTAATGGTTGAATTCAAAGAATCAACATTTGGAATATCTTGGATCTTAAGGGTAAGTTCCTCATTCTTTTTGAGAAGTTGTTTTTTTTCAGAAATGAGAATTTTATTTTTCTTTTTCAAAGCCATAAATTTAGAGGTAAGTTCGTGAAAACCTTCCTCTAATTGATCTCTCGCATTTTGGAGATCTTCATAGGACATGTCATTATTGAAAGAGGAAGATGAGGAAGAGGAGTCGGAAGAAGATACCTCATCAAATGCCATTAGGCATTGTTCACCTTCATCGCTTGAGTCGCTTGAAGACATGGAGTCATCACTTGCACTCCATGTGGATGCTTTGAAAGCCTTCTTGTTTTTCTTTTCTTTTACCCTTTTCTTGAAAATGGAGCACTCCGGTTTGATGTGACCTTTCTTTCCACATTCAAAGCATTTAACTTCATTCTCCGCTTTGGGCTCTTCCTTTCGTGCCCTTCGAAAGTTCTTTTTCCTCATGAATTTGCTCATTTTTCTTGCTAGTTGAGCAATCTCGGATTCGCTATCAGCGGGGGAGCTTTCTTTGCTTTGAAAGCAATGTTCTTTTTCTCCTTGAAGGTTTTACCTTCTTTATCGGCTTGCCTCTTCATGGTGATCTCGTAGGTCATGAGTGATCCAATGAGCTCTTCAACCGGCATTTTCTTGACATCTTTTGCTTCTTGAATTGCGGTCACCTTTGGTGCCCATGAGCTTGGTAGGACCCAAAGAATCTTCTTGACCATCATTTCTGCAGAAACATCCTCACCAAGAGATTTTCTTCCATTGCAAACGTCAGTAAAACGAGTAAACATTTCAGTAATTGATTCGTGTGGGTGCATGGTGAAACTTTCAAAATCTTGGCGATACATGTCTAATCTAGTGTCTTTGACTTTGTTAGTGCCCTCATGGGTTACTTCTAAAAGTTTCCAAATTTCATAAGAAGAGGAGCAAGTAGAAACACGGTTGAATTCATTACGGTCTAGCCCACAATGAAGAGCATTCATGGCTTTGCCATCAAGCTCAAAGTTGGCAATGTCTTCGGGGGTCCATTTGGACTCATCCTTGTTAGATAAAGTATAGCCTTGCATTACAATCCTATAGATAGAATAACCAATGCTTCTAAGAAAAGTAATCATGCGAGTTTTCCAATAAGTGTAATCGGTTCCATCAAAGAATGGAGCCCGAGTCATAGAATACCCTTCGGGAGCATGCGAGGAATTAGCCATCACTAAGGATCTTAAGTTTGTAACCGGTTAAGGTATTACACAAACGCTCCCTCTGATACCAAATGTTGGGTCGTAGAGGATGGCAAGAGGGGGGATGAATTGCCTTTTCAAAAATAATTAACAATTTAAAACAATTATCAATGCAGCGGAAATAAAAAGGCAGGACACAATTTGATAACGAAGTTCGGCTTAATTCCCAAGCCTACGTCTCCGCTCCCAACAAGAACCGTTGAGAGATTAATACGTCAGCTTGCTTTTTAATGGTTGTAGCAAGAAACCCACTAGCCGTTTTAAGGTAGGCTAGAACACCTTCGTACAGCTTGCTTTTTTATTATGGTTGTAGCAAGAAACCCACTAGCCGTTTTAAGGTAGGCTTAAACACCTTCGTACAACTTGCTTTTTTTTATTATGGTTGTAGCAAGAAACCCACTAGCCGTTGTAAGGTAGGCTAGAACACCTTCGTACAGCTTGCTTTTTTATTATGGTTGTAGCAAGAAACCCAATTGAAAGAAAGAATGGAAATGAGAGGTTTGTTTTAATCCAAACCCAATGAAGAACTAAACAAATAAAATAATACAAACACACGGAAGCTTTGAGCGCTAAAAGTGTGAGAGCAGCTGATGGAGAGGGAGCTCAAGCTTCAAGGATGACAATGGATCACAAGAGGCCTTGGAGATTTGTCGTTAGAGCATCAAGACATCAAAATATTATTCGGTTGTGTTCCCGGCATCCATGGTTTCTTATTTATAGGAGAAATACCCATAAACACTTCAATATGGCCGTTGGAGGGCTTTCGGAGCCGTTGGAGGTCAAAAGTACAAGTCTGGTCAAAGCCCAACGGCTAGTTTGACTGGGCACACCGGCTGGCCGGTGGTGTCTCACCAGCTGGCTGGTGGTCCACCGGCTGGTCGGTGCTGAGCTCCCGGCTGGCCGGTGGTCCAGACAGAGCATGCTTTCTGTCTGGGTTCCACCGGCTGGCCGGTGGTCATCCACCGGTTGGCCGGTGTCACCAGGCAGTGGGCAAGCCTACTGCCTGGGTCCTCCGGCTGGCCGGTGGGCAAGAACTGGTTGGCCGGTGCCCATACCGGCTGGCCGGTGGGAATCCACCGGTTGGCCGGTGGACTCAGAGAGTCCACTATCAGCCTTCTTGGGCCAACTTCTGGGCAACCTTTTTCCTAGCATCAAAACACTTGAAAACAAGTTAGAACACGATGAGAGTGATTGTGATCATTAAAATCCAAGAGAGAGGGGTACAACAGATTGTTGTCCCATATATGGCGCCCGTGCCCCAGGTGCACACCAAGCAATCTCCCAGATGGATCTTCCAGCACTGTAGACCCTTCGTGTGTGATGCGACTCGAGCATAGCTACTTTCCAATCAATTTTCCATATAGTCATTCCCGGATGATGAGCAGCCGACAGAAGGTCTGACAACGGTTTGTGATGTTGCTCCTTCCGGTGAGAAGGTTCGTGAGTCGCCATGTTCCTCCAACAACTTTCAATAGTCCCCACCAAAATCACCAGACTATCAGTGTGGTCGAGCAAATGTGTTGCCACCCTCATGGCGCATCCCTTCACGGTCAACTCATCCCCCTGGAGTGACGGCCCCTCCTGATGGCATAGTTCCTTAACTGTCAGATGTCCCACTCTACAGGCGGACGAAAATACCACCGTCGATGCCGGTCTGAACAGAGCTGCCCCATCACGCCCTTGTGTTGCAATTGCATCAAGCACTGTGGAATGCACCGCAAGCAATGCGGACACTTGAGCAGGCAGTTCCTCATGCTCCTCTGTTGTGTCAAATCCCAAAGTTGATGAAGCTTGCTCCAAAGTTGGTGGTGTCTGGTCTAGGAGTTCTGTTTGTTGGACTCCGATAAGCGGCCAATCTGATTTGGTTATGATATTTGGTGGTTGTACGTCACTAATGGTATCTGCCAGCTCCGCGAAAGTATTCCGAAAATCTGTCTCATGAAAGCACTCCATTAATTCGTCTCTGAACATGGACCATGACGCATCTGGGTAGACTTCCAACACCACGTTACACCAATAAGTCGCGACTCCTGCCATAGCTACCCGAGCAAGGAGAATCTTTGATTCCTCCGGAATCCGGTGGATAGAGAAAAACCATTCTGCTCGTGTGATCCAGCCCCTAGGATCCCTCCCATCGAACACCGGTAGCTTCTTCGGGACCATGTCCAACTGCTCGTCATCCAAGAACTGTTGCTTCCCCGAGCGACAAATGGTTGCAGTGAAATAATTACGGAATGCCGCCTGCTCTAGCGCTTCTTGCTCCCGGCAGTGTTGGAGCTGCTTTAAGGATTCAACCGTCGTGGTTATTGCCCCAACCGATGAAGTCAAGTTTGCCAACGCAGCTTCCACAAGCCCTATGCGTTGTTCTGTGGTGTCCAATCGCGCCTCCATCGGAATTGGTTCTCCTCTGGCAAGAGAAAATCCAGTCGCGCCCCCTTCCTGTAGAAAAAACTTTTTGGTGTGTGTGGCCCCTGCAGCGAAACTGAAGGCGCCGCTCTCTCCGGGTGATGTCATTCTATTTTTTTTTACATAGTCGGACCCCCCCTTGTTTTTGGTCTTGCGTGTCCCACCCGAAGCAGGAAAAAAAATCGGGCCGCCCCCTACTTTTCTTTTCTTTCTTTTTTCTTTTTTTTTCTTCTTTTTTTTTAGTTATTTTCCTGTAGCGCAACTGTACCTGTGCGGAAAAAAAAAGACAGGCCGCCTCCTCCCGCGCGATCGGAAGATCCTGGTGCGTTCCCCTCCTACGCGATCGGATCTCCAGGCACGCTCACCTCATGTGCGAGCAGAAGTGCGAGCGCCGCCGGGAACGAGAGTCGCACGTCGTGCGAAGCCGCCGCCGCTAGTATCGGCCCGTCGCGGCCGATGGAGAGGAAACCCGCGCAACAATGTCGCGTTGGGTGCGGGACTCCTTTGGAATGGAAGGGCGCCTACATGGCGCACCGTCGGACGTTGCTGCCCACGCAAAATGAGAACGGATGCGCGAGCTGAAAGTCCCGACGCGCTCACCTCTGGCGCAATCGGAAGGTCGAGACGCGGAGAGAGAAACGGACAGGGGCACCTCCTCCAGTCGCACGCTGCCAGACGATTTTCGGCAAAACGTTGTGGCGAGAGTCTCCGTCAGCAGCGGTCGCCTCCAGCGAAGTCGACACCGCCGTGGTTGACGACGCGTCCGATTGGCCCGAGAGTCAGCCGCGTTACACCAGGGCAAAACCAGAAAAGCCAACTCGGATGAAGGCTGGAACGACTGCTGAGAGTGCGCGCCTTCGGAAACCCGCGTGTCTGCTTCTGAGGAAAGCGGCGATGCAGTGGAAAATAGAGGAGAGAACGACAGTGAAGCAGTCGGATCGCACGAATCGTCCCGTCTGAAACTAGCAGTGCGCCGTCGTTGATCTACGAGAAGGCATCCTTCAACCGTTGTTTGCACCTCCTCGTTGCATCTCCACAAAAACGAGCGATATCTGTCGTGGAATGCAACGGCGAGGCAGAGAAACGTGAAGAAACAACAGTAGCTCCTGTGTGAAAGACGATCCTGTCGTGCGAGTATGGAAGAAAGCGGCAGGTCGGACCAAATGATAGAACCCGAAGAACCAACTACTACATTTATGAAGCAGAACAGAGAATTACAGCAAGAAACAACAGAAGAAGAAATACATCTCGAGAGAGCAAAAGCTCCTCGCCCAAGCCCGCAGGCCGCTACCCAAGCCAGATGGCCGAAACTCTCAACTAATTTCTTCCTCCCCTTCCCTTCTCACCCCACGTACTGCTTATATAATTATTCTCCAGCCCCACAAGTGGGGTCTAGAACCTTCCCCTAACAACTTAACAAACTCACCCCCAAAAGACCATTCTACCCCTTATTTCCTCCAGCTGGACAGCTGGTCTCTATCACATAGGGGATCATCCAACATAGTTGCAGCCCGTTTGCTAGTCCTATAATCCTCGTTAAGAAAAAGGACGGAAGTTGGAGAATGTGTGTCGACTATAGGGCAAGTTTCCTATACCTATAATTGAAGAATTGTTGGATGAGTTGCACGAAGCGTCTTATTTCTCCAAGTTGGACTTGAAGTCCGGATTCCACCAAATCCGGCTCCGTTTGGCAGATGTTCACAAAATAGCCTTCTGGACACACGAGGGACATTATGAATTTCTTGTCATGCCGTTCGGTTTAATGAACTCTCCGACTACCTTTCAGTCCACCATGAACCAGATATTTCGGGAACGTTCGAGAAAAATTGTCTTGGTCTTCTTTGATGACATATTGATTTTTAGTAAAACTTGGGAGGAACATTTGAACCATTTGGAGACAGTTTTTCAAGCGTTAGCAGAAAAATCAGCCCCACCTTAATAAAAAAAAGTGTTTCCTAGCTCAGCAATCTGTGGAGTACTTGGGTCATGTCATTTCCGCTGAAGGTGTCTCGGTAGATCCCGTGAAAGTAGAGTGTGTGCTCGGCTGGCCACGACCACAAACTGTAAAAGGAGTCCGTGGGTTCTTGGGGCTGACAGGTTATTATAGGAAATTTGTTGAAGGGTATGGAAAGTTTGCTAAGCCACTTACAGAGCTGACCAAGAAGGATAATTTTCACTGGACAACCGAGGCTGAACAATCCTTTAATACCCTTAAAAAATGTTTGGTTACAGCTCCCCTTCTCGCCCTGCCTCACTTCCAGCAGCCTTTTACTGTTGAATGTGATGCTTCGGGTCAGGGGATAGGAGCTGTTCTCATGCAGTCTGGACGCCCAATTGCCTATTTCAATAAAGCTTTAGCTGATGCAAATCTGTCTAAATCAGTGTATGAAAAGGAGGTCATGGCTCTTGTCCTAGCAGTGCAACATTGGAGGCAATACCTGGTCGGAAATCGTTTTCTAGTTTATACAGACCACAAGACTCTGAAACATTTACTTAGTCAGCGCTTGCACACTGCCAACCAGCAGGATTGGCAGGCCAAGCTTTTGGGGTTTGATTTTAAAATTATTTATAGACCAGGCCGCTTAAATCTGGCAGCCGATGCGCGTTCCCACTGGGCTGTTGATACTCTTGATTCCAGCCTAGAAACCATCACTTTGGGGTCAGCGGTTTCTGAACCTCTATGGCTAGAGTTGGATGTTATTAAAACAGAAAACCAGCAGGATCCGATGCTTCAGAACCTCATTACCACTGTCCCAACTAAGCCCTTTTCTCAGCCCCAATATTCAGTCCGTCATGGCTTGCTCTACTTTCAAAACAGGCTTGTGCTGTCTCCTACATCTAGCCTAATTCCGAAGTTCCTCCATTATTACCATACCTCTCCGGTTGGGGGCCATGCAGGATTTCACAAAACCTATAAAATTTTGGATGCAGGTGTGTTTTGGAGGGGAATGAAAAAGCAGATTCAACAGTATGTACGTGAATGCGACATCTGCCAACGCCATAAGACTCAAATTTTATTTCCAGCGGATCTCCTCCAACCCCTACCGATTCTAGAACGGGTTTGGGAAAACATTTCAATGGATTTTATTTATGGACTGCCCAAATCCCAAAGATACAGTGTGATTTTGGTGGTCGTAGATCGTTTCACCAAGTATGCACACTTTATGTTGTTGCGTCATCCCTACACTGCTAAGGTGGTGGCAGATTTATTCATCACAGAGGTGGTATGCTTGCATGGCATTCCTAGTTCTATTCTGAGCGACTGAGACCCTGTTTTTGTCAGCAATTTTTGGAAGGAGCCCTTCCGTTTGGAAGGCACCACATTCAAGATGAGCTCTTCCTATCACCTCTAGACGGGCAAACAAACAGAAATTGTCAATAAATGTCTTGGAACCTATCTCCGCTGTTTTGATTCTGAACGCCCTCACACATGGACTCATTAGTTGCCATGGGCCGAGTATTGTTACAATATCGCTTCCCATTCTTCCACCAAAATGACTCTGTTCGAGGTAGTGTATGGCCGGCCACCGCCTAGTGTCCAACATCCTGCACGAGACTCTACTTCGGTTGACACAATGTCTACACTTCTTGCTGAGCGGGATCAGCTGATAGAACAACTCAGACACAATCTCACCCGAGCTTAGCAGATTATGGTTCATTCTGTTAACAAGCACCGTCGGGACGTCACCTTTAACATCAGTGATCTTGTTTTTCTTAAAATCCGGCCCCCAATTCAATCTTCCAAATTTCCCAAGCACACTTCTAAACTGGCAACTCGTTATTATGGACCTTTTCCTGTTGAAGCCCGAATCAGAAGTACAACTTATAAATTGACCTTGCCCGCTACAACTCGGATGCACCCCGTTTTCCATGTGTCTCAACTCAGGCAGGAAGCAGGAACTCATCCAGTCCACACCGACCTACCAGAAGTGTGGGACAATATTTCTTCCATCGGACCCCTGCTTGAGACAATTTTAGCTGCTAGGTCTGCATCAGGACATCTGATGTAATGTCCTAGAATTTCTGTGTAATTTTTTCTTAAATTATATGGAATTATTCTGAGACCAGACGCTCTGACGATACCTGATTCTGAGGTCCGGTGAGTCCGGAATGGAATTTTGAACTTTTTTTAAGTTCATTTAAGTAAACGTGCGAGCATGTTTTTTCTAACTCTTTAACCGGTGCTCAGATCGAAAATCCGAAGGCACCGTTGAACTCAGAATGGTGGGATTCGCCTAAAATGGACCTAACTTCGACCGGCGCGGGTCGAGGGAAAAAGTTAAAAATAAAATAAACTTATTTATTTTATTTTTTTCTGGATTTTCAAATCGTTGCAGCTCAACGGGTTGCCAACCAAACGAAACTGAATACAATGTTTCATTTAATGAAACAACATAATGACGTGGCGACGCAGCGTAACAGAAAAGCTGCGACGCGTTTCTCTATTAACGAGATAACACGTTGGGGAAATCAATTAGTGAAATTTCTCTGACGAATTGATGGCGAGAACTCTCTCCAACGACGAACGCTGGCGGATCATTGACGACTTCGACGCATCTCGAAGAACAGGACCAGTGAGTGACGAACGCCTTCGACCTTTTGAATCTTCGTGGGCAAACTGACGGACCAGGCAGGGTGCGGCCCGCCCCAGAGGGCCGGACCCCAGCGGGCCGGACCCGCCCCATCGGGCCGGATCCGGGGCCGACCGGGTTGGACCGAACCCGAACCCAATCATTTTCTTTTTGAAAAAATGCCAATATCTTTCAAATCGGGCGTCCGATTGGCGAGGCATTTGCGGCGTTGGAACTCTTGCGACGAGGCAGATCTTTTGACACTCTATGGAGACTTTCATGAAAGTTGAATTTCGACGAATGACTTGAGGATCGGTTCTCCTGGAATCAAGCGCACTACGTGCGGAAACCCTGCGGTTGGCTGAGACCTAAAGACTGCTGACAAGTAACCCTGTATGGATCACCTACTATCTCCCAGTGGGAAGTGGCTTCTGTGTGACCCGACAGACCCATGGTGGGGAGCGATTTCTGTGTGACCCGACAGACCCACGGTACTCGACAGGAGTACCTCAGTATGACCAAGGTGGGAAGCGACTTCTATGTGACCCGACATGCCCACGGTGGGGAGCGACTTCTGTGTGACCCAACATACCCAGGGATGAGTACCACAACAGTCCAAGGTTAGTGGGAAGCGACTTCTATGTGACTCGACAGACCCATTGTACTCATTGAGGAGGAGTTCTCCAGCAGCTCATGGTGTTCGATGATATGACTGATGGTCCTACTTTCCTACTCTAGAATATACCTGGTGTGAGCTGTCTTGCTTCGTAATCATGCTTCGTGATGATACTTTGTGGTTTCTTGTGGATTGCTTTGTGGTCTTTCCTTGTTTGTTTGGAGTCCCTACTGAGTATTTTGTTACTCATCCCTGCACGGGTTTCGCCCGCACGTGTTATGTCCGGTGCAGGCGACCGCCGCCTTAACAGAGGACTTGGTGGCCCAGGACCCGGTGGTGCCCAGTGTGACCAAGCAGGCGGGGCGTACTTCTACGACTTCCGGTAGCTACTCTACACTTACCCATCAGGTGGGGTTTCCAGCGGAGGACTTTTAGAGTTTTCCTTGTGCTTTCCTGTTTTCAGTTTATCTTTTGTTGGGTTTGTATTCTGGTTCATTTGACCTGCAGTTTGTACTTTTACTCCGTGGTTGTTTAGTGGCATGCTTGTTTACTTTTCCAGCTTTGGGACGTGGTTGTGTGTGCGTGCGTACACGTACTTAGGCAAATGCCTCCCACTTATAGGTTGACGCCTTCAGTACTAGTCGCCAAACCCTAGCATTCGGGAGGCGGGTTTGGGGTATGTCACGACACGGGCTCCAGGGGACGGGTCGTGACAAAGTGGTATCAGAGGTGGTCGGTTCTACCTCAAAGACCGAGAGTCTGTTGTTTTGTTTTTGGGGTAACAATGTTGAATGTTTCGAGTTCGATTTTCAAATTCAGGGAGTCCAGTGTTGGTGTGACGACCGACGTATCAATACACCAGGACCCTGAATTCTGCTTTTCGACTCTATACATGAAAACACCGGTTGCATAAGTGTCTCCTTATGATCTTCTTGAATAAGAGTAAGCTCACTAGGTATAATCTTCTGACTATGGTACATCTTGATCTGTATTAGGATGCCTCTACGCAGACGACCATCTCGGATTTCGATGCGTGACTGTGAGGACAACCCGCCTAGCGATGATGCGTCAATTCAGGGACCAGTGCTAGAGATGGCACCGCCGGGTGGTGCACCGGTGTTGCCACCACCCGTTGATCAGCAGTTACTGTCGGCGTTACCGGTAGTGGACGTACGCAGACTCAGTGCCTTGCATGAGTTTCAGAGATAGAGACCTCCCAGGTTCAGGGGAGAGACAGATCCTCAGGTCGCTGAGGACTGGCTGGAGGCAGTGACGCGAGTCTTCTGCTTAGTGAGGACATCGCTTGACCAGATGGTGATATTGGCCACGAGCCTTCTGCAGGGCTCGACAGGGAGATGATGGAGCTTGACCATCCAGACGCATGATGAGGCGACCCTCAACTAGACAGACTTCGAGCGGCTTTTCCGGGAGGAGTTTTCCCTGCAACTTTGCGCTCTGTGCGCATACAGGAGTTGCTTCACCTGCAGCAGGGCAACATGCCAGTGGCTGAGTACTCTGTGAGGTTTACAGACCTCTCTCGCTACTCCACAGACATGGTGCGAGACCCTTTATTCAGGGACCGAACCTCTGAGAAGAGACTCAGACGGGAGATCAAGGCATCCATGGTGTCTCTCAACATCCCCACTCAGGCTGGAGTGTTGGAGGGCTGGAGTGAGCCCTTCTTGTGGAGAGCTTCCTAGCAGAGCAAGTACCGACAGTCGAAGCCACTAGAAGACATCAGGCGGCAGAGTCTTCAGTGGTGAGCAGCATGCAACAGACGAGGGGACCCAAGCGGGTCAGATCTTTTAGGGGACGACCCCAGGACTCGGGGTCGGCAGTGCGGGGCTCCCAGAGCAGAGGGAGTCAGCAGGGAACCAGGCTGTGCTTCTCGTGCGGCGGGCAAGGACACATGGCTCGTGACTGCCCGACCCGCCGCACAGACGATCAACAGACGATCGAGGGACCGTCCAGGCAGAGGCAGAGGTTCGAGCGAGGAGGTCCGCAGGGTGGCGGACGTGGCAGAGGAGCAGGCCGAGCGGCAGGTGGTGGACGACGGTTCAAGGTGTTACCACCACCACCCCCAGGTGGTCTACTACGGGCTCAGGGAGCCGACGGACAGGGGCGAGACTGACTTCAGGCGATGGAGGTCTACGACCATGGCTCTCTAGAGATGATTAGAGGTACAATCTATGTCTTCCCCACCTTAGCTGTAGTTCTTATAGACACATTTGCCAGCCACTCTTTCCTTGCCACCGACCTCGTTCGAGGCTCAGAGATTCTGATGAAGCCGTTGACTCGATCCTTACGATTAGAGACTCTTATGGGAGAAGATTCGACGATTACACACTGGTGCCGGTAGTGTGAGCTTACTCTTGAGGGCGAGAGCTTCAGCTGAGATCTTCTAGTAGCGGGGTCGAGGCCTTATGACGTCATAATGGATATGAACTGGTTATCTACAGTCATGCCCAGATCGACTGTTTTAGGTGCAAAGTGTGGTGTGTTTGTGAGGATGAGACCAGATTTTCTTTCACCGACGAGAAGGGAACTTTTGCAGTATAAGACAAACTTTCTCGGAGGAGGGTGCAACCAATCACTCACCAGTTGGCTAGCCTCACCCTCGGTGCGGTGGGCAAGAGCAGTCCAAGCTTTCCTGTAGTGGTGGACGGGTATGAGGATGTTTTTCCTGAGATGTTCCGGGACTACCTCCTCGCAGGGAGGTAGACTTCTGCATCGATTTGTACCCGGGTTCGGCACCGATATCCACACCGACATATCGGATGGGTCCCACAGAGCTTCGTGAATTTAGGGTACAGTTGGAGGACTTGCAGGAGAAGGGCTTTGTGAGGCTCAACGTTTCACTATGGGCAACCCCAGTGTTGTTTGCCAAGAAGGCAGACGGGAGCTTGAGGCTATGCGTGGACTTCCGACGCCTGAACCCGGCGACCCTGAAGAACAAGTATCCACTGCCGAGCATTGATGACCTCTTCAACCAACTGAAAGGAGCGAGGTGGTTCTCGAAGATAGACCTCAGGTCAGACTATCATCAGCTTTGGGTACGAGATGAGGACGTACTGAAGACAACCTTTAAATGCCGGTATGACCATTATGAGTTTTTGGTGATGCCTTTCGGCATGACCAATGCCCCAACAGTGTTCATGAGACTCATGAATAAGATCTTCCAGCCTTACCTTGACCGGTTCGTCGTAGTTTTCATTAATGACATCTTGGTGTACTCGACGTCAGAAGAGGAGCACGCTACACACCTGCGGATAATCCTAGATACACTTCGAGAGCACCAGCTTTATGGGAAACTCTCGAAGTGCCAGTTCTGGATTCGAAAAGTCCTATTTTCAGGACATGTCATCTCAAAGGTTGAAGTTGTAGTGAATCCGGCGAAGATAGAGGCGGTGCTTGCTTGGGAGCCACCCAGGAGCGTGACTGAGGTACGAAGTTTCTTGGGGTTGGTTGCATATTACCGGAGGTTCGTGCCCGACTTTTTCAGAGTAGCAGCACCTTTATCAGCCTTGACACAGAAGGGACAACCCTTTGTGTGGACGGAGAAGTGCCAACATAGTTTCCAGGAGCTAAGGTGGAGACTGACGAGTGCCCATATCTTGAGACTACCAGAAGAGGGCGTTGGGTATGTAGTCTTCTGCGATGCATCGGAGACCTGATTGATTTGTGTCCTGATGCATGAGTGAGCAGTGATCGCTTACGACTCACGGTAGTTGAGGCAACATGAGCGGAACTACGCGACCCATGACCTGGAGTTAGCAGCAGTGGTCTTCGCCTTGAAGATGTGACGACACTACTTGATGGGTGAACGTTTTACCATATACTATGACCACAAGAGTCTCAGGTATATCTTCTCACATGACCTGAACTTGAGACAACGACAATGGCGGAAGTTCCTCAATGATTATGACTTTGAGATAGTCTATACTTCTGGGAAGGGGAACATGGTGGCAGACGCGCTCAGTAGGAAGTCTGGTTTATAGCTGCTGAGTGAGGCGACGGAGCAGCTATCCGCGGTGTAGATATCCTTCGTGGATGGTGATGGAGCAGCTTACCTTCAGTCAATGACTGTCACTCCCCCACCCTTACAGCGAGTCAGGGAGGTACAACTTGTGGATGTTAACTGTGAGGCCAAACGTGCTCAGATATCCTCAGGACATGCTCCTGATGAATTGTCGATAGGTGGAGAGCACGTCATCCTTTTCAGAGGACGCACCGTAGTACCAGTGACGTTACGAGTTGAGGGAGTTCCATACATCCCTTTTGGCGGTATATCCTGGTGTGGTGAAGATATACTAGGACCTCCGACTTCATGTATTGGTGGCCAGAGATGAAGAAAGCGGTGGCAGAATTCGTTTCACGATGCCTCACTTGTCAGCAAGTGAAGGCTGAGCATCAGGTTTCAGCAGGCTTGGCCCAACCACTTGAGGTACTGGAACGGAAGTGGGATGGTATCTCGATGGACTTCGTGACAGGATTACCACGCACGTCCAGGGGCCACAATTCTATCTGGGTGACCGTTGACCGACTTACTAAGTCGGCTCACTTACTACCCATCTGAGAGCAAGGATCGGTAGAGGGCTTGTGACGCCTCTACGTCCAGGAGATAGTGCGGCTTCACGGGGTGCCTTCGACGATCGTCTCAGACCATGATGCACGTTTTACATCCTAGTTGTGGAAGGGATTGCAGGAGGCGTTCGGGACTCAGCTACGCTTGATCACAACCTTTCACCCACATGCGAATGGTCAGACGGAGCGGACCATACAGACCTTGGAGGACATGCTTCGTGCTTGCGTCCTTGATTTTGGTCGAAGTTGGGAGGACCACCTGCCACTGGTGAAATTTGCATACAAGAACAACTATCACTCCACCATTGGCATGACACCATTTGAGTTCTTGTACGGGCGGCCATGCAGATCACCTCTATGCTGGACAAACTCAGATGAGTCAGCACTCATGGGTCCAGAGTTGGTATGGGCTACCACTGAGAAGGTGTAGATCATCCAGGAGCGGATGAGGACGACACAGAGCAGGCAGAAATCGTATGCTGACAGGAGACAAAGACCCTTGGAGTTCGAGAAAGGAGACCATGTGTTCATTCGGGTCTCACCCCGACGGGGTTTGCAGAGATTTGGTCGGGGTGACAAGTTATCTCTGAGGTTCATTGAACCTTTCTAGATTCTGAGCAGAGTTGGCGAGGTGGCGTACCGCCTAACTCTTCCCCCACAGATGCACCGGGCGCATGATGTTTTTCACGTGTCGCAGCTGAGGAGGTACGTGCATGATCTATTGCACATCATCGACTAGGGCGAGCTGGACATTGACGATGGGGAAATGTTTGCGGAGTTCCCGGTGGAGATAGAGAATCGACAGGAGGGGGTCCTTCGTGGACGATTGATTTCTCTGGTGCGCGTTCGGTGGCAGCACAGAAACCTCCATGAGAGCATATGGGAGCGAGAGACTCAGATTCATGCTCAGTACCCCCACTTGTTTGTTTAGCCTTATTTTGACTTACGAGGACGTGAAACCCAAAAAGAGGAGAGTAATGTAATGTCCCAGAATTTCTGTGTATTTTTTTTAAATTATATGAAATTATTCTTGAGACCAGACGCTCTGAAGACACCTGATTCCGTGGGCCGGTGAGTCCGGAATGGAATTTTGAACTTTTTTTAAGTTCATTTAAGTAAATGTGCAAGCAAGTTTTTTCTAACTTTTGAATCGGTACTCGGATCGAAAATCCGAGGGCACCGTTGAACTCAGAACGACAAGATTCACCTAGAATGGACCTAACCTCGACCGGCGCAGGTCGAGTGAAAAAGTTATTTTTCGGACTTTTTAAAGAAAAAGTTAAAAATCAAATAAACTTTTTTTTGGATTTTCAAATCGTTGTAGCTCAACGGTTTGCCAACCAAGCGAAATTGAATACGTTGTTTCATTAAATGAAACAACGTAACGACGTGACGACACAACGTAACAGAAACGCTGTGACGCGTTTCTCTATTAACGA
This sequence comes from Viscum album, assembly GCA_963277665.1. NCBI lineage: Eukaryota > Viridiplantae > Streptophyta > Magnoliopsida > Santalales > Viscaceae > Viscum > Viscum album. The sequence continues at coordinate 720,314,177 of OY728150.1, forward strand.
GATAACACGTTGGAGAAATCAATTGGTGGAATTTCTCTAACGAACTGACAACGATAACTCTTTTCAATGGCGAACGACGAACGCCAGCGAATTGTTAACGACTTCGACGCATCTCGAAGAACGAGACCGGTGAGTGACGAATGCCTCCGACCTCTTGAATCTTCGTGGATGGGCCGCTTAAACGTCGAACTGCTTTGAGGTAGAGGTTTAATTGTTTTGAGTTTTCCCTTCTCTTATTTTGAAACAACGAACGCGGATCAACCCACGAACAGGTTGATCCGCGGATCGTGTGTTCTTGCGGGAGAGTGTTTTTCTTGGGGTTTTTCATCGGGATTGATTATTATCTGTTGGAACTGTAATCCCAACCTCCTCCTGTTTTTAAAACTCTAACGCGGAGGGCGCGGACTGACACAAACAAGGCCCGAGCCCGTCCGCTTGTGCGTTTTTCGTGGCCGAGCATTCAAATTGGTGGCAAGGCAAATTTGAGGCCTTCGCGGGGAAGGCGACACCCCATGGAGGTCGGAGGTGCGAAGAACGGACCACCGGTGCGGACCCGGTGGTCCGCGGAAGAGCCCATTGACGTGTACACCCGGTGATAAAAAACAACCGGTTTAATTCCGATAATCGGATGTTCACCCGAGGATCAAAAACAACCGGTTTAATTCCGATTTTAAACTTCGGATGACCGCAGATGGGTCATCCGATATCGGATTCAAACGCGGTCTGCGGCGTTGGGACCGTATCGATGCCCTCTTTATAGCTTAATGCAAATTTAACTTTTCAATTGACTTAAAATCGACACACCTCCCTCTGATACCACTTGTTGGAACCGGGCATGCAACGAAAGCCCCAAACAGGTGGGTTTTTAAAAATTTTCCACCACCGTTCGCCGTGAAATTGCCGACGTCGGTGAAAAGCAGCCCGGTCAAAGCCGAGGACCATGCATGAAGGGTTTTTAAGCACAAACATAAACCGTAAAATACTTGGTTTAGATCCGAAGCCGCACACGACGTCTGCTCGTCGTTGGCGATCACTGCTCGAAGAATCCGAAGCCGAATTCCTCTAGATCGTCCACACGCGCTTCAAGGAATCCGCGGGAGCGCCGTTCGTCGCAATCCGGGTGCTAGCGCAGATTTGCGACGATGCCTTCGACGCTCTAACGACCACCGCATCGCATCGCTAGCGATGCCCGAGAGAGAGCTTAATCCGAGCTCCTGAGATCCAGAGCATCTCTCTCTAGAATGTGGGAGAGAGGAGAGGAGAGATAAACTCCATGAATAGTGTTTGACAAATGCCCCTCCTCTTCTATTTATAGTGCTCAATTAAAATACCAGGTATCGCCTCGCCGACCTCGAATACTTAACACACTATTAACGACATTTTATGACTACTAAACTGAGCCATAAATGTTATTATCATTTACTTGTAATATATTAAAATATATTACATGATAATAATTAAGTCATTAACCCGACTCGTCCCTTCCATAAATATTAATTGAACCTTGAATAATTTAATATTCGTCAATTAATATTTTTCATGTATTTACTTAAAACTCATAAATACATTTAATAAATAAATTCAATACTCATTATTCTAAACTCGAATAATATGAATTTATTTATTGCATTGATGATCGTTTAACTTTGGACAAATTCCGGACCCCTGTGGCGGAGCCCACCATGTCCAAAAATCATATTCAACTGAATAAAGCAGATTCTTGAATACGCTATTGTGTGTGACCCTCTAGGCCCTTATTTCGACAGCCGTGAATAGTATTCACAGACCAAGAGCGGGATCTACCAACCCATCATGGCCCCTGAAGAAATAAGGATTGTCACAGCAGCGACAACTAACCTACGAACACGTACTGTGTAATATAATCTATTTGTCCGTAATATCTCATAAAGCAGGACGCACTCATGTGTCATCACCCTTTTATTGCTTTATAGTTTGTTGATTTAACTGGACGAATTTACCCTTGACTGCCATGACCATGGTCTTATAAAGGTACTGTCATCCATATCAACATGGCCTGTGATATATTACTTCCATAACCCGGAAGCGACAAATCCTTTCTTGACCATTCAACTAATGTCATGCCACTAACGACACACCCGACACAAACTACCTCACCACGACTTTATTGCCATGATTTTCGTCTTGCATCAAAATATGCAATCAAATGACATACATTGGTAATGATCTCAAGTCAGGAGACCATTACACATGATCGTAGATAGGAACATCCAATGACACCCGAAACATGTGGAGTTCCTATTTGCGGGTCAGTCCTCATGATTTCACTACTAGAGATCACCAAGTGCGAACTTCATGAGAAGAAGTCTCAATGCTTATGAGCCCCCAGCACCTGATAGTCAAACATCTATCGTGTCCAATCAGTAAGATGTATCTAGACTATAGAACGTATATTTAAGATTAATGTCATAGTATCTAGAGGTTCTCATTATAGCCTGAGATCTGCTATAACCTTTCGATACGATAATTAATCTTTGGACATTACCATTTCAATAGTGGACGTAGAAAAGTCTACACTATAATGGTAAGATGACATCATGCATAGTTAACTCTATACACGATATGGTAATCAAAAGCACATAATAGTTGGGTCTAGGGCACCCACTATTTCAACAGCCTGGACCTCCCCCAGAAAGAGAGGTAGAGTTATCCATTGAACTCGTACCTGGATCTCATCCAATATCAAAGACCCCGTATAAGATGACAAATGTGGAGCTGGAGGAATTAAAGAAACAACTCCAAGATCTTTGGGAGAAGGGGTTTATCCGACCGAGTGTGTCTCCTTGGGGAGCACCTGTTCTCTTTGTGAAGAAGAATGATGGATCGATGCGGCTATGCATTGATTATAGAGAACTGAACGGAATCACAGTAAAGAACAAATACCCTCTTCCAAGAATTGACGACTTATTTGACCAACTTCGTGGAGCCCGATTCTTCTCTAAAATTGATCTTCGATCTGGTTATCATCAATTGAGGGTGAAGAAAGAAATTCCAAAAACTGCCTTCCGATCAAGATATGGGCATTACGAGTTTGTTGTTATGCCTTTTGGACTGATTAATGCACCTGCTATTTTTATGGATTTGATGAATAAAGTCTTTAAAGACTACCTTGATAACTTTGTGGTAGTTTTTATTGATGATATTCTGATATATTCCAAAAGTCGTGAGGAGCATGATGATCATCTAAGGATTATTTTGCAAACTCTACGGAAGGAGACACTTTTTTGGAAAGTTCAGTAAATGTGAATTCTAGTTACAACAAGTTGCTTTCTTGGGGCACATTGTTACCAATGAAGGAATCACAGTTGACCTTGCAAAGACAGAAGTTGCAGAGGAGTGACCTCAGCCTACAACAATAACTGAGATTCGTAGTTTCCTTGGATTAACGGGATATTATAGGAGGTTTGTGAAAAACTTTTCACGACTTTCTAATCCATTAACCAAGTTAACTCAAAAGGGGTCAAGTTCATCTGGACAAAGGAGTGTGAGGAAAGTTTCCAAGAGCTGAAGAAGAGATTGGTTACTGCACCTGTGTTAACTCTGCCCTCAAGTGGAGAAGGATTTGTTATTTTTAGCGATGCATCTCTGAAAGGGCTTGGGTGCGTCCTCATGCAAAATGACAATGTCATTGCTTATGCATCTCAACAATTGAAGACTCATGAGCAGAACTATCCTACGCATGATCTGGAGCTGGCTGCGGTTGTTTTTGCTCTGAAGATATGGATGCACTATCTTTATGGGGAGAAATGTGATATATACACAGACCATCAAAGTTTGAAGTATATTTTCACACAAAAGGAATTGAACACAAGACAAAGGAGATGGTTGGAGCTTTTTAAAAACTATGATTGTTCAATTCATTATCATCCCGAAAGAGCAAACAAAGTTGCAGATGCATTAAGCAGGAAAGACCCAGTTGTTCTTTCCATGACGAGGATTCAAAAAGATCCTTTGATCAATGACCTAGTAAAGCTGGACATGAGAATTATAAGGGAAGAGAAATCATCAATCCTAACCCAAATGATTTCTCAACCCTCACTACTAGAGAAGATTAAGAAAGCTCAGAAAAAAGATCATTTGTTACAGAAGAAGTTTGAAGCTGTGAATGATGAGATGTTTTCTGAGTTCAATACTGATCAAGAAGGTGTACTGAAATTTCGTACAAGACTATGTGTTCCATCTATTCCGGAAATAAAGGAGCTGATGGATGAAGCTCATAACTCTACTTTCTCTATACATCCTGGAAGCACAAAAATGTATTGAGACATTCGTGATCATTATTAGTGGGATAATATGAAAATGGAGATTGCTGACCACACTTCAATGTGCCTGGTATGTCAGCAAGTGAAGGCAGAGCGACAACTTCCTAAAGGGGTATTGCAACCACTAACCATACCAGCATGGAAATGGGACAATATCACTATGGACTTCGTCACTGGTCTCCCGAGAACTTCCAAAGGAAATAATGCGATATGGGTTATTGTGGACCGTCTCATCAAGACTACCCATTTTATCTCCATTCGAGAAGATTTCTCTCTTGATAAACTTGCCAGGATTTACGTGAAGTGGTAAGGCTGCATGGAGTTCCACTTTCTATCGTATCTGATCGTGATCCAAAGTTCACATCAAAATTCTGGAGAAGTCTTCAACAATCTCTGAGCACTGAATTGAATTTCAGTACGGCCTATCACCCCCAAACTGATGGCCAACCTGAAAGGATTATTCAAACACTCGAGGACATGCTGAGAACTTGCTCAATGGAATTTAAAGGTGGATGAGATCAACATCTCTCTTTAGTTGAGTTCTCTTACAACAACAACTTCTACTCAAGCATTCAAATGACACCCTATGAAGCTCTATATGAGAAGTGATGTAGAACTCATACTTGTTGGGATGAAGCTGGTGAGAGAAAGCTTCTTGGGCCTGATCTTATGCAAGAGATGACAAAAAATGTCCATGCCATCCAACAACACATTAAGGCTGCTCAGAGTCGGCAAAAGAGCTATGCCGACAACCGTAGAAGGGACTTGGAGTTTGATGTTGGTGACAAAGTCTTTCTTCGGATTTCACCTTGGAAGAGAGTCATGAGGTTGGGGAAAAAAAGGAAGCTCAGCCCTAGATACATTGGCCCCTATGAAATCCTTGATCGTGTGAGAGCAGTGGCCTATCGGCTTGCACTTCCTCCAAATCTAGCCCAAGTTCATGATGTCTTCCACATATCCCTCTTGAGGAAGTACATACCTGACCCTTCACATGTACTAAATCCAGAGGTGGTACAACAGGAACATTACCTCTCTTATGAGGAGCAGCCGGTGGAGATCTTGGATCGTAGAGACAAGGTTATACGCAACAAGACTACCCACCTTGTTAAGGTGTTGTGGATAAACCACAAATGTGAAGAAGCCACGTGGGAACCGGATGAGTCCATGAGACAGAAGTATCCACACCTTTTTCCATCAGAGGGTACAAGATAAAATTTCAGGGACGAAATTTCTTAAGGGGGGAAAAATGTAACGACCCGAACTTTTTAATTATATTTGTTTCTTAATTTCGTGTGTTATTTTATTTTATACTCAACAAAACTATATCCTTTAATTAATGAAGTGAGTATAATTATAATGAGACCGTTGAGTTTCAACTGTTATATGACCGTTGGAAACTATAATCTTAACGTTGTGTTTTTATAAATACTGTTATCTTGGTTAATTAATACAGAAATAAGATTGAATGACCTCATCCAGTAGACTCAAGCCATATGAAGCCCATCTGTCGGAGCTTGGGAAGGAGGTAGCATCACTGGGCTTTGCTCTGGACCAAGCCCAAGCCGAACTTCAACGTATGAATCTTGAACGGAATCACCTAAGTGAGAAGTTCAAGATGATGGAAATCACTACTTGAGCAATGTTGTCCGAGCCATCCCAAGATTCTATTACCATAGCACACCTTACACTTAGGTCATATGCTGGTGTAATAAGGGGCTATGTAACGAGACCTTAGTTGCTTTGTGTAATCCTTTTATAAATAAAATTGTTATTTCTTCTTTCGGAAAAGTTTGTGAATATCAAATATCCGGATAAATATAGGATGTGTATTATTGATGAATTTAGGAAAAAAAGGGCATTTTAAAATATTTTTGTATTCATTAAATAGTTAATAACGTGAAATGATTTTCAAAAAACGGTCTTCTACAATTGTGATCAGTGAGAAATTTAGAGTCTAATAAGATCAACTTGGTTTTTAGTGAATAGTAAAGTAGGAATAATAACATACTCATATGAATAGTAATGAATAGTAATTTGACCAAAAAAATAGAAACTTCACTCATGAATGTATAAATACATTTAAGACATCTTAAAAGTGAAAAAATGATCATAGTTTAAGTTTTGGTATTTTTGTAAGCCATAAATATTTTATTTACAATTTTATAATTAATTTAATAATTTAAAATGGAAATGTATTTTCATAAAATTTAATCATAAATTGTTACTTTATTGTTTTATGGGTATACAATATTTTTATGGGACCTTGATTACTTTTTTAAGGTGTTACAAAATGAGTTATAGTTTTAAAGTTGTATTTTTGGAATAAATAATGATTTTATGTAAAAATTAAATTAAAAATATTTAGAAATTTATTTTCATAAAACGGATTTCATTTTTGAATTCAGAGCATCGATATTAGGTTAGAGTGAATTTTTGATTTTTTTCTGAAACAGTTGAATTTTCGGTGAATAGTAAAAATGCAGTTTTGAGTTTTATGTGTTTAATGACATCATTAATGATGTAATAATGATGTAAGCTTTCTAGTCCTTATGAATAGTGAGATATGCTATGAGGTGTCCCAAGTTGCCAATACCATGGGCAAATACCATGGGCAAACCCATGGTTTTGCAAATACCACCGATGAGGTGTCCCTTGGAAATTAATGATTTATTCACTCACTTTCCCTATAAATACCAAGCCATTTCCCTCATTCATTTCATTCCAAAATCATCCTCAACGAAGTTCTGGTCTCCTTACCTCCCAAGGAGTCTTCCCAAGGCACCCTCAAGCCTCCCAAGGTCCCGACCTTCAAGCTTTCGAAGTTACTCTTCAATGTAAGGGATCCTTTCACCCTCCTCTTTTAAGTCATGAATTCTTTTATATTGTGTCTTCTAGTTTCTATCTCTTTATGATGAGGGTATGTTCTTATATGTTCTCATTACTGTCCATTTCATGTCTAATTGTTGAGAGACCCTTTCCGCTCTCATCAATTTATTTTCTGAATTTTTAAGTGGCGCCGTTAGGTTGCCGAATTTCTCGTAAAAGAAATCACATCTTCTCTTTCCTTTCAAGTTTCCTTTTCTTGTGGTATGTCATTTAAATATCCATACAATGTTCTTATCTCCATGTTATTATATATTTATATTGTAATATTAGTTATTTATGAGTGGGTTACCCTTGTACCCTCTCTTTTTATTATTTTCTAAAACCACATTATATAGCCTTTATGTTGCAGAAATTTCGTCTCAAAATTTCTATCTCTTTTTCTCAAGAAATTCCCTTGTTTATTTATGTGAATACCCATACCTATTTTGTTTCTATGGGTATTCATAAATATATAAAGATGATATATTTGATTCTGGAATTGACATACATATAACCCTCACTCCCTTTCCATGATTTATAAATGATATAATGATCTTATTTTTAAAAGCTTTTAAAACGTCACGATTTTGAAATGAAACTCATTTCTTTTATTCTCTATGAGTTATTTATGAAATATTTGATTATGATCTATGTGCCTCACATGTAAGTAAAGACATATTAAGGGTGCGCCCTGATAGTACTCCAATGCATTGGGTAAAGAATTAATCCGTAGAGATGACAAGTTTCACGATACCTTGGTGAATAATCTTGGTAATTTTTATGACACCTCGGGGATAAACCTTGGTGATATGTTCATGAATGTCTAAATGAAATGTTGTAGCCACATATTCAAGTTATGTTTCAAGTTCTTTTCATTATGCCTATACTTCCATTGCTCATGTCCTTATGTTTTTATTCAAGTTCTTATTGATGTCACAAGTAAACTGATTCCCTTGTTTACCCTTACTGGGCCTTCTGCTCACCCTTTCCTTTGAATGTATGTTTCCAGGTTATGAGGTGCAGTAATTGTACCTAGGATGAACTTATGATGAAGCCTTACAAGTGGATTAGAAGAATGTTTTTTGTTGTTTTTCATGTTTTATGTTCTTGATTTCCAAGACACTAGACTTTAAAGATCATCTGTTTGTAAAATGTAATGAAAAATTATGTAATAAAAAGGCGGGATGCCATAGTGGTGTCGAGTGATTAGCCAGTGACTCAATAACTCGCGAGGTAACTGCAGATAATCCCTGATAAGACCGAAAAGAGCGTGAGCCTTTGTGAAGCACAATAAGCAACTCTGGTGACGGAGCATCAAGAGCATGTGAGTCGTCAGGTGTGGTAGCGACATCAGGTGGCAGGGCGACAAGAAGAGATAGGGGTGGTGGTGCATCGAGAGAATATGGTAAAATAACTTCAGTATCATGAGAAGTAGATGGTGGTGGGAACTCTGGAACAAATATAACTGATGATTCGACAAAGGAAACATCAGTTGAGACAACGTAATGATACAAATCTGGAGTGAAACACCGATATCCGTGCTGGTTGTGCGGGTATAGCCAAGAAAGTTACATTTTAGAGTACACACATCAAACTTGGTAATCGAGGGGCGAATATCTCGAACATAATACACAACCAAAAATGCATAAAGATACAGAATGAGGGGGTGTTGGAAATAAAGAATGGAAGAGTGTCTTCCCCTGAAGAACAGTTGAGGGAAGTCTGTTGATAAGATAAGTGGCTATGAGAATGACATCATCCCAAAAAACGGTTGGAACGTTCTTCTGAAATAAAAGCACCCGAGCAACTTCTAACAGATAACAGCTCTTTCGTTCAATAACACCATTTTGTTGAGGTGTGTCAGGACAAGAAGTCTGATGGATAATGCCATGGTCATTTAAAAAAGATTAGAATGGTCTAGATAAATATTCACAACCATTGTTAGAATGAAAGAAGTGAATTTTAGTTGAAAACTGGGTTGTGATTTCTTGATAATAGGAGCGAAACACGAAAAAGATTTCAGAACGATTTTTTAACAAATAGACCCAAGTCATCTGTGAAAAATCATCGATGAAAGTAACATAATACCGATAATTCAGTTTGGATGAACTAGGACTGGGCCCTCGGATATCAGAATGGAACAAATGAAAAGGAGTGGATGCATGTGAGATTGCTCGAAGAACATAGGTGACCCAGTGATGCTTTGCGTGGTGACAAGACTCACATTGAAAATGAAGAAGAGATCCCAACTTCGGATTTTTTTTTGAAGAATTGGGGCAGGTGGATGACCAAGGCGATAGTGAAGTTGGAGGACATGATTAGAGGTGGTAGGACAGGCGAGAGTAGGGTCCGAGTCAAGCACATACACACCACCCTGAATATATCTACTACCAAGCACCCGAGTCGTCGAATGCGCCTGAAATATAATCGAAATAGTTGAGAAGATGGCCCGACACTGTAAGTCAGCTGTAAGTTTACTAATTGATAGTAAATTAAAAGGACAACTGGGAACAAAGGCAACAACAGATAGTGTCAAGCCAGGTGTAATTGAATAACTCTCATAACCAACAATATGTACTGTCTGACCATCAACCACAATAATATTACTTCCAGCCGATGTCAATTTGCAGGATCGAAGAATACCATCATCCCCAATGATGTGCTCTGAGGCACCAGAATCAAGAACCCATGAGGTGGACCGTTGGGATAGACACGATGCTAGAGTATCGTCATGGGCAACAGTGACGTTTGATGATGTCATAGATTGTGTGATGAAAATGCACGTTGACAAGGTGTTGAAGGTGCACAAAATATAGACAAAAGGTTCTGAGCCATTACCTACTGCGATCAATCATGGTAGAGGAAGTTCGGACAGTGGTGTTGAAAATGCACACTCAGAACATCTAGGTATCAATTGGGTCACTGAAAAAAGAGTTTCAGGTATGGTTGAGGGGCACGGTTGTGCAGTATGGGGTGTCGTATGGGGAGAGGCGATCCGCTGGAGTAGGCACACCAAGAGAGGTGACGAGCTGTGGGGTTGATGCACATGGAGGGGACGGGTTGGGGGTCGTGTTGTTGCACAGGGAGGGCGACGTGCAGGAGGGGTCGCATAGGAGGCAGAAGGGGCCGTCGCACAGGGGAACTCTTGATCTTCTACTGTGGCATCCCAGTATATTGGTTGTTGATAACCCACATTGAGAAGATGTTCTAGCTCCACTTTAGTGGCTGTGGAGAACCCTCTTTGTTGGGGTATACCAATTGAAAGTGTGGGTTGAGGATCTACATACAAAACATATCCAATAAGAAGGCTTCCTCAGAGTAGTTTTTCATTGATTCTCCCCAATTCTTTAATGTCTTCCTCTTGTTGAGAAAATATTTCCTCAAGTGTGAGGGGTATAACCTTTTTAGGGAGTATGTAGGTGAAAAATTACCTTTTTCTTTTTCTTTTTTGGGTGCTCTCTAATGAGGTAGTGGTGGAGTGATTGAGGGGACGCCCAGATTTAGGGTGAGTCTCTGGTTCTGGATACACACACCTCTCTCAATCATTTTAGTGCATACCATATTATGAACCAAAACATCCTCCTCCAGCTCCTCTGAATTGGAATCATGTTCTGTAGGGTCTGTAGGGGTAGTGTTAATGAAATTCACTAACGCATAATGAATTTCATGCATTTTATCAGTGTCTTTACGAGACTGCCTTTTTTCTACTCCCTCCATGAGGCATTTTCCTCTCTTTTACTCATTCTATAGGATTCTTTTGGTAAAAGGTAATCCGAAGGGAATCTACATATAGTTTAGTCATGCACTTTCTTAGTGAGGATATCAAATCGTAGGATAAAAAAATTAGGATTATTCATTCTGCGGCATTCCCCCTAAATAGGAGAAAACCAATTTCCACTAAGGAGGAGGTTGCTGAGGTAAAAAGGCCCCCAATCCTACGGGATGAGGATGATTCCATTCCATTTTCACAACTCTTTGGTCCCGGTTTGCTGACCTCAAAGGTTGTGTTAAAAATACCCCAACCCTACAGGCTATGGTTTCTCCTGGATTACCATGGATTCTACTTCCGCGACTTTCCTTATGATTTTACAGAGTTTTGTTTGAACGTTGGCTGGGTGCATTATTTGTTATGGACCTAAACCAACCACTTCTAAATATCACTACAATATTTCTGACATTTGCGTTATCTGATGACTAACATCTCTTAAGCTAGAGGATTACTTGATATTTTTTAGATTCCTAGTGAAAAACTCTCTCAATAGCCTACTCTCTTTTATCATGATGTTAATGAGAGTTGTCCGAGGCCTGTTTTTTAGCATATCATCGGTCGTGAACATAGTCCTCTTATCGAAGTTGACTTAAATCCATGACATTGAATGATACCACCTTCAGTGAGATTTTCTGGTTGGGGAGCGTGGTGAAATGAAATGTTCCATATTCACTCCATCCTTTGACATGAACATCATATGGGGCATCTGCAATCATTTGAAGAATTTTTTTTAACATGCTAAGGCATGCGCGTTAAAGGGATCCTTGCTGTTTCCTGAACATTGGATGTCATGCAATTAAAAGTGCCATCAAGTCAATTTGGAATTTCATCCCTTCTATTACGTTGATGTGACTTTGATACTCATCATAGGGCAGTACTTTTACTCTCAATTGATGAAGTTTTTTCCATATATTGGGGTAGATATTGTGTACACAATCTTCCAACAACACCTCTAGAATGTTGTATTGAGGGGTGGATAAAGGCTAGAACATGACTGGTATGTCATCTTTAGCCAACTATTTCCTGATGTTCATCACGTCTTCTCCATCTTTTACTATAGTGTCCTCAACTTGGAACAAATAGAGTGGATGATTTCCTTCCACTTTATCATAAGTAGTGAGATTGTTGGGGACTTCCTCTGTTACGTTGGAATATAAGAGATTCAAGGGTGGTTTAGAGAGTGACCGTCACCTTGGGATTTCTTCTGGATGATAAATAATTTCACTTATCAATGAAAAGGAATCAAACATGACTAGACCTCTTTTACCAAGTTCCTCACAGTAGGAGGGATTTCTCATCACTGCATCGCCAAAGGGATGACTCTCTTGACGAAGTGAAACACTACAGTAGAGAGAACTTTCACAATGAATGCCATTATGGGGAGGAATACCATGGTGGATTATAGAAAGGGGAATACCCTCTTGCTCTTTGATCTTCTGGCCATGTGGAGGGCTTCCGTGACTCTCATTGGGAGATGTGATCTTGTGATCGATAAGATTATGGACATGAAGAAATCCTTCATGGTGAAGTGTCTAGGGAGGGATTTCTAAATTGCTGCTATTGCTTCTGTAATTTGGTAACGAGAGAGCAAGATCCTGAGACGCCACAAAAGAACATATGAGGGCTTGAAGAACTCTAGTATTAAGTAGATTGATATTGTAAATCAGCTCCTCATTTTCCAATTGTCTCTGGTGATGCTTCTTTTTGGATGCCTTCTTTTAAACGACTGGGGCCACTTACTGGGGAAAGTGGTTTTTATGTACGGAATATTGCTTGGCTAGCTCCCATGTTACTTCTAGAATTTGCTGACTAGATTCCGAGAATTTGGTAGAGGGTTTTTCCTTGGAGTTTCTATTAGAATAGGTCAATTACCTCATGTTGGAACGAGTGTATGTTCCCGATCCCGTTGTCCATATACAACAAGTGAGTTTTCCCCACAACCCTCCTAAAAGTATAGGTATGTGTCTACTTTGGGGTATTCTAAAGGACACCCCATTTATGGGGAAGAAGATATGTGCCTATCCCTCTATCACTTATATTGTCATTATTATGATGTCTTGGAAAGCCTGTAAGATGTGGGAAATGATTTTCATCTACCCTTTCACCATTGTTAAGATATGCTTGGTGACTTCAGTGACTGGAATAGGGATATATGCCCATTCCATGTCTAGAGTAGGGGTATGTTTCTACTTCTGTCCTCCATTTCCTACTAGTGGATACTGACAATACTCAAGTGTGGGAGCATAGAGTCGAGTCTTCCCCCTATTTATCACTGAGACTTTCCGACTGACTTCTCTGGGTGCTTCCAAACGAGGCTTCTTGAAGGCTTGATAATTGCGATAAGGTGTGCGTGCCTGCTCATGGTTTTCCAACAAATTCAACCAGTATAATTCATTAGACACCACTAGATGAGGCTGCTGGAGGGACTAATTAATGTGGGTAGGTGTTTGTTCCCGCTCACAGGTTGACACCGAATTTGAACGATGGAATTACTTGAACATTTCCAGACAAGGCTGCTGGTAGGCCTAGTTGGTGTGGGTAGATGCATGTTCCTACTCACTATGTGTTGCCAGATTTGAATGGTGGGATTCATGGGATGCTTCTAAAGAAGTCTGTTGTCCAGCTGAATTAGTGTGGGCGAGTGTATGTTCCCGCTCAAAATTTTACACCACATTTGATTAGTGGAAATCTTTAGAGGGGATAGAGATGTAGCCTTACTCCCTATTGGTTGGTTTCTGCCATTGGTGAGCCTTCTCGTGTGCCCAAGTCTGGATGACCTAGGCCACCGAACTACTGAGGATGTAACCCTCATCATACTGAGGGTTCACTACTGCATGAAATTAGCGGTGGCGACGTCTGGAAGGAGCCCTTTGGAAGGACCCCTGTGTCTTATGGACAAGGCTATATGTGGCCTCTTGATCCACCTTGTTGAGACCAAGTTGGACGGAGAAGAAGTAAGAAGATTTTTATTTGGCAGTGTTGTCTTTTGTTATAAAATAGGATAAATCAACTCACTTTGTAAAAAGACTTGGAAAACTATATGATGCTTTTCTAATTTGTATTTCCCAAATATCCTAAGTTTAGATAACTTGTGATGCAATCCTTATGAAGGAAGGGGAGAAAAGGTGATGCCGATCATATTCATTTTTGATTGGAAATATTGATGTTGCTGGAAGATAGAGAAGTTGCAATATTTTCCTTTATAAATCTAAAGATGTTAAAGGTGATCGATCAAATAATATATATCACAGTTGATGAGGTTCGTGATGAAATCAAATGTTTGTCGAATAAGGCAGATGAAAGTGAATAAGCATGGGTGTTCTTGTCAAAGCAGATTTTAAAGTGGTGCCATTTCCCAGTTTTTGCCAAATTTTGGGTCCTCAAAATTGGGAATTTGTTTTTGGAAATGGAAGGCCTTCCTCATAGGAGTAAACAATATGAAGAACGATGAAGAAAATTGGCAAAGGAAAAGAATCACATACCTCAGAACATGAACCGTGTACCATGTACTGGGAATGGTTTGCAGTCGCGTATGAGGTAGCAGGAATGGTTCGCGGAGCAGTTCGCGGAACCGAAAAGGGTTCACGGTAAAGGTGTGCAGGCGAAGGTGTGAAGTACGCGGAAGGAGGTGATTTATTCCACTGAGAAGGAAAAAGGAGGTATGCGGATTGCATGCGGAAATGGTTCATGGATGAAAATGGTTTGTGGGACAAATGTTGTTCGTGGGAGAATCTCAGTACATGGAGAAGACTGTACCACATTGAAAATTGTGGTAAAATGGATTAGCAAAATTCACAGAGCTATATAATGGATCCTAATACATTCATTAAGTTAAGAGAGAATTTTATAAGAAGAGATCATCGCTGCAGAAGAAGTTTGCAGAAGTACGAAGAGTTGGCGGAAGAGGATTCTGCGTAGGAAAGAGTTCGCAGGAAGAAATTCCCTGAAGAGAAGTGGTTCACGAAAGAAATATTCCGCATAGGAAGAAGTGGTCCGTGAAAGATAAGATGGTTCACGGATTAAGGGGAATCAGTCCGCAGAAGAAGGGATTCCACAGAAGTGGAAGCGGTATGTGAAGGCGGTACACATAATCAGAAGCAGTACGTAGAGCAGAGGTAGTTTGCGGAAGAAGAGCTATCTGCGTAGCATTCCCACTACACGGTATATGAAGGACACAGGTAGTACTCAAAGGAGAAATGACAGCTCACTGAGGAGGATGGTCAGTTTTCAGAGGATTGAAAGAAGTTTCTATGAGCTTTTGGGTATAAAAGAGAAGAATTAATTTAAAAGATAAAAGTTGTGAATGCTGATCAAGAAGAACCGAAACATTGAATTACCCTATTTGTGCTAAGAGGGAGCACACACACTTGCAGATTGTTTTCCAAGTTCTACAGAAGTGTAATGGAATATCCTACTCATTGTATTCCATATTAAAGGATTGTTTTCTAGTGGATTATGTGGTATTGTATTGTTTCCATACCATACCATGGACGTAGCTACTCTTGTTGAGTAGTGAACCTTGTAAATTCTTGTGTTCCTGTGGTTGTGTGTTTGGATTGTGTTCAGTAGAGAATAAACTCTTTAATGGGAGGATAAGGTTGTTTCAAACATAAAGAAACATAAAAGAAAAAGATATCACTATTCACACCTCCCCCTCTCAGTGACACTTAGATCCTGATTGGGAAACTTCACACCTCACTAAGATAAAGAAGGGACTGGTTGTTGCATTTCAGGGATAAAATACCAAAATGGTTAGAGACGACAATAGGTTTTGTCTATCTATGGGCCCCCAATCATCGCTAATTGAACACCTAGTAGGGCTTTGCGAGCTGGAGGGCCTGTCAAGAAGCCTCTAGGGTCGGAATGGTACCGTTATGATAATATTCTCGGACCAGTGCATTCGAGACATAACACTGAAGATGATGGTTAGGTGATGGCATCCTCTTCTTGGAAGAGGACTCAACGTGAATGGTAGAAAGGGTATGCATTTTTGAGAGTTAGTGCGATGCCATTTGGATTGAAGGGAGATCCTGTGGGAAGTTCGTGAAATGTAGGTGATAAACACAAGCAAGAAAACCCCATAAAAGTAGTATCTCATTAAACAAACACATGAAAAATTGATTGTCTTACTCGGACCTCTTTGATTTTGAGAGAGAAAGGGGACCGACATGTGGGTGAAACCATCATCTTGGTTAAGGATTCAAGTTTGGTTCACCATTTTTTTTCATCCCTGAAAATGCCATGTGGGGATGAGATAACATTTTGTGGCATTTGTGGAAAAAACCTTTATGTCAAACACATATCTACGTCCCTTTTGGGGAGTTTCTAATGGAGTTTATTATTGGAAATAGAAACACCCAATAGTTCCATATCCATGATGGACCTACTTTCCAAAGGTAGACACTTGTTGAGAATTTTGGACAACAATATCAAGAACTCACATTGGTCGAGGGGATAAGAGATCAGACTCATCAAACCCTTGGGGGGGATATTTTTTGTTCTGATACTCTCTTATAGATTTAAGATATGTTCATGAATACTTTCTTAATTCCCAAGTATAACGTGGGTCACCCTTGAATTAGTAATCAATTATTAGCTTGTATGAAATTTAGAATCATCTGTATGTATCAGAGGTTCTTCATCAATGGATATATCTGTATGTATGTAAGGTTCTCCATAAATGATACCCTCTTGTGTAATGATTCTAGATTCTTTTCTTGTCTTATTATGATGCTAGTTTTGATCCACACAGTGGGGTGATCTAGAGTAAATCATTATATAGGGAGATGGTATTTGTTTTTATGTCATGATTAGACCCATAAAATGGGATTCCTACATATCCTTGTGAAAGGAATCAGAACCCTCATAGTTTGGTGCCACTTAATAGGGCACATCATACCTTTTAAGGCCATGTGATAAGAACCAAAATGTGTAGTTTAATGTTATACAATAAGGATGTCTATGAGAAAGGTTCCCATTCAAAGTTTGGTGTAGGAATTTTGTTGAAGAAGCCCAGGGAACCTGAAAGGGATATGTGCTCCCAGGTTGGATAAGACTCTATTGGGAATGTGGCCCAAAGATAATTAGGGTTGGCTTTTGGTTGTTGGGTTTGGACCTCAAGGAGGATTCTTATGTATCCCATTTGGAAGAGAATGAAATCCCACGTAGTTCGATTGTGAGGACCCGCACCTATAGAGGCCCTCTGAAGGTTTGTCTCGTAAGGGAGTATGTCCCTTTGAGAGGATTAAGTTGGGGATTATTCCTGAAGAGGATACCCTTTTTCTGTTGGGACTTACACTTGGAATGATGTCTAAAAGGTTGGATTTCGAGTATTATACTGTATAGGAGGATTCCCTTTTGTCAGATGTTGGGGATTCTACTGAGTAAGAGTCCCACTGGTCTGAGATCATGTGGATGTCATTATCAACACTAACCTCTAAGATCACATGAGTCATGCTTGGTGTGATTAATAAGAGGAAGCAATCGATCTGGAAGACCACACAATCTTCTTTGTTTATTGGTGGATGAGGCCAAGACCCAAAGGGAAAGGGAAAGAGAGTAGTCTCTAGTGCCAATTCCCTCCCATTGTTGTACCTGGGACCCAAATGGAGAGTGAAAGGGATTTGAAGTGCCCATATCCCCTCTTATTTTGGTAACTGGGATAGTCATGTTTGGTGATCTATCCAGACAAGGCCCATGTGTATAGAGAAGGAGGAAGGAATGAAGCATGAGAGGTCCCACAAGAAATTCTAGGGGTTTACTCCAGGAGGGATGCCCTAAAATTGGTTCTAGGGTAAGACATGAGGATCTCATTTCATGCCTCCCTTCCTTGAACTAGAGGCCCCGGGTCTTAGAGATGATGCTGGAAGAATAAGTCTCTAACCCTTGTCTCTGAGATCGAGGGATCCCTCACACTAACCCTAGGGTTGGGATCCTCATGAATGAAGGGATTCACACTCACATGCACCTTGAGGACCCTACCTATTAGGTAGGATAAGTTCAGGACACCTCTGATAGAAGGAATTCATACCCAAATGGGAGACACACTGGTGTGCCTCCTACCATGGTCTTGAAGATCCAGAGGCTTTGGTGGAGGTTTTAATTTGGCCCCCTTAGATGAGGGGTCCAAATGAATAGGATCCCTACCATTGGTGACTTGGAAGAGGGCTCAAAGAGGGTCTCATGTAGGTCCTATATTATAGAGAAAAGGTGATTCACACCGGGCTTATGAGGAGCTAGAAGTGCTTCACGTTGGGTGAATAAGCCTGCATGAGCTGGACATGCCTTGGGCGATGGACCACCAAGACAATAACTGTAACACCCCAATATTTTTCAAATAAATTTAACATTGAATACATGAAACAATGAGTCTCTACAAAACACCACTTTGTTATAACCTAGTCAGTAAACATAATTTTACCACCCCTATGATTTGAATTTTGAAAATTTGAGATACACGGTTGTGATCAGTAAGTTATTTAGAGTTTGATATGACCAACTTAATTTTTTCTGAATAGTAACATACCCTTATGAATAGTAATGTTACCCTTATGAATAGTGACATACCCATATGAATAGTAAACTCACCTATGATAGTATATATATAGTATTTAAGTGAAAGTATGATATACCTATGTTTTGGAATAAGTAAATAAATGTTTTAAAGATTGTATTTTTCAAATAAATTATGATTTTAATTAAAAATTAAATTAATAATATTTATAAAACTATTTTTGAAAAATGTACTTCATTTTTGGATTCTATACATCAAAAAATGGTTAGGGGGAATTTTGGGGATTTTTCTAAAATACTTGAATTTTTTGGTGAATAGTAAAATATGATAATTTACAATAAATGCTAAATAATTGAATTATTGAGTCATTGATGATGTTCTGATGATTTAAGCACCAAAATGATTAGAGATGACAATAGGTTTTGTCTATCTATGGGCCCCCAGTCATCGCTAATTGAACACCTAGTAGGGCTTTGCGAGCTGGAGGGCCTGTCAAGAAGCCTCTAGGGTCAGAATGGTACCGTTATGATAATATTCTCAGACCAGTGCATTCGAGACATAACATTGAATATGATGGTTAGGTTATGGCATCCTCTTCTTGGAAGAGGACTCAACGTGAATGGTAGAAAGGGTATGCATTTTTGAGAGTTAGTGCGATGCCATTTGGATTGAAGGGAGATCCTGTGGGAAGTTCGTGAAATGTAGGTGATAAACACAAGCAAGAAAACCCCATAAAAGTAGTATCTCATTAAACAAACACATGAAAAATTGACTGTCTTACTCAGACCTCTTTGATTTTGAGAGAGAAAGGGGCCCGACATGTGGGTGAAACCATCATCTTGGTTAAGGATTCAAGTTTGGTTCACCATTTTTTTTCATACCCGAAAATGCGATGTGGGGACGAGATAACATTTTGTGGCATTTGTGGAAAAAACCTTTATGTCAAACACATATCTACGTCCCTTTTGGGTAGTTTCTAATGGGGTTTATTATTGGAAACAGAAACACCCAATAGTTCCATATCCATGATGGACCTACTTTCCAAAGGTAGACACTTGTTGGGAATTTTGGACAATAATATCAAGAACTCACATTGGTCGAGGGGATAAGAGATCAGACTCATCAAACCATTGGGGGGATATTTTTTGTTCTGATACTCTCTTATAGATTTAAGATATATTCATGAATACTTTATTAATTCCCAAGTATAACGTGGGTCACCCTTGAATTAGTAATCAATTATTAGCATGTATGAAATTTAGAATCATCTGTATGTATCAGAGGTTCTTCATCAATGGATATATCTGTATGTATGTAAGGTTCTCCATAAATGATACCCTCTTGTGTAATGATTCTAGATTCTTTTTTTGTCTTATTATGATGCTAGTTTTGATCCACACAGTGGGGTGATCTAGAGTAAATCATTATATAGGGAGATGATATTTGTTTTTATGTCATGATTAGACCTATAAAATGGGATTCCTAAATATCCTTGTGAAAGGAATCAGAACCCTCATAGTTTGGTGCCACTTAATAGGGCACATCATACCTTTTAAGGTCATGTGATAAGAACCAAAATGTGTAGTTTAATGTTATACAATAAGGATGTCTATGAGAAAGGTTCCCAGTCAAAGTTTGGTGTAGGAATTTTGTTGGAGAAGCCCAGGGAACCTGAAAGGGATATGGGCTCCCAGGTTGGATAAGACTCTATTGGGAATGTGGCCCAAAGATAATTAGGGTTGACTTTTGGTTGTTGGGTTTGGACCTCAGGGAGGATTCTTATGTATCCCATTTGGAAGAGAATCAAATTCCACGTAGTTCGATTGTGAGGACCCGCACCTATAGAGGCCCTCTGAAGGTTAGTCTCGTAAGGGAGTATGTCCCTTTGAGAGGATTAAGTTGGGGATTATTCCTGAAGAGGATACCCTTTTTCTGTTGGGACTTACACTTGGAATGATTTATAAAAGGTTGGATTTCGAGTATTATACTGTATAGGAGGATTCCCTTTTGTCAGATGTTGGGGATTCTATTGAGTAAGAGTCCCACTGGTCTGAGATCACGTGGATGTCATTATCAACACTAACCTCTAAGCCCACATGAGTCATGCTTGGTGTGATTAATAAGAGGAAACAATACATCTGGAAGACCACACAATCTTCTTTGTTTATTGGTGGATGAGGCCAAGACCCAAAGGGAAAGGGAAAGAGAGTAGTCTCTAGTGCCCATTCCCTCCCATTGTTGTACCTGGGACCCAAATGGAGAGAGAAAGGGATTTGAAGTGCCCATATCCCCTCTTATTTTGGTAACTGGGATAGTCATGTTTGGTGATCTATCCAGACAAGGCCCATGTGTATAGAGAAGGAGGAAGGAATGAAGCAGGAGAGGTCCTGCAAGAAATTCTAGGGGTTTACTCCAGGAGGGATGCCCTAAAATCGGTTCTAGGGTAAGACACGAGGATCTCATTTCATACCTCCCTTCCTTGAACTGGAGGCCCCGAGTCTTAGAGATGATGCTGGAAGAATAAGTCTCTAACCCTTGTCTCTGAGATCAAGGGATCCCTCACACTAACCCTAGGGTTGGGATCCTCATGAATGAAGGGATTCACACTCACATGCAGCTTGAGGACCCTACCTATTAGGTAGGATAAGTTCAGGACACCTCTGATAGAAGGAATTCATACCCAAATGGGAGACACACTGGTGTGCCTCCTACCATGGTCTTGAAGATCCAGAGGCTTTGGTGGAGGTTTTAATTCCCCCCCCTTAGATGAGGGATCCAAATGAATAGGATCCCTACCATTGGTGACTTGGAAGAGGGCTCAAAGAGGGTCTCATGTAGGTCCTATATTATAGAGAAAAGGTGATTCGCACCGGGCTTATGAGGAGCTAGAAGTGCTTCACGTTGGGCGAATAAGCCTGCATGAGCTGGACATGCCTTGGGTGATGGACCACCAAGACAATAACTATAACACCCTAATATTTTTCAATTAAATTTAATATTGAATACATGAAACAATGAGTCTCTACAAAACACCACTTTGTTATAACCTAGCCAGTAAACATAATTTTACCACCCCTATGATTTGAATTTTGAAAATTTGAGATACACGGTTGCGATCAGTAAGTTATTTAGAGTTTGATATGACCAACTTAATTTTTTCTGAATAGTAACATACCCTTATGAATAGTAATGTTACCCTTATGAATAGTGACATACCCATATGAATATTAAACTCACCTATGATAGTATATATATATAGGATTTAAGTGAAAGTATGATATACTTATGTTTTGGAATAAGTAAATAAATGTTTTAAAGACTGTATTTTTCAAGTAAATTATGATTTTAATTAAAAATTAAATTAATAATATTTATAAAACTATTTTTGAAAAATGTACTTCATTTTTGGATTCTATACATCAAAAAATGGTTAGGGATAGTTTTGGGGATTTTTCTAAAATACTTGAATTTTTTGGTGAATAGTAAAATATGATAATTTACAATAAATGCTAAATAATTGAATTATTGAGTCATTGAGAATGTTCTGATGATTTAAGCACCAATGGTTATAACTCACATGAACACATTAATATTTTTGGTCATGGAATCATAACTATTTCTTGTCTTATGGAAAAATAATAAACTAATGATTAAAATATTAAGAAAAACCCTCCTCCCCTCCACTATAAATACCACATATTCCACCCTATTCTCTTCACTCCTCTAAAGCCTTGTGCCTTCTCCAAATTTTACCCAAATATCCTCCCAAGACCCCCCTACAACCAGCATCCTTTGGTCTCACAAAAAAACCAAATCATCTTCCCTTAAGAGGCTCTCAAGGAAGGTTAATTCAAAGGTAAAATTCCTCTTTTCTTTTCTTTTATTTTCATGTTCCTTTTTTTTCTATTTTCTTTCCTAACCTCTTCTCATCCAAATGGAATGAAATCTGCAGTACCATACATGTACTATAATTTTGTTATGTTAATTGGATAATTCATCTTCATCTCTCCTTTCCCCCTCGTTTATGCTAAAAATGAAACATCGTATGAGATGTGTTGATTTATCACATTCAAGGACGATGTTGATTTCAATTTGATTTACCTTCTTCAACTCTAGTCATGAAACTATTTTTATGGTTGAACCAGACTATTATATATGTATTTTATCTTATGTAATTTTCTGGAATCCTTATTCACTCATGATGTAAAATAATAATACAAAACAAGGTAGTTGTGAGCAAAATCACCAAATTAATCCAAGTGTTTATCATTAATGTTTTATATAATTATTCACCTTCACTAAAAATAACCAAATGAATTTTATAACCATGTAATCTTCTGAATTTTCATTAATAACATATAAAATCAATTATGGACTTCAAATTCCATTTTACATGAACTACCATACTCTTTTATAAGTGAGCCGATCATGAATATTATGAAAATGAGCACTCACAAACAATGAAATTGAATCCCTTAACCCATCTAAAAGGTCGTGAATGAACTTAATAAATTCACAATAAACCAAATAGATGTATAAAGGGTTCTTTAATTGTTAATTAATGAACCTAATTTGGTTATTCATGTCATTAAGATCAAGCGAAGAGCACCCTCAGATTTAAGGTAGGGGATCCTCCCTCTCGGTTTTATTCAAGAACCCCCTATGTTGTGTCCTTTAATTTTTAATTCCTAATTATGGGGTAAGTTTTAGCACCTCCCCATACTTCCCTTATGATATATAAATGACGGTATACTCCTTTACATCTCATTAAACCTTCACAAGAATACCCCTTACCATGCCGAAATGTTTGTAAGAGTTTCCTCATCTCACTTCCATTTTTTTGTGAGATCTTCCTTATTCACCACTATTACTTGTGTATGTATACTTCCCATTGATGTAACATATCATGAATCTCTTTATTTTCATGGTATTAAATTTACCATTTTAAGATTATTAATTTTGGGGCATATGAATCGATTGATTACAAAGTGGTAAGGTTTTCCACCCAAACCTCCATTTTCATTCAGGCTACTTTTAGTACCTACCTACCTCAATGAAATTTTTATGTATTATTATGTACTACTCCTAAATTATGTGTGACTTTTCTATATATGTTTACCAACCAGAATCTTTCTTTATTTTATGGGGAGTTACATGTTTTATAAGGAACTTTCAAAAAAATTCTTCTCGAAATACAAGCATGATTCAAGAGAACTCGAATTTTTACCTATTTTGAAGTATAATGTATAATATATTTTAAGCCATAATTATCTTTCTAAAATAAAAAAAATTTATCATGAAAAACTAACTTGTTTAATTTCTGGTTTTATTAAAGAAAACATGCCTTTCCGCTTTAAAATCTCTTTAATATTTTCCTTAAACCGCACTAAAATATTTTATTTTTAAAGCTTCTTTACCAACTCTTTTTTACATGATGGGACAAAATTTATGCATAAAATATAATTTCAATGTCCTTACCTTTTATTTTCTAGGATATACATGTTTACAATATGATTTCATGTTTTATACAAAGTTTTTTCCAAAATAACTCTTCTTTATAAGGTAAAGAGGATTTTTCTCACCCCGCTTTAACTTTTGTACGGTATATGCTTTGTTCACCACGTATTCCATGCATGTGGTGTATGTAATGACCTTTGTTATATCATATCAAGAGTATCCTTATTCTCATTATATTCTAAGGGATTATGATTTGAATGTTTCAAGGTGGTATGAGACACTTTGGAACGTTTAAGGATTATTTCCTCAAGAATTTTTAAATGATCTCATTTAAAAATATTTTCATCTATATCAACACCATTTGTTGAATCTTTTACTTCATTGAGGTTTATCTATCATCATATCATCTAAAATATGTTGTTGAAGGGTTTCCGATTAATTTGACTATAGATGTGCTATCTTGATACCACTCACCATATCATTCTGAATGGTTAATGTTTATGTTAAATGATTATGGAAAGTTATTTACATTTCCTATGCTAGTTTCAATATGAATGTATATGTTTATTATGTTCACCCCTTTCATATGAGGAATGAATTGGACTTATTATGTGATGGGTGCGACCCGCTATAGCCCCTCGATGCATCAGTAGGTCTTATGAGACAAATAGATATGTACTTGGCCAAGACCTTACCCATTTTTAAATATGGTTTGACCGATGCTTTAATCATTTTATATGTCTTGGCTGAGGCCTTCGACGATATATTTCAGATTGTCTGGCATATGCATTTCCCTCATTATGAAATTAGTAATTGAAAGTTCATGAGGTTATTCGACTAGTAGAATACCCATGTTTATGATTTTATATGACATTATTTATTCATATCGTATTCCTTCCATAATGTGTTTAAGTTCATTTTTAGAGGCTTGTGTTTTTAGTTATTCACCATGCCTAATGTTTATGTTTATGATATCTTCTATTGTTTTGCTTACCCTTACTGAGCATTTGAGATCACACATTTCTTATGTTTTATCCTTTCTGGTTGTAAGGATGATTATACTAAGAATGAATTGAAGGGTTAATCTAATAGATTATGGGCTTTTCTATTGAAGTTGTTATGTTTCGAGTTGCAATTTTGAACTCTTGTATGCATCTTGTTTCTAAAACTACTAAACTGATTGGTCCTTTGGGATGCATCTTCCTTGTATCTATGCCAATGTAATAAAATAAGGCACTAACTTTGAGCTTCTGGGGTTGGGGCGTTACAATAACACTTGGGAGAGGATTTAGCCTGGGCACCATAGGTCTCCTCAGGTGTCCGTGGATGGGTCTTTCATAGGTCCCTGAATAGGGAACGAGCCTCGAACAAGTAGTTTTCCACTAGGGGAAATAGGGTCCTCATGAAGGTGTCTTGTAATTTAGACCATGGTGGAAATTTGATCCCACTATCCCCATTAATTCCCTCTTTTCTTGGGTCTGAGAGGGCTACCTGAGGTATTTTTGAGGACTTGGGAGAAGGGGCTATACGACCAGAGCTTCATGGCTTCTTTCGACTTTCTAGTTTTGTAAATGAGGAGCCCTAAGGTCTTATTTATAGGAAAATAGGGAAACCAGATTGAAGGAGTTACCCCCACATAGGTCCATGGTGCAGGTACTTGGTGAAGGTACCCCGTGTAGGTGTGGCTGGTCCTTTAGTTCCGCACATGGGGATGGGGGTTGCACAAGCCTTCTGATGCGCCAGGGTGTGCGCACATGCCATCTTGGAAAAGTTCCTTTGATTCTTCTTAGGGATCTTCACCTCTCTAAACTACTTGAGGTTCTCTTTATAATTTTTTTACCCCACTTGAAAAAACCGAGTGTCAACAATAAAACAAATATAAAGACCTGAGGATTCATCCTAATGAATCTATCGACACATTCTTTAATCAGGTGAGCGAGATTGTGGAGGACATGTGTAGGCGTAAAGGAATCCTTGATGGTGTTGAGATCTTAAAATGCACCTAGAGAATATTTTTTCCCTGATTCAATCCAAAAGTCTATGTTCTTGAGGATAAAGATCCAAAGGATCTAGGATTGGATAGTTTTCCCAACACTCTTGTTGTATATGAGAATGTGGTTGTGGAAAAGGGGAAGTTGAAGGAGGTGGCTTTCAAGGTCAAAAATAATATCACCATGGAGGCCAAAAATAAGAATAGGTGGATTAAGTGATGTCATTATTTTCCTTGAATTATAAATGTGAAAGGAAATCTTAAAGGGAAACGTCCACTCGCACACTTTCAGTGTGGAAAGGTTGATCATCTTACAACAAAGTATCCGAGTAAGTCTCAAGAAGATGATGATGATGATGAAATCCATAAAAATAATTCTTCATCCAATGTGAAAGTTATAAAAGGCACTAAGAAAAACTACTTTAAGAATAAAAATATATTTTTATAAGAAAATGACAGTTCAGAAGATACGAAGCCAGAAGAAATTAAAGAATGAAAAGATTGCAAAGAAAATGCCATGGTAGCAATTGTGGGCAATTTATAGAAAATGGAAGATAATGATTCTAATGAAGGATAATATAATGTAATATTTGATCTATAATTCGATCTTGAGGCCTCTCTAGAAGAGATAGATGTTTGAAGATCCATAATGAAGAAATCCAAGAGTGGTTCATGATTCCAAACTCTATATGAAGCAGTAGGAAGAAGGGAATTCATAGCTGAATGTAGAAATTGAAAAACTCAAATATGAAAAGCTATAAAACATAGATAAGGTAATTTATTACAAGATCAAATTTGAATAATATATAAAGGCTATCAATGTTTTGACAAAGATAGTAAAATATCGGGTCAAACATATCGAAGAACTTGAGGTGTGAGATCTTCTGCGGTGGGGTGCGATATTCTATGGCAAGGTCTTAGGCATCGACAAGCTCCGTCTGTAGCTAGGTTATGGTAGCATGGAGGGTCATGCTCTTCCACAATGAAGTATCCGGGAGGTGGTGAGGGTCGTCTGTGGCTCGTGTCTAGCGACGCGGCGGGGTGTGGTCTTCTGCAGCGTACTTAGGGCAATGACGGTTCTTCTGTGGCTTGAATCTGGCGTTGCAGGGTGGTTGTGCTTCATGGGGAAGGGTGGTCAAGATTTTACGATGTTGGGTGGTCCGATCTTCCATGGTGAAGGGGTTGCATTCCAGGTCTTCCTCTGTGAGGGTGGTCATTCCAATCATCTGCATCGTGCTTCGATAGGGTGAGTGCTTTGGATGGTTGGTGTTGTCTCTGTGAGCGGTTTTGGTGGCGGCGACAGGATTTGAGGAACTTTTTGCATCGATGTCGTCAGGTTGGCCTTGTTTTCGGCCCTCGTGAGTTCCTTTCTATTTCTGCATTCTTTCTCATTTTGGCCTCCATTACGGGTTCCTCCTTGGCTCAGATTTGATTGGATTCATGCCCAGAGTGGCTCTTCTGGTCCAAATCGGTGTGGTCTCCCTCTTCAGTGATGCTCCTATGGTATGGTTGTTAGGTATTCCAGCCCTGGGTGGCATTGGCTTGGATTCTTTCATCTTGGAGCATCTGGTTTCTTCATGTTTCTTGTCTGCGGCTGTGGTTTCGAATTGAGCCTCGTGGGTTCATTGCAGCGAGGCTGACTTCCGACGACGATATGGTGTCCAGGATGCAGACAATGTCGTTGATGATTTTCTGAAGGATGAATTTTTATCGGGGTGAGTGTCTTTCTTGGTGATTTCTACTGTGCGAGTGGTGTTGTGACCTATGGCCCACGTTCAAGGGCCGATGCAACCATACCTTCTTCAAGGAGCTTCTTAAGATGAGGTTCAGAGCAGGAAGTTTTCACCAGATCATTGCTTTAGGATTTGGACGTTTGAGAGGGTATGACTTTTGTCATCATTACCAGGCCCGTGCAACTACATGGGATAACTTTCTGAGCTGTGATGAGAAGGTGGAAGCTAGACTTTACGTTTTTGATGCCGGGGAGGAGCTTTTCTTTGTTATCTTGTTCTGGTTGTTGATGTCTTGTGGAGTTTTGGGGCATAGTTTATGTTCTTATGTCTTTGATGTCTTGTTGGGCTCCCCCTTACCCATTAAAATGGGGTTTACGATATAATAAAAAATTAATTTTCAAAAAATTCTATGAAAGAGGAAATAAGAGTCATATCTAAATGAGAAGGATGGTATGAGGCTTGATCATAAATAAAAAGTAGTTTTAGTTTATGCTAGAGCACAAGTACCCACTCTGAAGTTAAAGGTTAATTTGGGTACAACTTAGAATCAGAGAACCCAAGGAACAACCGGTCCTTCAGTAATGAAACATGAGAATTCACATCATATCAAGTAATATTATTGTATAAAGATGACATATTCTTAAAATGTCTTTTCCATAGCCAAGAGGTATCGAAGGGAACAAGAGAAACAATGATGACCAAGAAGAGTTCCATATTCCGGGGATGCTTTTGATGGTCATCAAATATAGTGTGGAGGATTTAGACATATGTCTAGATGTTTCTCATCAATAATGTAGAGTAATTTTCCAAAGAAAACCCAAAGTGTTCATGCACAACAACTTAAGGAATCATCAAGCGAGTTAAGAACAAAAAAAATCAATTTTCATATTTTTGATATGAAGTTAGTCTATCTAAATCTAAAAAATATTGTGAATTTTAATCAGTACTTGGTGAGAAACCAAAGACATTAATCAATAAGAGAAGATTTGGGCATGTAGTGGTTACAAATATTTCCCTAAAAGTATTAGATTATACTGGTGTGCGGTTCATTGATAGTGGATGCACATACCACATGATGGGAAATAAGGATCTCATCACAAACATCAATAATGATAATAAAGGTTCTTTCAAATTAAAAAACTATGAATTCCTAAGGATTAATGACTTTAAGAAAACCAAATTCAGAGGAAAAGTTATGAAATGTACATATGTCTTGGTTGTTGAAGGTCCCGATCACTACTTTCTTAGTGTCAGTCAGTTATGTGATTCAAAGAATAAAACAAGATATAACAAGAAGATGTGCATCGTAAAGGGAAAATATGATGAAGTGGTGATGTAGGGGAAACACATGAAGGGGAGTATATATCTTGTGAGAGGAGAAGAATATATATTTTTTTTCTATCCAAGGTAGGATAAAATAGGTTATGGCATAAAACTCTTAGTCATTTGAGCCGAATGTCCTTAGAATATCCAATAAAAAATGATGGAGATCGAGATATTCCAAATATATCATGTGGTTGTACACACATGTGTGATGCTTGGAAATAAGGGAAGATTACTCAAAATACTTATTAGAAAAAAGAATGAAAGTTTTCAAGAGTGTTAGAACTGGTGCTGTTAGGTACCAGGATGACGCAATGGAAGACGGTGGCCTGAGAATTTAAAATTTTCTGCATCACCGGAGTGACATAACCCTGCCAACTCTGGTGATCTTGTCTCGGTTCTATTCGAGGATCATGCGAGGTTTAAACAGAGCACAAATAAATTGAACATGTACCTAGTTCTCTTCTGTCGTGTGCAAGTCCACCGCAAGTTGCTGGTGATCGTTGCTCAAAGACTCCAACGTCGAAGCCCTCTAGATCGTCCACACACGCCTCTCGAATCTACTCGCGTGCCGTTCGTCGAGATCCGGGTGCTAGCGCAGATCTTCAACGCTCACTTCAGCGCAACGACGATCACCGCAAGACAAGATCCTTCAATCTGAGATGGATGAAATTGAAGATCTTCCTTTGCTTGAGAGACTCTCTCTCTAGATTCCAGGAGGAGAGAGAAGCTCTCAATCCCAACACGTGAATAGTTACATGGGAGTGCTTCTCTCTAACTTATATAGGGAATGTTTAAAACACACAACATGGATTCCCGACCCCCGTGTAATAAACGTCTACTATATAAGTGTTATAAATAATTATTTTTGACAAATAAAATTATGCCATAAATAATATCTATAATTTATCACTTACTTGTAATATATATATAAATATATTACATGATAAATTTGAGTCTTTAACTCGACTCACACCTCCTGCTAATATTAAATGAACCTAGGATATTAAAATCCATTCGAATAATATTAATACTTGTATTTACTATATAACTTGTAAATACATGTTATAAATAAATTCAACGAATTATTCTAAACTTGAATAATTAATGAATTTATTTATTCTTTGGTGATCCATAGAACTTGGATAGTACTCGGACCCTTTAGCAGGGCCCACCAAGTTCTATATTCATAGTCCCAGAATAGGGCATATTCTCAAAGTTCTGTTGTGTGTGACCCTCTAGGCCCTTACCTCAATAGCAGTGAATAATATCCACTGACCAAGAGCGGGGTCTAGCAACCCATCGAGGCCCCTATAGAGATAAGGAAAAGTTAAAGCAACAACTGCCTTCCTACGAACACGATCCGTATAATATAATCTCTTCGTCATTGATATCTCAATAAAGCAGAATGCACACTAGTGTCATCATTCTTTATCTTGCTTTATTTTATTTGTTGATTTGTCCGGATGGTCTTACCTTCCACTACCATGTCCATGGATTTAATGAAGGTGCAACCATCCTAATCAACCAGACCCGAGATATCTCTTCCTGAACTCAGAAGCGACAAATCCTTTCTCGATCATTCAATTAATGCCATGCCATTAATGACGTACCCGACACAAACTACCTCGCCATGACTTTGTCTCCATGGTTTTCACCTTGCATCAAATGTACATAATTAAATGACATTCATTGATAATGATCTCAAGTCTGGAGACCATTACACATGTCCGTATATAGTAACGACCAATGACACCTGAAACATGTGGTGTTCCTATTATGTGGGTCTGTCCTCATGATCTCAACTATACTAGAGATCATCAAGTGCGAACTTCATGAAAAGAAGTCTCAATGCTTATGAGCCCCCAACACCTGATGGTTACACATCATCTGTGTCCTTTTAGAATGATGTAACTGGACCATAAGATGTTACTTTAAGATTACTGTCATGACATCTCAGGGTTCTCATTATAGCCTGAGATCTACTATAACCCTTTGATGCAACAGGTAATCTAAGGACATTGCCATAAACAAAGTGAATGCAGAAGTATCTACACTATTATGGCAAGATAAACACAGGTATTATAACAAACTGAATACATGTAGTGATAATCAAAGTACAATACAAGTTGGGTCTAGGGCACTCACTTTCAACACTCCCACTTGCACTAAAGCCAACTGCTAACAGGTTTCAATCCGCTATCTCTCACATGAGAATCATGCTTCTGCTAAGAAATGACTTTAGTTGGGGGTCTTATAGCATCCCGCTTTTTTATCACATAAACTTTCATTACATTATACAAAACTGAGGATCTTTAAGGTTTAGTGTCTTGGAAACCAGGAACTTATTACATGAGAAAAAAAAACATTCTTCTTAAACACTTAAAAGTCTTCTTCTTAAGTTCATCCTAGGTTCATTACTGCATCTCATAACCTAAGGACATACATCAAAAGAAAGGGTGAGCAGAATGCCCGGTAAGGGAAACAAGAGAAACATTTTACATGTGAACTTGAGATACTTCAATAAGGTCCTGAAAAGAACTTTAAGGCATGAGAAAGAAATCATGAGGCATATCATAATAAAAATAACGTTTTTCATAACTTGAAGATGTGGCTATAACATTTAACATTGACAATCATTTCCGTTTCACCAAGGTCCATCCCCAAGGTGTCAATAAAAATTACCAAGGTTATTCACCAAGGTATCAGTCAAAATGGTCATCTCTAGAGATTAAGTCTTTACCCAATGCATTGGAGCGCTATCAGGGTGCACCCTTAAATTGGTCTTTATTATCATATGAGCCACATATATCATCATCAAACATTTCATTAACAACCCATATAGCATAAAAGAAATGAGTTTCCTTTCATAATCATAACGTTTTAAAAACTGCTTTAAAGACATGATCTTTATGTCACTTTAAACCCACGAAAAAGGAAAGTGGGTTTCGTGTATGTAAATCCCAGAATTAAAATAGAACATTTTGATATATATGTGAATACCCCTGTAGAAAAAGAGCTTTGAGTATTCACTTAATAAATTAAAAGAATTTGAGAAAAAAGAGAGAGACATTTTGAGACGAATATTCTCCAGCATAACGGCTATGTTACAGGGTTTTAGAAAACATTGAAAAGAGAGGGGACATGAGTCACCCACTCATAAATGGTTCATAACACAGTAGAGGGACAGAATATAATGGATATAAGAACATGGTAATGAAGTTTGAAAGACATACCATATGAATTGAAAAACATGGAAGGAGGACAAAAATAAGATTTCTCTTATGAAAATTCGGCAGCCTAACGACGTCACTTAAAACTTCAAAAAAATGAATTGATGAGGTCAAATAGGGTCTCTCATCATATGAACATAAAAGATCAGTATGATAGATATAGAGATCGTACCCCAACATAATAAAAAGGAACATGAAAGACTTGACATGAAAATAGATCTTAAAAACGAGAAGGGTGAAAGAATCCCTTAAAAATTCGGCAGCCTAACGGCGCCACTTAAAACTTCAAAATTCTGAATTGAAGAGATCAAATAGGGTCTCTCATCATATGAACATAAAAGATCATTATGATAGATATAGAGATCATACCCCACATAATAAAAAGGAACATGAAAGACTTGACATGAAAATAAATCTTGAAAATGAGAAGGGTGAAAGAATCCCTTAAAACTTCGGCAGCCTAACGACGCCACTTAAAACTTCAAAATACTGAATTAAAGAGATCAAATATGGTCTCTCATCATATGAACATAAAAGATCATTATGATAGATATAAATATCATACACCACATAATAAAAAGGAACATGAAAGACTTGACATGAAAATAGATCTTGAAAACGAGAAGGGTGAAAGAATCCCTAAAAAATTCGGCAGCCTAACGACGCCACTTAAAACTTCAAAATACTGAATTGAAATGATCAAATAGGGTCTCTCATCATATGAACATAAAAGATCAGTATGATAGATATAGAGATCATACCCCAACATAATAAAAACGAACTTGAAAGACTTGACATGAAAGTAGAACTTTGAAAAATGAGAAAGGTGAACGAATCCCTTAAAAATTCGGCAGCCTAACGGTATCATTTAAACTTTCTTAAAATGAATTGATGAGAGCAAGAGGGGGTCTCTCATAATATGAACATGAAAAAGGCAGTAAGAGGAATATAAAAGAACATCCTCCAACATAAGAGCATGAAGCATAAAATAAATGACATAAAAGAGATTACTTGAAAAGAAAGAGAGAGGTAGGATCCCTTACCTTAAAACGTATCTCTTAAAACTCAAAGGTTGGGACCTTGAGGGCTTGGGGGCACCTTGAGAGGACTCCTTGGGAGGTAATGAGACCAGAGCTTCATTGGGGGAGAGTTGGGAGTGAAAACTAAAGGAGGAAAGGGTGAGTATTTATAGGGAATGTGAGGGGACAATGCATTAATGGCTAAGGGACACCTCACAAGTGGTTTTCTCAAAACCATGGGCTCTCCCATGGTATTTCCCATGGAGTTAGGCCACATGGGGCCCCCAATACAATAATTCATCACATTTGGTCGGACAATCCTTAAAATATCTCATGACATCATCATGACACAATTATGATGTCATTAAACATACCGAAACCCTAAAACTGTATTTTTACTATTCACTGAAAAATCAACTTTCTCAGAAAAATCCCAAAATTTCACCTTAACCAAATATCAATGCTCTGATTTCAAAAATGAACTCTATTTTATAAAAATAATTTTCTAAATAATTTTAATTTAATTTTTAATTAAAAAACACTATTCACCCGAAAAAACTAATACTTGACTAATAATTTATGAAATTGTTATTTAACCATTTTATTGAGTCACACTACTTAATCAAGGTGCCTAAATTATATTAATAATTTCTTTAAGTGAGATTACTAATCCATTTGGCCACATTACTAATCCTAAGTATAAAATCACTATTCATAATTTACTATTCATAAAAAATTTAGTTGATCTTATTAGACTCTAAATTTCGTACTGAACATAATTGTAGAATTTCATTTTTTAAAAATCATTACACATTTTTAATTATTTAAGGTTTACATAAACATTTTTAAAATATCATTTCTCTAAAATTCATCAAAAATATGCATACTATATTTATCCGGACATTTGAAAATTCATAAATTTCATCATAAGAAGAAATAAAATTTTTTATTTAAAATAAAGGATTACACAAGGTAGTTACGGTCTCCTTACATAGCCCCTTATAACCCTAGCATAGGAACTATGTGTAAGGTGTGCTAAGGTGAGAGAATCTGATGGCGGCTCAGCCAACACTGCACGAGTAGTAATTTCTATCAGTTTGAACTTCTCGCGAAAACGATTCCGTTCTAGCTTCACACGATGAAGTTCGACTTGAGTTTGGTCCAGAGCAAAGCCCGGTGGTGCTACCTCCTTCCCAAGTTCCGTTAGATGGGCTTCGATTGACCCGAGACTACTGGATGAGGCCGTCGAATCTTCTTTCTATATTAATTCTTCAAGATCACTTGTATTTAGAAACAAAAATCAAAACATTTAGTTTCTAGCGGTCATACTGACCAATGGTCATATAACAGTCAAAACCCAACAGTCTCATTTTAATTATACTCATGTTATCAAATGAAACAGTTTTGTTGGGTATAAAAATAAAATAACGCACAAAATTAGGAAACAAGATTTATTCAAAATTTCGGGTCGTTACAGGTCTGCCACGTTGTCCTCTGTGGCTACTCTGCTAACTGTCACTTCACCTCTTTGAGTAAAATCCCTCAAGAGATAAAACTTCCAAAGAATAAGCTTTGTCCTCTGGTGAGACCTGGGATCCTTGGCAAGCACCACTGCAGTAGTATTATCGCAATATATGGAACATGGTCTGCACTGCTAGGTACAACACCAATGTCTGAGATAAAGCTGCATATCCAGACTGCTTCCTTTATTGCATCAGAAGCTGCAATATATTTAGACTCTTCTGTAGAATTAGCAACCACAACTTTTTTCGAGCTTCTCCAGCTCACTCCACCACCATTTAGGCAGAAGATGTAGCTTGACTGCGATTTCATATCATCATGATCTGTTTGGAAACTAGCATCAGTGTATCCCCTCACAACTAGTTCCTCATCTCCTCCATACACCAGGAACATATCCTTAGTACGCCTCAAGTACTTTAGGATAGTTTTAGCAGCTGTCCAATGCAGCTCTCCTGGATTGTCTTGATATCTACCCACCATGCTTAAAGAAAAGGAGACATCAAACCTAGTACATAGCATGACATACGTGATAGACCCCACTGCTGAAGCATAATGGACTCTACTCATTCTATCAATCTCCTCTTGTTTTTGTTGACACATTTTCTTAGAGAGATTTACACCATGTGACATAGGTAACAATCCTCTCTTGGATTGTTCCATACTGTACATTTTGAGTACCTTGTCAATATATGTACTTTGACTTAACCCAAGCAGCCTTTGAGATCTATTTCGATAGATCTTGATCTCTAGAATGTAGGCTTCTTCACCTAAGTCTTTCATGGAGAAACATTCATTTAACCAAGTCTTAACTGGCTGTAAGACTTGTACCTCGTTTCCCATAATTAATATGTCATCAACATATAATACTAGGAAAACGATGACATTCCCTTCAACCTTTTTATAGACACAAGACTCGCTTTCATTTTTGACAAATCCAAAATCTCTTATGGCCTCATCAAAACGAACATTCCATGATCTTGATGTCTGCTTCAATCCATAAATGGATCTCTGCAGCTTGCGTGCTTTATTGGCATTCTTTGACTTGACAAACCCTTCGGGTTGAGTCATATAGACGTCTTCAACCAACTTCCCATTTAGAAAAGCATTTTTGACATCCATTTGCCAAATTTCATAATTATGAAAGGCTGCTATTGCGAGCAATATTATGATGGATTTAAGCATTGCTACTGGTGAGAAGGTTTCATCATAGTCAATGCCTTGACGTTGCCTGAAACCCTTTGCAAACAGTCTTTCTTTAAAGGTATTATGATCATCATCCATGTCCAGCTTCTTCTTGAATACCCATTTGCATCCAATGGGCTTTACATCAGCTAGAGGGTCTACCAAAATCCAAACTTGATTTTGGTACATGGACTCCATCTCAAAATTCATGGCTTCTTTGCCTTCTACTGTTTCCTTGTAGGTTAGAGGTTCATCATCCTCAAGGACTAATGTGTCACCTGACTCAGTGACAAGAAAACCATAACACTATGGTTCTCTAACCTCTCGCATAAACCTATGCAGTATCTGTGTTTCAGGAACAACTTCTTCTTCCACTTGTTCTTGTGGAGGTTGTTCCTCTACCAACTCTTGTGCATCTGGAGCATTAACTTCATCGAAGTCAATCTTGCTTCCACTATTTCTAATAGAAATGTGTTCCATTTCTAGAAATGTGGCGTATCCTGCCACAATGACTTTTCTATCTAAAGGGTTATATAGGTAGTATCCTCTAGTATCCTTAGGATAACCTATAAAGGTGCACTTAGTGCTTTTGGATGCTAATTTTTTACTTGGTAAAGTCTTGAAAAATGCCTCGCACCCCCATACATGTATGAGTGTTAGGTTAGGTTTCTTTCCATACCATAACTGATATGGAATCCCATCTGCAGCTTTAGTTGGTACTCGGTTAAGGGTATATGCTGCTGTCAGCAAGGCGTATCCCCAAAAGTATAATGGAAGGGTTGCATGACTCATCATTGATCTGACCATGTCAAGCAAGGTCTTATTCCTCCTTTCACCAACACCATTCCATTATGGTGTATAAGGAGGAGTGAGTTGGGATACTATCCCACACTCCTTCAAGTGCTCAATGAAAGCTTGGTTAAGATATTCTCCGTCTCGATCTAAGCGGAGTGCTTTTATCTTCTTACCAAGTTGGTTTTCTACTTCATTTTGGTATTCCTTAAAAAACCGAAAGGAATCTGACTTATACCGCATTAAGTAGATATATCCATACCTACTATAGTCATCGGTAAAAGAAATGAAGTATAGAAAACCACCCCTTGCCTCTGCTGGAAGTGGACCACATACATCGGTATGTATTAATTCCAGCACTGCATTGTCTCTTTCTCCCTTTCCTAAGAAAGGTGATTTGGTCATCTTTCCTTGTAAACAAGCTTGACATACATCTAAGAGTTCTAATTGTATCAAGTCTAGATACCCTTATTGATGCAATCTTCGTAATCTCTTCTCGTTTACATGACCAAGCCTGAAGTGCCATAGTCGGGTGATATTTGAGTCATGTTGGCTGTTTTTGTCATTGATGTCCATTACCGAGTTTTCTAGTTCCAACATATATAAACCATTGTTAAGATGTGCCATATCATAACATATGCTCTCCCTATAAAAGAGACAACATTTATTTCCAAACTTGAAATAAAAACCCATAGTGTCTAGAGTTGACATAGAGATAATGTTTCTGGTAACAGAAGGTACATAATAGCAATTGTTTAAAACTAGAACCAAACTAGTTGGCAAGGTTAAGTGATAGTCTCCCACTGCCAAGGCTGCCAGACTTGCACCATTTGCAGCTCAGAGATCCACTTGACCTTTTGCAATCTTCTTGAGCCTACTTGTTCCTGTATATGAATAAAAATGTGTGAGCCACATGCCGTATCCAATACCCAACTTGTAGATAAAGATAGATTGCATTCAATGACAAAAATACATGAAGTAGAAGCATCAGTTTGCTTCTTCTTCCCAGCTCTGCAATTCTTCTTCCAGTGGCCTTTCTTGCCACATCTAAAGCAGACAACTTCATACTCATTACTTTGCCTCTGAATTTTTGGCTTCTTTGCAGGACGATGCATTGGTGTCTTAGGCCTTGACTTGGCCTTAGACCCCTTTGTCTTGCCCTTGTTTTTCTTGTTCACCATAAGAACAGTTGAATTGGTGTTTTTCATGTCCTTGTCAGCTTGGAAAACTAAAGCCAAAAGGTCCGAGAGCGACTTTGTCATATCATTCATATTATAACTGACAATAAAAGTCAAGAAGCTTGACGGTAAAAAGGAAATAATGAGATCCACTGCTAGTTCTTGGTTCAATTTGAACCCAAGGGCTTCAACCCTCTCAATATACCCAATCATTTTGAGTACGTGGGGACCGACTTGGTGCCCTTCTGGTAGCCTGCACTTATAAAGCGCACTTGAGATCTCATACCTTTCTTGCCTGACCCTCTCCTGATATAGTTCTTAGAGATGTGAAAGCATCTTGTAGGCGTCCTCATCCTCATGCATTTTTTGCAATTGGCTAGACATGGATGACAACATGATGTATTGTACATCAAGCGCATCGTCTACATGCTTTCTCTATTTATCTTTTTTCATCTTGCTTGCTCCCTGAGGAGGCTCAGCAGGAATTGGGGATTCCAGCACACATAACTTTCTTTCTTGGCGTCGTACTATGCGCACGCGCCTGTACCACTCCTGGAAGTTATTACCGGTCATGATATTTTATTTATCCAAAATCAATCGCAGTGGTAAAGTACTTGTGGTGTTGGTGACTGCCATTTTTAATCTACATCAGATAAACATTTAGCAGTTAGTACTTTGTCTTGATTACCTTTTGACATTTTTGATTAATAAATTATTATATCATTTTAATGTCTCCCACTATTTTAGCGAACCTTAATAGCCCTCACTATTAGATTCAGGATACTCTATCGCTTGAGTATTCTAGTGGCAAGGATCCTCGAAACCTCCCTCGCAATCTACAAGCTATGGCTACGCCACTACTTGGAGGGTTTCAAGGTAGGATCTAGGCTGGCCAACCACTTGGCTTGCGATTCCTTATGTTGTTGAGTAAAGTCACAGCTTTTGGAATCTGAACTTGATTCCCTCAACCTCTTGCCTCTAAAGTAATAACAAGTTAGCTAAGGCTAATCCTTGACTACTAACTTTAGTTAAGTCGACCTAGTTCTCGCATGAAAACGCCCTGGTAGTAAGAGGCACTATCAACTATGGTTGACGAGCACCCCAAACAACCGGTTTTGTTTAGATGTGAGAAATGGAAGGCATTTATCGGACTTAATATATCTTTGAGGGATTTTTAATATTTATTGATGAATATAATCATTTTTCTATATATTATGTTCAAACTGGGTTGTCGTGCTCACAACTGAACATGCAATTGAATATGATTCGTCACATATTTATTCATTTTATCTTGTTTACTATTCTATGTGATCACGCAATAATCATGCAGACACATAAAATAATAAACTATGCATAAAGTAAATCATGAAATCCGACTGGTCTTGAGCATTCTATAATGATCGATCCATAACTGATCAATCATTACCTAGGGGCATCCATACCTGAGTTGAAACGTGACCCGTGTCACTGCTGGCCCCAGTGCAAAGCGTTCAGCTCCTGTCTGGACTACCGCCTCGACATGGCGGGGTCTGCATCTCAGATCGTCACCGTATAATTACAAATATACTCGCACGCATGTGAGAGGATCTGGGGTACAAAATACAACTAGTGCAATGGACGCGAAAACCCTTATACATATTTGAATTAAAAGATGATTCACAGACCGTCATTTATCTAATTAAATATTACAATCATTGCACGCATTGAATAAATAATTAAATAAATAAAGCCAGACTTGCACGGGCCAGTCGCTAGCTCAAGACCGCCGGGATAAAAATGCGTAATAAAATTAAATTGCAATAAATTTAAATAGTGCGAGGGTGTTCTAATAAATTAAATGAATTTGATTAAATTCAAATAATTTATTTTTCGGTTCCATTTATTTAATTTAATTTTAATTCCAAAAATTAAATTAAACCATTAATTTAATTTTAATCCTAACTTAAATTAAAATTCCGGATTAAAATAAATTTTAATCCCCAAATAAATTCTAATTAATTTAATTTAAAAACTAAATTAATTAAAATTGATTTAAGACGAGGTTACCTCTAGCCGGGAGGAGTCCGGAAGGACTGCGAACCGCCGCGGGGTGTTGTCCTGGAGCAGGGCCAAATCACGGCATTACCGCAGCGTGACCGCGGCGTGACCGCGGCGGACAGCGGCGTGACGGCGGCGTGACGACGGCGTGACGACGACGTGACCGTGAGGTGACCGCGGCGTGACTACGGCGTGTTGGCCCAGTCCAGCGACATCCGCGGGGCATCATCTTCCGACCAAGAGCGAAAGGAGCTGGAGGAGGTTGGGAAACATTCCAGCCAGCAGCCCGCTACTTCGGCTAGCCGGCAGGGTGACAGCCGGGACCAGCGGCAGCCGGTGCGGGGCTCGGCCTACGTGAGAAGGAGGGATGACCGGGGGGTGAGCGGCGCGACATGACGGTCCGGCGGGGCTCGGTCCGAGGTGGCACGACCAGGCCGGGGTGGGGGCGACATGGCGCGACAGTCCAGCGGGGCTCGGTCTGAGGCAGCAGCGCGATCCTGGGCGGCTCTCGGGGCGGCGGTCCGGCGCGGCGCAAGGAGGAGGGTAGCGCGAGGCAGAGGTCTGACGGACAGGAAGTCCGGTCGCTAGGGTTTCGCCATCAAGGGGAGGCGCGCCCCTTATGCGCCGCGTGAAGGAGAAGACCCTATTTTGAGTCTTCTAATTTTTTTTATTTGTCTTTAGACAAAATCAACCTTCCTTTACCCTTTATTTATTATTTTTTTTATAAACTTTGTGAAAATATTTTCCACTCCTTTTGTGGAAAATATTTTTCCACACCTCTTTACTTTGGAAAATATTTTATAATAAAATATTATATTATGTTTTATAATAATAAAATATTATATTTAATTTTACCTCAATAATGATTGAGATTAACATCAGATGAATGAAAAAACTACGACGTCGATCCAATTAAATTTTTTAAATGATCGTAGCTTGATCATTTGAAAATGAGATGACGCACGGTCGGATTCGAATGAACCGTTTTAACACCCCGCACTTAAATTTAATGCATCTTAATTTTGTTGACTTAGAAAAACCTTGCGATTCCTCTAATACCACTGTTAGGTACCGGGACAGCACAGCGGAAGTTGGTGGGCTGGGAATTTAAAATTTTCTGCATCATTGGAGTGACATAATCCTGTCAACTCCTGTGATCTTGTCCCAGTTCGGTCCGAGGATCACACAAGGTTTAAACGGAGCACAAATAAATTGAACAGGTACCTAGTTCGCTTATGTCATGTGCAAGTCCATCGCAGGTCACTGGCGATCGTTTCTCGAAGACTCCAATGTCGAAGCCCTCTAGATCGTCCACACACGCCTCTCGAATCTGCTCGCGCGCCGTTCGTCAAGATCTGGGTGCTAGCGCAGATCTTCAACGCTCACTTTAGCGCAACGACGATCACCGCAAGGCAAGATCCTTCAATCCGAGATGGATGAACTTGAAGATCTTCCTTCGCTTGAGAGACTCTCTCTCTAGATTCCAGGAGGAGAGAGAAGCTCTCAATCCCAACACATGAATAGTTACAAGGGAGAGTTTCTCTCTAACTTATATAGGGAATGTTTAAAACACGCGGTATGGATTCTCGGCCCCTGTGTAATAAACGTATGCTATATAAGTGTTATAAATAATTATTTATGAAAAATAAAATTATGCCATAAATAATATTTATAATTTATCACTTACTCATAATATATATATAAATATGTTACGTGATAAATTTGAGTCTTTAACTCGACTCACACCTCCTGCTAATATTAAACGAACCTTGGATATTAAAATCTATTCGAATAATATTAATACTTGTATTTACTATATAACTTGTAAATACATGTTATAAATAAATTCAACAAATTATTATAAACTTAAATAATTAATGAATTTTTTTATTCTTTGGTGATCCATAGAACTTGGATAGTACTCGGACCCTTTGGCGGAGCCCACCAAGTTCTATATTCCTATTCCTAGAATAGAACAGATTCTCAAAGCGCTATTGTGTGTGACCCTCTAGGCCCTTAGCTCAATAGCAGTGAATAATATCCACTGACTAAGAGTGGGGTCTAGTAACCCATCGAGGCCCCTATAGAGATAAAGCAAAGTTAAAGCAACGACTGCCTTCCTACGAACACGGTCCGTGTAATATAATCTCTTCGTCATTGATATCTCAATAAAGCAGAATGCACACTAGTGTCATCATTCTTTATCTTGCTTTATTTTTTTTTGATTTGTTCGGATGGTCTTACCTTCCACTACCATGGCCATGGATTTAATGAAGGTGCAACCATCCTAATCAACCAGGCCCGAGATATCTCTTCCTGAAATCGGAAGCGAAAAATCCTTTATCGATCATTCAATCAATGCCATGACATTAATGACATACCCGACACAAACTACCTCGCCACGACTTTGTCTCCATGGTTTTCTCCTTGCATCAAATGTACATAATTAAATGACATTCATTGATAATGATCTCAAGTCTGGAGACCATTACGCATGTCCGTGGATAGGACTGACCAATGACACCTGAAACATGTGGTGTTCCTATTTTGCGGATATGTCCTCATGATCTCAACTACTAGAGATCATCAAGTGCGAACTTCATGAGAATAAGTCTCAATGCTTATGAGCCCCCAACACCTGATGGTCACACATCATCTGTGTCCTTTCAGAATGATGTAACTGGACCATAGGACGTTACTTTAAGATTACTATCATGACATCTCAGGGTTCTCATTATAGCCTGAGATCTAGTATAACCCTTTGACGCGATAGGTAATCTAAGGACATTGCCATAAACAAAGTGGATGCAGAAGTATCTACACTATTATGGCAAGATAAACACATGTATTATAACAAACTGAATACATGTAGCGATAATCAAAGTACAATACAAGTTGGGTCTAGGGCACCCACTTTCAACAGGTGCATGATGACATGTGTGGACCTATACTTCCAAGATCCATTGATGGAAAGAGATATTATGATTTGTTAATTGACGATTACAATAGAATGGAATGTAAATTAATCATTACCCACAATTATAAGGTGTTCAATTGCATAAAACAATACCAGAGGGTGGATAAAAGGATGCATATATATAAATTTACAAAAATTTAAACTGAAAATAGGATGGAGTTCACAAAAATCCAAGTAGAGGATTATCTCAAGAAGAAAAAGACAAGGCATCATATTTCAGTAGTGATAACTACTTAGAAAAAATGGGATAGTTGAGAGAGTAAATTTGATCATCAACCACATGGATAAAGAGATTCTTATTGATAAAGACCTGTTAGGAAAGTTTTGTAAAGAATAATTATTGACTTAGATCTACAAATATAATAGATATTTGTTGTCTCTGAGGGAAGAGAATGCACCATATGAGTTGTGGTGTAAAAAGAAGTTGAAATTGAATTACTTTTCATTATTTAGAAGTAATTGTTTCATTCTCAATAAGGAGAAACATAGGAAGTTTGAAACCCATGGATATGAAGGTATATTTCTTGGTTACTTGAGAAAAATTAATCATATAAATTATTCAATAAGTGGATAAGAAAGGCTAAAGATAGAAATGATGTTTTGTAGTGGATAATTAGTAGAGTATTTAGAAAATTACTAAATAATATTACGAGGACAGTGATGAATAGATGAGAAGATTAGGGGGAGTGAAAGTGCCTAAGTCCGATTCAGATGATGAGTAGGAGGAAGTTAGGCCCCTATTTGAATAAAATCTGAAGAGTCAAGCTAACATTGATAGGAAGAATATCATTAGTGACTAAACATCACTGGTGAAAAAAAGGAGAATTAAGTCTCTCTAGCAA
The DNA here is from genome assembly GCA_963277665.1 of Viscum album. Classification (NCBI taxonomy): domain Eukaryota; kingdom Viridiplantae; phylum Streptophyta; class Magnoliopsida; order Santalales; family Viscaceae; genus Viscum; species Viscum album. The sequence continues at coordinate 720,357,909 of OY728150.1, forward strand.
ACATACTTTCTATCACGGGTAGATCCAAACTGTTTTGAAGAAGCTATTGAAGATAAGAATTGGGTCTAGGAAATGAATGAAGATATTAACCAAATTAAGAAGAATTAAACGTGGGAGATTGCTTCAAGGTTGGTCAATAAGAATGTCATCAGGACCAAATGGGTATCATGGAATAAACTAAATGAATACAACATGGTTATTCAAAACAAATCATGATTGGTGTCCATGGGATACTTCTAGATTGATGCAATCAATGTAGATAAGACATTTTTACTTTTGGAAAGGCTGGAAACAATTTGACTATTATTAGCCATTGTAGTGAAAATACAATTCAAGGTTTTCCAAATGGATATCAAGTCAACATTTCTGAATGGGATTCAGGAAGATGAGAACTTAGTTTTTCAATTTAAGAAAGAATTTTATGGATTCAAGTTGGTACCAAGAACATGGTATTTGTGACATGATTAGTATTTGAAGAAGCTTAGTTTCTATTGTAGTGGAGTTGATTGTAGTCTCTATGTCAACAATGAGAGTAATCAAAGGATGGTGGTGTTGGTTTATATCAATAACATAATATTTTATTGATATAATGAAGAGTAATGAACACAATTTATAGAATTCAAAAAATGTGAGTTTAAAATGTTATTGATTGGTGAGATAACATTTTTTCTTAGTTTATAAGTAATGTAAGGAAGGAAAGACACATTTATTTCTCAATCCAAATATTACAAGGAGGTTCTAAGAAGATTTGGCATAGATAGTTCCAAGGAGATAAAAACTTGGATTACTACCTGAATGAAACTATCAACGGACGATGAAGGAAAAGCGATAAATGTCACAGAATATAGGAAAATTATTAGAAGCCTATTCTAATTCACAATGACATGACATGATATTAGTTTCTTCCACATTCTAGGTGAAAAAATATTAAATAAATCCCAAGGAAATTCACTTAGTTTTGGTGAAAAGAATATTTTGGTATATCAAGGTCATGGTGGATTTCAATTTTTTGTCGAATGAAAAACCACAACAATAGTTATTGGGTTATACAGATGTAGATTAGGCCATTCAGTAGATGATAGAAAGTCAATATAAAGTGGTACATTTTATCATAGTGGAACATGTATTTCTTGGATAATCCAAAAACAATATTACATTTCTCCAATCACTATAGAATCTAAATATATTGTGGCCACTCAATTTTCCATGCAGTTACCATGGATAAAATAGTAGCTTGAAGATATGACTGTTGAAGTGAAATTTCTGATCAGAATCCATTATGATAAATAAAGTTCTATAAATCTTAGAAAAATTTAATCCATCACTCAAAGATAAAGAACATTGAAATCAAATAACACTTTATCCTTGATAAAGTGTATCATTAACTAGTGAATTTAGAGTTTTAACCTACTGAACTTCATGTTTCATACATCATAATGAATACTTTACCCAAAGAAGCATTTGAACAACATCGACTGGCTCTTAGATTCTAATCGAGTCCTTGCACTTGAATAGTGTATATGTGGGACTCTCTCTCCTCGAGGGAAGGTGTGGTTGTACCTATATGCTGATATGTGTTCTTTTACTTGTTGGATACCAAAAGGATTAATATTTGGTCTTGTTGACAAAGGGGGTGAAGTATTGATCATGAAAGGGGGAGAAGATGATAGGGGGATTATCGAAACATGGGGGTTTTATAAATCTAATGATGTTGAAGGAGTTTGTTTAATGAAGAAAAATCATAGAAGGAGTTCATGATGAAATTAGTTTATGATGTGTGGTTGAAGAAATCGATCTTCTTATGTGCCACACATTATGCAAGAGTAGGACCAATCACCAACAATAATCATTGTTTGGTATTGGATTTCATGAATAATTGGTATTGAAATTGGATCATCAAGTGGGATTGATAATGAAATGGTTCGTTGATGAAATTTTCATGCTAATCTTATTTCTCATAGCAATAATGGCTTGTGTGGTATTAGAGTACATGTTGAGTAAATATTTGATATCCTTCTGGAGTCATAACGTATGAATGGAGGTTGAAGTATAAGTTGAGTGTGTGTTTGTCAATAGAATTTTTAAGAAGTTTTGAAGTGTTGTCAACAAGACCAAAGGAAGTTATTATTGGTAAAATATACCTCTCAATGTTTTGTGTTTTTTTGTTGAAATATCTGGTTGAAAAAATTACAGTAGGTTTTTTACCAAAGTGGTTATTTTGGAGGTGGTGAAATTTTCTCGCATTTTCCAAATTTTTGGGCATGAAATTTCAGGGTTTATTTTTTGAAAAATAGAGTATTACCACATAGAACAATTCATGGACCACATATCAGATATGTGAAACCACATAGGAGGTTTGAAACTAATCAAAAACCACATAGAAAGTATGTGGTGACTATATAAGGATCTCACAAACCATAAGTAAATTTTACAGGAAACAAAATTTAGCAAAGGCATTGAGCTTGAATAGAAAGATTGCAAACCAAAAAGAAATTTCACAGAGGGGTTTTGTCGTTTATGGAAGAAAGGTACTGATTTTTAGGCTTCCACCAAGGGTACTCATTTTTTGTGAAATATGTTGATTCAGAGGCTGTCATAGAGGAATTTATGTACATGTGAATCGCATAGTGGTTGTAGTACATAGTGGAGGATATTTCTAAAGGGATTAAATTTAATTCATGATTAGTGGGTTTTCAGGTTTTCTTTCCCATATAAAGGACCCCTAATCACTTTATTAAGGATATACAATTTAATTTTAGAGAATCATTATTGAAGAAATTTAGATAAGTTTGAAATTAGTTCACAAAAGAGTTGAGTTCATGAAGGAGGTTGGTTCACGAAGCAGTGGAGTTCACAAATGTGGATTATTTCATAGAGAAGTTTTTGTTTATGAAGGAGGAGAATTAAATTGGATTTCATCTCTCAATTGAAAATGAAGCTTCATGGAACTCTCATATATGTTTGAACCAATTATAAGGTGATTCAGATCAACCAAAGGATCTTCTAGATAAGTAGCGTGTTCACTTTAGTTAAGAGAGAAGTGATTTTTCAAAGTGTGAATGACTGTAAACCAGGGGGGATATTGATTTCTCTAAAAACATTGTAAAAACAATGCACTATAAAGGATTTGGTACATTGGCACATTGCCTTTTCATTCTCCCTAGACTATCCCAGTTAGTAGCGAACCAATTAAAATTGTTGTGTCTCATGCATGATTTCATTTCTACTCGTACATTTCTACGGTAAGAAGAAAGAAGAGTGTTTTGTTTAAAAATGGAATAAGAACCAAATAGGGTAGTGATTTAATCTATCATATATTTATTTATCCCCATATCAAGTTTTTAACCTAGTGGATCTAACAAGAACAAATAGCCTCCCCTAAAAATATAATTGATGTCGATAATCCTTTAACCATCCCTTAGGAGTGTCACCATGAAAGACATGATCCTATATCACCTATATCTATGAGTCTTCCCACTATGAATCATCCACCTTATACATAAAGGATGATTTCACTATCATCTGGTATAGCCAACCTCTATCTATAGCCTCCTCTATATCTATATGCATCACCACAAACTCCATCATCACTCTTGAATCCCTCCAGACTATCGAACAATATCTCCCCATGAATTTATACTCATCACATCAGTAACTACATTCCATTTACATGGGGTATAAGAGATCTTGAATTCATATTATTGTAATAACTCCACCCACCTCCACTAATGAAGTTTCAACTCTTTCCAATAGAATATATACCTAAATCTCTTGTGATTTGTGAAGACCATAAAGAATTTTACGATAAGGTAATATCGCCAGAACACCAAGGAAAATACCACTATCTCCAACTTGATATCATGGGTGTTATAGTTATTCTCATGAATAAATAATTTCATATACCCATATGAGATCACCTACCTTTGTTTCATTGAATCATAACTCAAGTAGAGATAGGAAGCATCATAGAAAACCACGAACGTAATCCCTTCCTTTGGTATATAAAGAATAAGAGTACTAATTAACCTCTCCTTCAGGTAGTCAAAAGATACTTGACACTGATCAATCCATAGAAAATCTTTCTTCTTCATGGTCATGACTATCAATGGAGCTACAATCCAAGAGAAGTCATACACAAACCTCTGATAATAGCCTGTAGTACCAAGGAAGTTACATACCTTCAAAAAATTTCTGTGTGTTGCCTAAGAAATAACTGCCTCGATCTTTGATGAATCAACTATTACTCCCCATCAAGGCACCATATGCCTAATAAAGTGCACCCCATGCATCCAAAACTTTCACTTGGACAACTTTCTATAGAGTTGATGGTGCCAAACAACTTGTAAAATAGACCTAAAATGTTTAGCATCCTTTACCTTTATCTTTGAGTATATGAGAATGTCATTGGTTAACCCTAGCATTAACTAGTCTAGAAACTCAAAAAACATAGAGTTCATGAATCCCATGAGTACAACCAGGGTGTTTTTGATAATAAATGACATAATTACAAACTTTTAGTTCCCATAACAGCATCTGAATGAGGTATTCATAATATCTTCCTCCCTTAATGTCATCTAATGGTACTCATATCATGAATCAATCTTTTAAAACCATTTGGCTCCTTTAAATTAGTCAAACAATTCATCTATCCTTGGAATGGAGTGATGGTTCTTGACCATCACTTGGTTCAATCACCAGTAGTCTATACACAACTTTAGACTACCATCTACCATCTTAGTGAACAACATTGGAGAACCCCATGGTGATACATTGGGATGATGAAACCCTTTTATATCAAATGATCAATTTGAATCTTCAACTCTCATAGCTCAAAAGGCGTCATCTGGTAAGGATCCATAAAAATTAGAGAGGCACTGGGCTGTAACTCTATCCCAACTTGATACCGTATTAAGGGGTACCTTCACAACCTCTTTGGGGAAAACATCTAGGAACTCCTAAAAAACTCTAGGGAATGTCACTACCAACACTTTTATAGGGTCGAGTTATTTTTTTATAATTGAGATAAAAGTTTCTCCAAATAATAACTCATCTGATGATCTTGATCAATGATGAATACTACATACTAGCCTTCTATATCATAGATTATGGACCTCCTCTGAAAGTAATCAATGATTGAGAGAATAGAGTACAACTAATCCATGAAAAAAATTACATTTAATGGTTTTATATGAAGTAAATAAGAAATCCCCTAATGAATAATGTTTCCCTACCATCATATCAAAGCCCCAATATATATCAAATAAACTGGTTTGAGATCCAACTGCTATGGTCAACACTAGGGGCAATGGAAGCCTCTCCACCCAATTTCCCAAGGCATGAAACAAAGTGGGATAAATAGAATAATGTGATTATATATAATCAAACAAGGTGAACTAAAGAGTAAAATATAAGTAAATGATACCTTAAAAAATCTATGGACTACCCGATGCCAATATCACCACTACATGCATTGTCCACATCCATCTCCTCTACCCCGCTAAACTTGCTGGTAAACACCCCCATGGCCATGCTCAGCCCTATGTTCCTAAGGGTGGGGAACATTACATGGTCATCCTTTTCCAGACCCATATCCACTCGATAGAATAAATTCTTTATACCCTTACTATTGATACAACCTCAGAGGAAAAATCTGTTGGGGATGATACGAAATATGAACACCTATTCCATGTTGGCCCACAAAAATAGTCGGGCACTGATATCACTGATCTTTATGACTTCCAAAAACCAATAACACTGGCATATATCTCCCATTTGATGCATGATAATTTCCATATCTATAAAAATGAGAGGAGGGCTGGGGATGGCTTCCCATCAGTTGGAACCTCGATTTCCCGGATGTTTGAGATTCTATCTTTGAATCTATACTCCATGAGAAGTTATAATGACTCATCTATTGAGATAGTTATGACTATGAATACATTTTATTGATCATCTATTCCTTCTGAACCTCCAAACATGTAGGCATTGTAAATGGGGTGACTGCATATCAAATAGATGGGCGTAGTTCTCCCTCAAGGTGTTGTTCTCTAGAATTATTATTAGGGAAAAGTTTAAGAGAAAAGTGAAGAAGGTCATTAAAGTGAATCCTAAGACCCCACACACTCAAGATCCCCTACTATAGGGAGAGAAACTCCTCCATATTATCAATTTTTACCTTCAATTATAGGAACTTAACATGTAATTGTTGATGGAAAGCATCTTATAAAATATTCAACTCCTTCATCTCCTTTAAGGTGTAAAATTCACCACCGGCACGCTACTCCTAAAATATGGATAACAGCCAAGGGGACCCAATACTCTATCATGGAATGAAAAAAACTGAAATCTATCTGCAACTCCACCATCCAATGCTCCATCTCAAAATCAAAGATGCTTACCTTATACTTCACCATGCTCTGACACTGTAACTCACACAACATCCTCCTCCAAGACCCATCCTCCTCAGTCGAGTAGACCCTATGACACTTAATTGGATAATAAATATGAGAAAAAAATACTATACCAGTGGTTTTGAACCATTGGTATAGTCCCTCAAACTATTGGTATATCCTATACCAACACTTTGATGAGTTGTTGGGTGATTCTCCATTGGGAACGACTTATACCAATAGTTCTCAAACAATTGGTATAGGTAGTTTCATAGGAAATATCTACAATAATAGTTTCTCTAAATCATTGGTATAGGTAATTTTATAGTAAATATCTATAATAATGGTTTAGTCAAACCATTGGTATAAGTATTTTATTAATAAAATGATTGAATAGAGAGTATTGATCCCAAAACCTCTAGGATTTTCCCCAATGAATTTTCCACACTTCTATAATTACTTTTAAGATCATATATATATGTGTGTGTATGTGTAAAAATAATTATTAATTTTGAAGTATTTATTATTATTATTACACATAAATAATAATGTTACCCATACCAACAGTTTGACCAAACTATTGGTATAGGTAGCTAAAAACCATACTTATACCATTGGTTTAGCCATCCTCCCATGTATGTTCTTAAAAAAGTATGCCTTGAGTTGGATCTTATTTCCTAACTTAGCTATCCTACAATTTCTATTCTTCAAAAAGTCCATCATGAGTTGGGTCTTATTTCTCCATTTACTTTTTAGTCATTTCATTAAGAATCATCGATTCGACTATATTCTTAAGGTACTCTTGTTGGCCTTAAGTCCTTTTTATTTAGTTCATTATAATGTATGGGGACCTAGCCTCATTACAACGGTTTGACCAAACTATTAGTATAGGTATCTAAAAACCATACCTATACCAATGGCTTTCTCAAACCATTCATATAGGTTTGTTGGTATAATTCATATTTCTAGTTTTGAATCCTATCACACCTCTCTAACCTAAGACACATATAGACGATAGCCAAGCACCATATCTTTAACCAAGAAAGGAATCTCTTAAGCTTGGTGGTATGAAATTTATTTAGGTTTATTTAATTGAGATTCATTTTAATTTCCTCTAAATCTCCCCAATTGAACCCTAAGAACAAACAAGCATGATGCATGTACCTTCCCTATTTCTCTACCCTGAAATTAGAATTATCTTTCTTAGGGTGTTCAGAAAGCTTAAGGACCTTACATCAAATCACCGGGGACCTTAATCACCCATGTACTAGTCAGTCTCCCTTGCTACATGACACACAAAGCTTGATTAATACTTTTTTCTTACCAAAACCATCCAATCCTTACTAATGACTAATTACAGACTCTATTCTAACTCCTATCCATAACTTTGATACCACATATTAATGAAATTCTCCCACTGGTAACCCCTCTTGGGCCTGTTGTGAAGATGAGTGTGACCCCTGAAACCTATCTCCAATAGGCCATGAGTTGGAAACTAACACTGAGTATCAATTTAAAAAATGTGAGGCATTACCCTCATAAATCCTAGGAACATAATAATAAAACCACTAATCAAAACCATAATATAAATAAAATCAATATCTCATATTAACCACATTTTATGAAAATGTCATACAAGTACAAGAATCTAAGGTAAAAGTGATAAAATGAAATTCTTATGCTGGAAACTCTAACCAAAACTTCAAAATATGATATAGTAATGTCCAATTTAATCTCCAAATCTATCCTAGAAACCTATAAAACATATTTATATAAATAAGTGAGAATACATGCATACTTAGTAAGATCCTCCTCATGACCTCTCATGCAGTAGTGGAAGAAGACAACTAATGTAACCAATATGAACCTATATCGGGTAAACTAACCCAACCTCAACTAGACTCATTCACCAAATATCACATCCAATTATAATAAAATAATATCAAATAATATATAAAGAGGCTACCTCGCATCATTTACCCACTGGTTTTTTCACTCTCCCTCCCCAATGAAAAATATCATGGTGCTCTCATACCTTCCACATCATCACCATATCCTCACAACCACATATCATAAGCACATTCCTGTGTAATTTCAGCCACATATCACATATCCACATCTCTACCACACATCACATTTTCATCATAATAGGCTATCCTCAACATAAATGTCAACAACATCATACACTCCTCCCACTATGCATGACCCCAACTGTATCACACATCATCATACCATCCCCACCACATCAATCACACTTTTGAATTCAGGATATCATATCCAATTCAATTAAAACTTGGTCCATTACAATAATTCCACATCCTAAAGATAGAGTGTGGAAGAGGGAGTAGCCAATCATCCATTCCCTCACCAACCTGGATGTTTAGAAAAAATAACTAGAACCCAAAACATTTGGGAATTGGTATGGCTATCCAATTTTGGTGGAGTGAAAATGAAAATCATAAGAAAATACATCATAACCATATTAAAATCACACAATGGCCCAACCTAAAGGGTTATTATTAAAATAATGATAATCCCATAACCATCATTGCATCTCCACAATCATCCATTCAAAACTGCTGCCACTTATACAGTAAAAACCATGAACACCATTTTTAAAAAAGTATTCAAATAATTATATGTTTATATTTTACTATCCATATTATATTTCAATATTCCATTCATTAATCATATTGAATGAAAACCCATTTATAAACCAACACTGAATTTCTTTCTAGATTTTACTTTTATATTTAATATCATACTAGTTCATTTACAGTTTCTTATTATTAAATTACAAACTATTTCCCAAATTTTAATTATCCATTTTCCATCATATTCCATACCACTAGAAATCTATAAATTCCACTCTATAATACATAAACTTCCAACACATCAACCACTATATGAACCCATGCTAACCACCACCAACACCACCACATTAAAAACCATCCAAGACTAATAAATTAATAGAAAAACAACATATACATTCACAGAAAACCATATCCAAAACCAACAGTAAACACATAAAACAATCAAATTTTAAGTCATATTTACCAGCTAGGTTATTTAGGGCCAACATGAACATCCTCACAATTTACAGAATATCTAAACAACCCATTTATTTCCATCATTAACTTATTATCAACTTTTGAGAGGTTATTCCAATTGTTAATCATAACAACAAGTTCATAATTCATAGTATAAAAATTGAATACACAACAACAATACAAATATCCATTAAACTCATGAAATAAAAAATCAGATAAGGTTCATGTGATATCCCCCTCATTTTATTATTTTGTTTTACTCTATAATTCATTTAGATGAAACCAAAAACATGATAATTATAAAATTTACACAAAATAAATGAGAGAGTTCATGAATCCCCAACCTAGATGTGAAGCATTTACACCTTATTTCACATGAACATGAAGGAAGAGAAAGGCTTACATGAACAAAAATTCATTAGGGAACTCCATATTGGATTTTTTGGTGATCTCTTGAAGTCGTGGTCTGAGACTGGTTGAAGGGTACTCTTTGGTGTCCAATAATGTCTCTCAGGCCATCCAGGTTCAATAACACAAGAAATAATGAAGATGGAGGGATATTAAAAAAATAATAGAGGAACCACGTGATGGTTCTTCTGGGTATTCTTTCCTAAAAACTCTATAAAATATTCCTTAATCCGCATTAAAATTAGGCATGATAATATTCATCACACCATACCATTTAAATTTTCTAAAATATAATAAAAAATCAAGTAGGGTTGAAGGATATATTTATTTCATTGTAGATATTCAAAACCTATATTTTTTAATTAATTTTTTTATTTTATTTGTAAAAACACATTCTAAGACATTTTTTCAAAGTTTGGAAGTTTTATAATGAAAAATAACTTTATAAAGGATAGAAATACTCTTATGTGTGAAAAAATTACTTTTATGTTCTAGAAATTCAATAAAGGATTAACCTTTATGTATAGGGAAATGACCCCTACATTCAGAAATTATTTATTCTTATGTGGAAAAAATACAAACAAGGAATGATTCATATGCAGGGAAAGGAAAACCTCTTACAAACATGAATATGATTCTTACACACAAAAATTTCACTTTTATGTTATCATATTTTGAGAAAATATCAAAGTCATGTATCTTACATTTCTAAAAAGTTACTCTTATTTTCCAAATTTTACAAAGGGAATGAATCTTATGTGTTATTATATGACCCTTACATTTCACATTTGACAAGGAACTAACCATCACATGGAAAGGTATGACTCATATGCTTTGATAATCTTATAAACTTCTCAATTTAATGGTCATTCATAAGATTGAGATCAAAACATAAGATTAATTTCAGAATTAGCCAAAAATTCAACCAAACCCCCAAAATATAGATTGAACTTAAAAGCTACAAAATTACTCCCAAAATCACAAAAATCATTATTTTCAGCTATAAATTTCAAATTGAAAAAAAATTAACCTTCCCCAACCTCTAAGGCTACAAAAATACATTCTAGTCTCCCTCCAACACTTGAGAAATGATAAAGTAAAGGGCTCAGGAAATCTAGATCCCTTACACACTAGATACATTTTCTTTCCATGTTTATACCAACATTTATAACTCTGGTAAATTCTATTTCAAATAAGGTATTATTAAATGTTATCTACATAAATTCACCTTAAGTAATAATGAAATAAATTACAACACATGCTTCAATTGATTATTTTATTTGAACTATCATTAAATTACCCATTTATTCAATTTATTTTACCAAACAAAAAACACTTGAGACACCTCAAACCAGCACTCCAAAGTCCTAAGCTAATAACACATTCTTTAAATAATTATTTTGATTCTAAGTTAGATGAACCTAGATAAACATATATAAAATAAAAAAAATTAAATTCTACATCTCTTAATAGTCACATAATTCCTAAGAACTAATAGGTTTAGTGTATTTGGAGATTATTAATGTAAAAATCTTATTCAACAATACTTATAAACATTTCTTCATAATGAAACCATACTAAACCTTATTCCAAACATCTAATAAGATAAAATAATCATCATAACTAAGGTAATGAAAATATAATAAAGGGGTGAGCTCAAATGCCTAGTAAGGGAAACATTTTAGTGAATCAGAAGGGTTAGATCATAAGTATGCGATACAATATGGATAAGGATAAAAATATCTAATAAAAATATAATAGGAGCATAATACATGGTAAGGATATTAAAGATGCATAACAATCATATTATATATTTTAATTATATAAAAACAATATTGAATCATGGAAACATGAAAAATATTTATAATATCCTAGAAAAATGGTACAAAGTAAGCATATGAAAATAAAATCACTTAGTGCAGTATGTATCAAAACATGATTCCCATATCATAGTGGGCTTGGGCTATAAATTGTGTACCTATTTAGACTTGGGAAACAATATGTGTACCTATATAGGTTTTTTCTACAACCCATGTATCCCTTTAGGCTTGGGATATAATCCATGCAACTCTTTAGGCTTGGGAAATAACGTTTATATCTCTTTAGGATTGAGATAAAACCCCTGTAACTATTTAGGATTGGCCAAAAACCTGTGTACCTTTTTAGTATTGGGCTACAATCTATGCACCTATTTAGTCTTGGGATATAACCCATTCACCTTTTTAGGATCCTAAGACATTAAACATTAACCAATACATTAGAGGGAGATATAGGACCCCACTCGTCATCATCCATATATATGATTTCCACTTAAAATTATATCATTTATCTTATCATAAATAACCAATGAGAAGATAATTTCTTTTAAAACTTTTCTAAATGGTATCACATAAAAAATCATGATCATTAGATACCAAAAACATAATATCCCAAAAGGATTATTTAAGAAGAATGGATATAGGTTTATTTATAATCCATTACTCTATTGGAGAATAATCCTTTAAAAATGCAATAGAAATCACAAAAAGGATATTTCTTTAAAAGTGTTTCCTAATATTATATTTAAAAGTCGTGTTTTTTCAAGTCAATTTACAAAAACCATTTTTTAAGATGAAGATAATTTTTTTTTAAAAACATTTTTTCAAAAAAAATTCCATCAAAGATACCTTGATAAGAAATAAAAAATATGTAAAAATGTGAAACTTATGGGAAAAATATAAGATCATGGTAAGGAAAATCCACTTAAATATTTTAAATCACCTTTATTGAAAACCCACATCGTTTAAAGGATACTAAAATATTTATTTTAAAATGAATAAAGGGGAGTAAAAGGATCATTGGAGATAAAAAAATTGAGTTTCCACTAGGTAAATGAGAACATTGGTGGGAAGTAAAAACATGGATATGGATGAAAAATCCATTAAAATATATGAGAATTATTCTTACTAAAATTACATTATCTATGAAAAAATGGATCTATCAAGGAAGAAGACTTTGGTGTGAAACATGAGTTCCCTAAAAAATAAAATGGGAGTACAATATAATATCATCAAAGGGTAGGATAATTTAATATTGAAAGATTATAATCGCATAAGAGTGATTATGTCTCAAGAAAAATATTTGAGTCAAGAAAACCCCTTTCAACTTGAGGAGCATTTAAATAAAATCCTCATGAAAGAGAGAGATTAAAAATGAACATAAATTACCATGAATAAAATTTAATTCCTGATATAACATCTCAAATTGGTATTATATACACCACATAAATGGAATTAGGTGCATAATACAAAACACGTCTCAAAGAGAGGAATTTGATATGAAAATCCTTACGACTTAAGAAACATTCTAATGAAAACCCCTTGAAAGATAGAGATATTGAATTTAAATTTAAAATACCATGAATAAATGTATTTCATGATATTATATATCTAATGGAAGATAAAAAACCATTTAAATGAAATTATGTGCATGAAAGAAAATGTCTCTTAAAGAAGGAAATTTGAGATGAAACCCTTACCTTATTCCCAATTCATTCTATGAATGCGCTCAATTTTCTGAATAATAAAATTAAGATTATATACCTTACTGTAAACCTTATTATTCTATATTTAATTTAATATGGACCATTTATTATCATATTCTATTTATTTATTATATTGTTTTTTTCAGAAGTTTGCATGAAAATTGAATTGATGACAACTTATTTTGGTAATTTTACTGATCAATGATGTTATTTTAATAAAAAGTTAAATACTTAATATAACCATTAAAAAATATATATTATTATTTAATAATAATAATATTATTATTTAAGTTCCCATGATCATCCACGATAGAGTTTTATAGCATTTATTAAAGCAGGTGGTCAAACCAACCCAAACATGAACTTGTTATATCTCAATGGGTGGGTATGGTTAAGTAAGTGTATAATATCATTATAACATAAGAATAATGATACTATTTATATATTTTTTTATTCTTTTTGAATAATATTTTAAGTTTTTTTATAAATAAATAATAAAAATGACGAAAAATTGAAAATGTTACTTTATGGAGGCAGTAGTCCGCACAATACATGGTTAACATTATTTTGATTTTATAAGTGGATGGAGAGGATTAAATAAATATTTTTAAATTAATATAATGAAATTTAAGTATAATAATGATGATAAATTCATTATATTAATAAGGTTATATAATATTAGTAAGGAGTATAGTAAAATAAAATACTATGAGAAAGTAATACTCATGTTGGAAGCTTGAATTTTCTCTTAGAAAACTCCTTGGAGATGAAGGACTTAAGAAAACTAAAGGTGAGTAGAAGATTATGTAATTTGTAGAGGTTTTTAGGATGATAAAATTTATAGAGTTTCAAGGAGAAATTTTATGGGAATATGAGTCTTGAAGTGGTGGGGATGTTACCCTTTTATAAGTGAAGGGAAGATTAGTTTTGGGAGTAACCCTTACATTTTCAATAATATAAAGTTACTATTCAGGGTTAAATGGCCAAAAAATGGAAAAAGAGCAGAGGAAGGTGGGTGTGGGTATATAATCACTAAAAAAACTCATTTATGAAACATCCTTGAGTGTTTTATGGATTTTTTTATTTTAAATTTGTAACTTTTACCCTAATTTAATTTTAACTTGGTAATAAAATTTTAATCTTAGTAACTATTTTTAATTAAAAAGTTTAAGATTGATAATTTCTCATAATTATATTTTTATAACCTCAAATTTTAAAATCATATTTAAAAATAAAATTTCTAAATATTTGAAAACTTAATTTTGAAACACACACTCAATCATGTAAAAACAATTTTTAGGAAATCCGTGTTTTTAAGCTTAAAATTCAAGTGTATGCCATAATTATTAAAATTATAAATTTCCATGAAATAAATTGGTTTATTATAACAAAATAAAATTTATTAGTCTTTAATTTCAATCCCAAACCCTATATTATCTTTAAAAAAATTTATTTAAAGAAAAGACTGAAAATAGTTTTTATTAAACAAGCATTTTAATTTAGTTCTAAAAATGTTGGACATAGGATTTATAATCTCAAATAATATATCAAAATGATTAATTTTATTCATTAAATAAATATTTTATTACTTAAAATGTTTCTAAAACTTCTAGGATACACTTACTTACTGATAATATCATAAAAATTATAATTTTCACAAAAACCGTATTTTTCTACTAAAAATCAATCATTTCAAAAAAACTGAAAAATCCAAAATAAGTTAATTTTGATATGATAAATTAAAAAACGAATTTTATTTTATCATATTCATATTCTAAATTTTTTAGTTTTTTTAAAAAAATATATAATATAAAAAAAATCTCTTTTATTAAAAACAACCTTTTTTTAATATTAAATCATATTAATTATTTATCTTTTATAGGTAATAAAATTTAATGATTTAACATATTTGGGTTTATCATATCTTTATTAATAATTTTATTATAATATTTTGTGGTTCGTTGGTATTGGGTGTATCATGTAACACATGTTGTTCAACATAACATCAGTTTTATAAGGTCAAGAATTTTGGGTTGTGACATTCTTATTCCCTTAAATAAATTGAATCCTCACAATTTTTTTATATTACTTACCAATGAAGTTAGCTAAGGGTGTTTATAATATTACTCAAGATTTAATTTTTCAAACGGTGTATCAATCTTACCAACTTAAGGAAGACTACGAAACTCACCTATAGGTATAAAATTTAGGCTAAGTACCCCTCATGATTAATTTACTTAGAGAGTTCATAGGTAGCCTCGTGGTGGTGGATGATCAAATGTTTATTTGAGATATGGAATTTGATTTCACTATTTTGGTAATTTAGTTGTCTAATAAATTTCCAAAATCACATTTAATTTATCTAAAGGTTGAAAATAAAACTTCTACTTTATATACAATAATCTTACATCTAGAATTTTTCTCCAATATCAATTCATTGGAGTGGTGATTAGATGCTCTTTGAAAACTTCCTTGATTTACATGAGTTTCTAGAAATAGAATCCAATAATACATCCACTAATCTAGATCGGAGGATAAATATTCCTTAATCACTATGATCCACATCATTTTCATGATCTAGTTCAGTCATAGTGACTGTATAAGATTTTCCTTTTTCCCTTGGATTAAGAGGTTTCTAATGTTGGTTGTTATCATTATCCCTTGGTTGGGTGCACTTTTTTTCATAATTCCCACACTTCTTAAAATTAAAGAATTATAATGTTTTTTTTCCATTAATATAGGAAATCCCTTTATCCATTTCATTATTTGGTATCTTCATATATATTTGGAATTCATGTACTCAATGACCTTCTCTTCCACACTTGAAGCAATTACTTGTTCCCTGGAGACAACCCCCCTTATGTTTCTTCCCACATTTTCTATATGTGGAAGGATGAATTTTCATTCCTTCATGGATTTTATCACATTAATTCCCAAGGAAATTTATTTTTCTTTTCTTATCGTCCAATCCATGAGAATAATGATAGTATATAGTTTCCATTTCCACCTTAAGTGCACATAGAAAAACCTCTTTATAGATAATTCCTTTTAGAGACATGGTTTTAGGCCACCAAAGAACCATTAAATCTCACACTCAAGGTACAAAATAAAACCGGAGGCATGCCTTATGAGTATTCTGAAGCTTTCTTCATAGGAACTCACTGATTCATCCTCCTTTTTTAACTCTATGAATTCTCTCTTCATTTTCATGTGAAGAGTTCAGTGGAAATATTTACTGAAGAATATCTTTTAAAATTCCTCCAATTCCATAAAGTCAATTTATTCCTTCATTTTTGTATTCTTAATGAGAGTGCACCATTGGTCAGACCCACATTCTAGAAGATAAACTGCTAGAATGAACTTTTTGTGATCTGATCATCGAAGAAAATAAAATACATTTTCCATCACATTTATCCAGTACTTAACAATAAGTGGATAAAAAGAGCCATTAAATTATGGTGGAGCCTATCACATGAAAGACTCATTAACAAGTTTCCCCTTCCTTGGCGTGTTTAGGAGATCAACAAGATTTGTGTTATTACCCATAAACCAGATAACATTGTTAGAATAGTTTACACTACATTTACTATCCCATTTGGTTGCTCATTGGGGTAATCATTATGTTGTCCATTTCATCCATTATTAAATATATTTCTTCTTTCTCCTACCATTTCTAAAACAAAAAGAGTTAATAATGAGTTATCAATGTTTACATTATAAGAGAATTATTAAAATATCAACCTTGAAATTTATTACTCATTAAAACAATCACATTAGATTTTAGTTTAGCCTAAATCACTATTAGCTCAATCTAGGCTTCTTTAGGTTGGGTTATCTCATATTACTTAACCTAATTCCTTAACATAATAAATATTTCATAATGGATTATAAATTGAAAGTGATTAACCAAAAAATATACCCCGGGAGTATCAAACCAAGTGTGTAGTTAGGACTATTTTTATGCACTATGTGATTATTGAGTTAATACCCAACACACCCTTTTCAGGTTTATTAGCCCTAGGTATATCTATTTCAGATCCTGTATCCACTTGTTGTATTTGGATAGGGATGTTATTACTAGTAAAACTATACAATCTTTACTTTACAAAAATTTTAGGTTGTTATACTATACTTAGAAATATACCTTAGACTTATCCCTAGCGTTTCCACTAATTTTATCTAATCCCAATCCCCAAAATATCCAATCTAATCTCCAAAGATAACTAAACCTTACTCTGATGCGAACTAAGATACCCCAGACCCGCACTCCCAAGACCAGAGCTAAGAACACATTATTTACATACTTGCTTTGATTCTAAGTTAGATGAACCAATCTAAACATACATAAAATACAAAAAAATTAAATGTTACAACTCAAAAAAGTCGCACAATTACCAGGAACTGATAGGTTAAGTGCCTTTGGAGATCAGCTATGTAAAAATCTTAGTTGACAATACTTGTAAACATTTCTTCATAATCGCTCCATACTAGAACTTATTCTAAACTTCTCATAAGGTAATATTGTCGTCATAACCTGGGGAATGAAAAAATAATAAATGGGTGATATCAAATGCTCAGTAATGGAAATATTTTAATGAAGCATAAGGAGTAGATCATAAGAATGTGATACAATATGGATAAGGAAAGAAATATCAAATAAAAGGATCATAGGAGTGTAAGACCATGATAAGATCACTGAAGAGTCATAATAATAATATCATAGATTTTAATCATATAAAAACAATATTGAATAATGGAAACATGAAAAGTATTTGTAATATTTTGAAAAAACGGTAAAAATGTAAGCATATGAAAATGAAATCACTTAGTGAAGTAGGTATGGAAATAATAATCCCATATCATAGTGGGATTAGGATATATTTGGTGTACCTCTTTAAGTTTAGACAATAACCTACATACCTCTTTAGGCTTGGGCTATAACCTGTGTACCTATTTAGGATTTGCAAATTACCTGTGTACCTCTTTAGGAAAGGGCTACTACTCGTGTTCCTCTTTTGGCTTGGGAAAAAACCTATGCAGCTTTTTAGGCTCGGGCTATAACTTGCATACCCATTTAGGATTCCCCTACAACCCATGTACCTATTTAGGATTGGGATACAACCCATGTACATATTTGGGATCATGATACATTGAAAATTAACCAATGCATTGGTGAGTGATATTGGACCCCACCTATCATCATCCATACAAATTAGTTCCACTTAAAATTATATCATTTATCTTATCATAAATAACCCATGAGAATTTAATCAGTTACAAAAAATTTCCAAATGGAATCACATAAAAAACATGATCATTATATTCCAAAAACATAATCTCCCAAAAGGATTATTTAATAAGAGTACACATAAATTGATTTATAAAACATTAATTCATTATGAAAGAATCCTTTGAAAATGGAAGAGAAATAAAAAAATATATTTTTCTTAAAAAGTGTTTCTTAATATCATCATTAAAGTCTTGATTTTTCAAGTCACTTTGCAAAATCATTTTTTAAGATGAACAAAAAACTTCTTAAAACATTTATTCAAAAAAAATTCCATCAAAGATACCATTATAAGAAATAAAAAATATGTCAAAATGTCAATCAGAAGGGAAGAATATAATATCATGGTAAGGAAAAGATTCTTAAATATTTTAAAACACATTTATTTCAAACCTGAATTATTTAACGAATAATAAAACCTTTATTTTAAAGTGAATAAAGGGGAATAAAAGGACCATTGTAAATAAAAAAAATTTGAGTTTCCACTAGGGAAATGAGAATATTGGTGATAAGTAAAAACATGGATATGGAAGAAAAATACATTAAAAGAGATGAGAATTATTCTTAACAAAATTCAATTTTTTATTAAATGATAGATCAATAAAAGAAGAAGAATTTGGTGTGAAACATGAATTCCCCATAAAATAATATGGTAAAAAAACATAACATAACCATAGTGTAGGATAATTCAATATTGAAAGATTATAATCACATTGGAGGGATTATGACTCAAGGAAAATATTTTATCCAAGAAAACCCCTTACAACTTGAGAAGAATTTAAATCAAATCATCATGAAAAGATATATTAAAATTTAACTTAAATTACCATGGATAAAATAAAATTCATGATACAATATCTTAAATACTTAATATATACACTATATAAATGGAATTAGGTGTATAATATAAAACATGTCTCAAAGAGAGGAATTTGAGATAAAAACCCTTATGGATTAAGAAACATTCTAATAAAAAACCCCTTAAAATAGAGATGGGTTTATGTTGAAGTTAAAATACTATAAATAAATATATTTCATGAGGATGGATTCCACGCCATTGATATTTTTACATGAGGATGGATTCCGCACGAGAGTCGTCGCCTACGAGCGACCCTGGATGAAACCCTAGCGCGCGCGTGCTGGGAACCACGAATCGAGATCCTTTGCAGACATTGTTTCCGATCGACCTCCTCCTAAGGAAACCATGACCTCCGAATCCATATTTCCAAAATCTTATAATCATTGAGGTTTAACAGCAATTTCATTCTCACCGGAAGAGGTAAATATCCTTTCTACGGACCTTCATTTTGCATTAGTTGGTAAATTCTATAAACGTCGGCCCTCATTGGCTTACCTTCACAAAACTTTGGAAAGCATTGGATTTACAAACTTTCATATCAGGCTTTTGAATTCATTACACGTTCTGTTTCGGTTTTCCCTGGATAATGACTACTATAGATTTTGGACCCGAGGTTCGTGGTCTTTTGGGGGTTCTGTCATGAAAGTATTCAAATGGTCACCTGATTTTGATTTTGATGCTGAACCCCCCATCGTCCCTATTTGTCTTGGATTTCCGGGTCTGCCTTTGCACCTATTCAAACATAATGCTTTATTCTCTATTGATCATCTATTTGGTCAGCCTCTCAAAATTGATCACGCTACACTAAACTTGACACGCCCCTCAGTTACGAGGATATGCACAGAAATTGATATTTCTCATGAAATTCCTTCGAGATTTTGGATACAAAATGGGGAGTATGGATTTATACAGAATGTAGTGTTTGAGAATGCTCCAGATTTTTGTAAGAGATGCTTTAAAATTGGCCATTCTACTAAAAGATGTGGTATTGAAATACATCCACCTCACCCACGGCTTGTCACGACCCCCTCCCTCCAAAGATTCCCCGCCTGAGCTGGCAATGGTGAAAGGGAGATAATGAACCCCGAGTCCCACCTCCAATAGGCCCCGGAGTAGCAACTAGCACCAAGGGTATGAGTTTTCACAAATATGGGAGGCATTTCCCTTTTATTATTTTAAGATCGGGAAATAGGACAAGTCAACCACCAAAAAGGAAGAGAACAAGTGTATAGAAATAAACCCAAACCAATCCCACATGCATGTTTAAATAGTTCTGAAACAAGGTACAAGTAAAAGAAAGCTCAAAAGTACAATACCAAAAGAAAACAAGAGTACAACAACTGCAACAACTCCAACTGTCTGACTAGTAGGGTCCCGCACGATCCTGGTAGTCCTCCTGGAAACATGAAAGTAAACATAGGGTGAGAATACAAGTATACCTAGTAAGGAAACCTAAATCTCTCGTGCACAAGTGGGGAGACATCCTAATGTCCCGTGAGAACAACAGAAGAAACCTAGCAAGGAAATCTATCCACCCAACCTCACCATCCACACTCACCAAAAACACAATCACAACAGGTAGTAGTATATAAGAACAAGAGTATTGGGTACCCCACACCATTTCACATTAGTTAGCTGCTCTTCCTAATGGCGAACGTCCTGACGCTGCCACACTCTCCCCTCCCGCACACACCTGGGCCTCACAAACCACACATCCCGCCCGCACACACCTGGGCCTCACAACCACGTATCCCGCCTGCACACACTTGGGCCTCACAACCACGTATCTCTCCCGCACACACCTAGGCCTCACAACCACATATCCCGCCTGCACACACCTGGGCCTCATCCCGAAGATTCTCGAGAAACAGTAAAACCTTCCCGAAGAGTCTTGGGCTAAAACCACCCCAATCGAAACCTACCTGAAGGGTCTTAGGTTTAAGGTCGCCTCAAGCCATCACATCCTAGGGAAGAAGGAGCAGGAAGGATCTAGTAACTAAGGGGAAAACACCCTCTCCCATGAAATGGGAGTGTTCGGCACTAAGTGCTCAACATGGGTGGGGTGCGATAAAACTCAAAAGATACAGATATATATATATACCAAACACTCAGCCCAACCTATGGCTTCTAAACAGAGAACTGAGCACGTGCCTCGGCACTACTACTACGAAGCATGCATACAAAAAACAACCCCAACCCCATTTAGGTTTTTATGTTTCAACAGAATTAGTTTATTAGTTCCTTAACTACTGGGAAACTATCCACAACCAACCACGTCGATCGTTCGTAAAACATATCCCCGCCATCCACAAATCAAGTTAGGAAAACACAAGCAACACAACCAAGTCCTTCTTATTAACCAACCAACCCCATTGATTATTATTTCCATTCCATTACCATTCCCCACAATTCATTAACTCCCCCACTTTCATTTATTAATCACAAACCATAGTTTTATCATATTCAAACCCATCCCTGCAGCCCCGTTGCCAACCGCCATAACCATAACCACACCGTACATCATCATCCCTTGATACAACTTATCGCATCCCCGCTGCCCAACACCAACATAGCATTCATACCAACCCACAACCAAGCCAACCGCAGCCCCGCTGCTCACCCGATCCACAACAACCCACAAAACACTCCCTTTACATAAAATTAACCCCCAAAAGCACCCACATGTTTATTATTTCAGTTTTGTTCAACCGGGGTGATCACACAAGGGTCCCAGATTTTCATTTAATCAGCCAACTTTACGTGATTAACCAATTTCCACATTCCACAAAGTTTCCATCCACAAAAACGGTCTAGAAAGATAGGGTAACATTTAATTGCACAAGCAAAGGCCCCAAACGACCGTGATTTTTAGTAGGTATAAGACTATTCAATTCACAACATAATATCACAGGATATAAAGATAAACATAACAAATTCCCCATCCCCGTTCTTTAACCAGTTATTAACTTCTTTTATTGGTTCAACCGTTTCCCAGGAAAACAAGAGGATACCCACCCCACATGATGCACAATTTTGAGAGACGAAGGTAAGATCCCTACCTCAATAGGTTCTGATCACAACGCTCCCCCAGATCAACTTTAGAAGACATCCGTCGGCGTCCGTCACTTCTATCAAGTCCCGGAAAAACCTCCTCAGGTGGAAGTTGGAAAGGAAAGGCTGAAGGAAAGACAACAGATCCAAGCACAGAAGTTCCGCCTCGTCGTTACGATCCCATGGCCGCTGACGGATCGTAAATCGGAGCTCAGACGAAGAAGTTATGGAAGAAAAGGAGCCTTCGAGTCTCTTGGGAGAGCTCTGATCAGAGGAATGGGGAGGAGAGGGGTGAGTTGAAAAGGAGGGGACCCCTCATTTTATAGGCGAGAAAAACAAAAGTACATGGCATGTACTTTATGGTACACAACGTGTACTCGGCCATTTCACACGGTCACCACGCAGCTTCCAACACGGCCTTCAACGTGGCACGCGGCCGTTGACTGGTCAACACACGGTTTGAGGGTAACACGTACGCGGGGAGGGACTACACGACGTGTAGTATTGGACACACGGTGTGTGCCCATTTATTTCACACAGCAAGGACACAGCTCCAACACGGCACACGACTGTTGACTGGTCAACACACAGCTTGAAGGTAACACGTACGCAGGGAGGGACTACACGACATGTAGTATTGGACACACGGCATATACCCATTTATTTCACACGGCAAGGACACGACCTTCAACACGGGGTATACCAGGCAAGGGGGGTACACGACGTTTACTCACACTACACGGTGTGTAGTTTCAAAATTCTGGAAAGTGTGGGAAAAGTCCATTTTACCCTCTAGAACACTTCGTGAACTTCTTTTTGACAAAGGAATGTGCCAGAGAGGTCCGGGCCATTACACGACCACATTTCAAATCAATGTGGGTTGAAAATACTTCTTCAGAAATGTTAACTACTGACCAGATGGGCATCCACGCAAATAACTTGATCTCCAAGAATAACCCAAACCCTCAAACAGATCATCCCTGTGAAAATTTCAGCCCTCATACTATGAGGGAGGTCTCCATACCCGAGGGTCATGTGATTAACGAAGTTGGTCATGAGACTAATGAGGTCTTACAGCTGGAAGCTGATGATTCTTTTCAGGAGGATGTTGACAAGATCTCTCAAGTGAAGGAGGATTTTCATCTAAAGGATCAGAAAGGGAAAAAAGCCATTGTTGTCTCTGATGGTTTCATCACTCCAAATCCCAGGAAAACTAGGAAACATAGAGATAAAGTCAATTATGGAAGAACTATTATCACAAGATCATTAGCTGCCAAAAGTACTAATTTTGAGGTTCCTCCACAGCCTGTCCCTGTTGAACCACTGCCTGAATCCTCACAATCTTCTGATTGTTCCGATTCAGATACTTCCTCAAGTGAAGATGATGAAAATGATCCTACATATCAGGATACCTATCAGTATGAAGAGGAACTGAATTACTCAAAGTAACTTGACTCCTAGTTTGAAGAAAATGATTCAACTACCTTTCAAAAATACAAAAATGGTGAAATGACTATTGATGATTATCTTGATATTAGAAAGAGGATGTTTATTAGAGTGGCTGAGGAATTTAAGAAAGATCCAAACTTCGATTTTAAGGACATACCATGGCAATGACTTTTGGATCCTGATTTCTTTGAGCTATTTGGATGAAGATCAGTGGGGCATGCTGCTGCTGATACATTTGTTCTGTTTTATTCTACTGGCCTTTGGGACTTTTCTGATATGTTGCTATGGCATGCAATGTGTTCTGCTCTTCATGACTTCTGCCTCCTACTATTCAATTTTTTTTTGGATTTTTTTAAAACAGAACTATCTGTTTCTTTCAATGTTCTGCTGGCTTGTGTTTTTTTTGAAGCAGGTTCAAAACTTTGATGTTGAAGAATGGCTTTGATTGTTCATTTCCCAAAGTTTGAAGACTTTTTTGCTACTCCTGGGTTTTCTCTCTGTTTGTAAGCATTTGCTTTCTTCATCATTTTTGAGAGCATGGGGAAGTCACTTTGCATTAGCTTGATAAGAAGATGGACTGCTGTACATCTATGCTTCTTTTCTTGAGGATCTCATTCACAAAGCAAGCCCTTCTCTTCTCTGAGCTTTTTCTTTTTTTGATCATTATTGTTGTTCCTGTTCTTGTCTCAAACATTATGCTGGTGTAAATGAATTACACCTCGAGCATTCCTTGTACCCCCTTCTTTATTTTAATAAATTTCTTGGGTCATGAATTGGGTAACCAATTCATGTCTCCACTTGTCAAAAAAAAAAATCCAATAGGCAGTAAACATTCCATTTAAATGAAATTTGGTCAATAAAATAAAATGTGACTCAAATAAGGAAAATTGAGACGAAACCCTTACCTTGTTCTAGATTCATTCTGCACATGCATTTAACATCCAAAATAATAAAATTAAGTTTATTAGATACCTTATTATTAATCTTATCCTTCTATATTTAATTTAATATGGAAAATTTATTATTATATTCTATTTATTTATTATATATTGTTTTCATAAGTTTATATGAAAATTGAATCGATGTCAGCTTATTTTGGTAATTTTAGTGATTGGTGATTTTATTTTAATAATAAGCTAAATACTTAATATAATAATTCTAGAACCAAAAAAAAATATTTAAGTGCTTATTAACTTATAATAATATTAATATTTAACTTCTCATATTCCATGATATAGTTTTATAACATTCACTAGTATAAACATTGATTTTCTACATCTATTTTTTTAACATTGGGTTTTTAGGTGACTTTATTATAAGCGATGTTAAAAAATATATTTATTAATTTCATTTATTATAAACAATGTTAAATTTTTTATTTTAAATACATTTTACACTAGTTATTGTATAACCTATGTAAAAAAGTGACATTTAACACTGGTTATAAAAAACCAATGTTGAACGTGATTTTCTAAGTAGATTATACAATAACTGATGTAAAAAATTATATATATGTTTTTTTGAAATTCAATGATGATTACTCCCTATAATGAAAATAAAATATTTATAAATGTATAAAATCATGAAATCCAAATAAAATCTATAAAAACATACTTAAATATTTGAATTAATTTTCATGCTTTTTGTTATGTTCATCGACATAATTTTCTTTGGAGGAAAGAAGTCACAAGACATCTAAAGCTGTAGATTTTAAGAAATTTTAGAATCTGGAAGAAGATTTGTAATTTTATCATGATCTGAAGAATGATTCTTCATTATAAAAAAAGGAATAATTAACAGGTGTATCAATTTTTAAATGAAATTATAAACAAATTCAATCATGGAAAAATAATTTTAAATACCATGATGAGATTGATGAAAGAAGAAATGGTGGAAGGATGATGAAGATAAAAAGAGTTGATATGAAGTGAATATGTGTGGATAATTAAAAAATAAAAATTAAACTAGAAAATCATACCACGACATCATTTTTTTGGCAACAATTGAAAATTGTAAGGTAATGTTGTGAGGAAAATGGAACACCATGTTTGCAAGATCTGAAATTTTAACTTTCACATTGGTTATATTTTAACTAATGTTAAAAAATTATTTTTAACATCAGTTATTAAATATAAAATGTTAAAAAAATGATTTTTTAACATCTTCTATTTAAAAACTATTGTATACCTTTGATGTAAAAGTTATTTTGTGTACTAGTGATTTATTCAAGTTGGTGGTTAAACCAACCCAAACTTGAACATGCTATATCTCGATGGGTGAGTATGATTAAGGAAGTGTATAATATCATTATAATAGAAGAATAATTATATAATTTATATTTTTTTTTTATTTTTTTGAATCATATTTTAATTGTTTTTTATAAGAAAAGAAAAAACAAGATGAAAAACAAAAAAATTTACTTCATAGAGGCAGTAGTTCGTACAATGTATAATTAACATTATTTTTCTTTTGTAAGTATTTGGAAAGGGGTAAATGATTATTTTTTAATTAATATTCTAATGTCTCGGTTCGGAGTGCCACACAATGGGTTCCCCGAACCCGGTTGGTCACATGACCTCAAGCGCATTTCCCAAAACGCCAGAGGCTGCCGACTAGCAGCGAAGACCTAGGTCTGATAGTGGGGAAACTATGCCCTCATTTTTTAAAATGTAGCGTAGTAGAAAAATATAAACATACCAAAAGTGGAAGCAGTAAACAATACAAAGCTGAATGGACAACGATACTGAAGTAAAGGATAACCAACAGTCATATATATATATGATGATGCAATATGTTCTATTTTAAAGAAAGCAGTCAAAACAGGATACACTTCAATCAAATACAATATAGTATAAGTACCAAGTATATCAATACAAACTAAAACAATGCAATAGGAACTCAGCAGCATCACAAGCCTAAGCCTGGTCCCATTCTCTTCTACCCCTCTGAAACAATCAAGTACCTGTATAGGGTCCCTTGCCCTTATCAACACCTGCAGCAATATAATTCGTTTGGGCCCAAGACATGACCCAAACAGGGTGTGAGAAATAAATTGCAGTAGGAAACCACCAAAGGCCCGTGCCCAACTGACAGTGAAAATGTGCAACAAAAGTGTGCAATAAAGAAATGCAGTAAACTAGGCAGTACTCAAAAGTAAATATCTCTAGTAGTTAAATTTCCATTTTAATAATTATTTATCAATTCCAAGATTGTGCTTTAGCTTGGTAGGTACAACATAAGAAATCACCACAATGAATATTCAAAGTAAACATTGTCCTTAGACATGAAAATCCTTACCCTCAGGCAAGCAGAATCGAAACCCTCAGGTAACTGCCCTTAGGCATAACGAATATTTCCCTCAGGCATACGAGATATTGCCCTTAGTCCCAGAAGGTACTACCCACTGGCATAATAAATGTTTCCCTCAGGCTAAACAGAAACTTTCCCTCAGGTGAAACAAAACACCACCCTCAGGCTAAAAAAAACACAGCCCTGAGGCCTCCCATAGGAAAATCAAGTAACCGGGATGAGCCCAATTCACAAACAAGAAATTATATATATTTCTTCTCAAGAAAACTCAAAACATTCTTATAATCATGGAATAACCACGTGTATCCTGGCCAAATGACTAAATAAAGGGAACACACCCATGGGGTGGCCATGGATCAAAGGAGTGATCCCAAACAGCAGTTTATAATTATTCATTAGATTACCTATGCAGTTCTAGGTATATCAATATTCAAGGTCTCAACCACACAACACCCTGAACATGGGATCATGGAACAACGGTACATAAAATCACTTGACAGTTGTAAATAAACACAAGACCAGCTACCTCGATCTCCTCTGATCGATATATGCGAAAGACGCCTCCTGAAACAACCGAGAAGGATGTAGATGTGGGATAAACATTTATCCGTTCAAACTCAAATAACTTTCCTTAGGGAAATAATTGGAAGGAAAGACTCAAGGAGAGGGAAGGCCTTACTCGCGCAGTTCAAACAAGATCGTTGACGGAAGAATCAGAGTTCCGGTGTGCGTTTTGGAGCTCCTCCAAGCCTCAACCGTCTCTCCCGTGCTCCAAATGAGTTTTCTGCCTCCTCTGCCGAATGAGGAGGCTACTGGCTATTTTAAGCGAAAAAACATAACTACACAACATGTACTTCCAAGTACACGACTTGTAATTTCCTTTTTAACTGTTCCTTTGGCGGCTACTTTCTACCGCCTCACTGTTCATCTGTCGACTGATTACACGACGTATATTATTAAGTACACGACATGTAGTTAGTTATTACATCCTGAACCACCAACAATTCTACACGTCCTGTGTTCTCGTCCCACATGACCAAAGTACACGACATGTATATTAAAGTACACTATGTGTAGTTTGTTTTTACCGACAAACCTACGCGCCTGTATTCTCATCCCACATAGCCAAAGTACATGGTGTGTGTACAAAATTACATGGTGTGTATCCATAAATTTTGGTATTTCCCCCACATTTCCCTTGTTTTCTCAAAAACACTTAAGGAAAAAGGAAAATAAGAAACCCGTACCTCAAAAATAAAAACCGGGTTCTTACAAACTTCCCCCCTTAAAGAAATTCGTCCCCGAATTGCCCCTCCAAGGGTGGTGAAGATAAAGTTGTGAACAATTCTGGCCACTGAGCACATACGTCGGTATCCTGCTCCCAGGTTTCATCCTGCACTCGGCCATGCTGCCATAACACCCGTATGAGAGGAATTGAACGGCCTCGGAGAACCTTCGTGCTCCTATCAACAATACGAATCAGATGCTCCTCAAAGGATGCATCAACCTGATGTACAACCTCCTCGGGCTAAAAAATGTGAGACGAGTCTGAGTGATAACGGCGTAGTTGAGATACGTGGAAGATGTCATGCGTGGCCTGATACCTCTATGGTAAGTGCAACTGATAGGAAACTGGTCCGACTCGCTCCAGAATCTCAAACGGCCCCACATACCTCGGTGAAAGTTTACCCTATATCCTAATCCGCCTATGTCCCAACCTTGGTGAAACACACAAGAAAACCTGATCCTTGACCACAAACTCCAATGGTCATATGTGGAGATCAACATAAGATTTCTGATGAGACTGTGCAGTATCCATCCGCTTCTGAATCAACTGGACCTGGTTTGAAGTCTCCTGCATGAGATATGGTCCTAGTAAAACTGCCTCACCTACCTCCAACCAGCACAAAGGTGATCGGCATGACCTACCATATAAAGCCTCGTAAGGTTCCATCTCAATAGTTTCCTGAAAACTATTATTATAGGAAAACTCGACCAGGGGTATGTGCTTCTCCCAAGAGCCCCCAAAGTCTAGGACTCATGCACGCAACATGTACTCTAGCACCTGTATCATATGCTCTGACTGGCCATCGGTCTGAGGGTGGTAAGCTGTGCTCAGAAGCACCTGTGTACCCAGTTCCCTCTGAAAACTCTACCAGAAATGAGACATAAAACGGATGTCCCTATTTGAAATGATAGAACGAGGGACCCCATGAAGACGTACTACCTATCAGATATACAACTTCCCGAGTTCGTTAACACCGAAGGTCTCCTTGATCAGCAAAAAGTGAGCTACCTTCGTAAGTCTTTCCACAACAATCCACACGACATCATTTCCTCGAGGTGACCTTAGCAACCCGGTCACGAAGTCCATCGCGACATCATCCCATTTCCACTCTGGAACGAGTAACTGTTTTAACAGTCCAACTGGCCTCTGATGCTCCACCTTCACCTGTTGACAGGTGGAACATCTCGTAACAAAACCAGCCACCTCTCTTTTCAAACCCGACCACCAATACTAATGTCTCAAGTCACGGTAAATTTTGGTAACTCCAGGATGCACTGCCCAAGATGAAGCATGAAATTCCCGCATCAACTCCTCACGTATATCCCCTGGAACCCACAGTCGTCCATGGATACACAATACCTCATCATCGCCTATCGTCCAACTAGGAGGAGGGTCCTCACTTGCCACCGAATCTTGTAGAACTAGGCCTTCTGAATCTGATAGCTGTCTCATCCTCACTCTATCCATGAGGGTAGAAGTCATATCTAAGGATGAAAGATAAGTTCGCCCCTAACTGTCGTACACCTCCAAATGAATCTCAGAGAACAAATCCATAAGCTTCCACTCACCACTGGCCTCATGCACTGCCTGTATCTGAGTCCTCCTACTCAGTGCACCAGCTACTGCATTACCCTTAGCAGATGTATAGGCAAGCTCAAAGTCGAAGGACTGAAGGTATTCAACCCACCTTTGCTATCTTAAATTCAAGTCACATTGGTTAAAGATGTATTTAAGACTTTTGTGGTCCGTAAACACCACAAAATGTTCTCCCAAGAGATAATGTCTCCAACATCGTAACACATGAACAACTATAGCCAACTCAAGATCATACGTCAGGTAATTCCTCTCATGTGGACTCAACTACCGAGACCTGTACGTAACTACTCGATTTCCCTACATCAACACTTCTCCCAGCCCAACACCTGATGCATCACAGTAAACTGTATAGCTCTTCCCTTTCTCTAGAAGTATCAGGACTGGTGCTGATGTCAACCTTCACTTCAGATCCTGAAAGGTTGTGTCACAAGCTTCTGATCAAACGGACTTCACACCCTTCTTAGTCAAACCTGTCAACAGCTCTGCTAAGTAGGAGAAGTATTGTATAAAGTTCCTGTAGTAACTAGCCAGCCCCAAGAAACTCTATATATCAAACACGTTCTTAGGTTGCTCCCAGGAAACTACTACTCTCAATTTCTCTGGGTCTACTGAAACTCCTGCCTCTGAGATAATATGACCCCGGACATGAATCTGGTCCATCCAAAAGTGGCACTTTGAGAGCTTAGCATATAGCTGATTCTCTCTCAGTGTACTCAGTATGATCTCAAGATGGGTGGAATGGTTGTGTCGAGTGTGAGAGTACACCAAGATATCATCTACGAAGACTACCATGAAATAATCTAGATATGAGTGGAACACATGATTCATCAGAGCCATGAAAACTGCTGGTACGTTTTTGAGTCCAAACGGCATGACCAAGTACTCGTATAGACCATATCTGCTCTAAAAAGCTGTAAGCGGTATGTCCGATGGTCTAACATGCAACTGATGATATCCGGATCTCAAGTCAATCTTTGAGAACACTCATGCTCCTCGAATTTGATCAAGTAGATCATCAATCCTTGGTAAGGGATATCAGTTCTTAACCGTCAACTAGTTTAGTTTCTGATAATCCACATAGAGTCTGAGGGTACCGTCCACCTTTTTCGCAAACAAGATAGGCGAACCCCAAGGAGAAGTACTGGGTCGGATGAAACCCTTTTCTTGAAACTCCTGTAACTGTTTTTTGAGCTCCTAAAACTCTGGTGTAGCCATCCTATAAGGAGGAATGGACACCAGTGCCACTCCTGGCACAAGCTCAATAGAGAAATCCACCTCTCTATTGGGAGGTAGACCTGAAAAGTTGTTCGGAAAGACATACCTAAAACAATCAACCACTGGAGGGAAATCCTTATGACAAGTTCCCAGATCCTCCAGATATAAACTCGCAATCTGGGATATCACTCCACCTTGCCCATGATGCTCAAGTCCAGTTCGGCTTTCCTGGACATCCCATTCACCCTTGTATAGAAACTCTTTGCCCTCTGGTGAAGTGAAACTCACCCTACGATGATAGAAATATACAAAGGCTTGAAAGGGTACCAACCAGTCCATCCTAAGAATGACATCATAGCTCGTCATCTCTAAGACATAGAGGTCCCACAGGAAGTGACACCCACCAACCTCTAGGGGTCACGTCTTGCACTGACGGACACCTGTCGTTCTAATTCCCAACGGAGTGTCTAGAGTCATGATATTTGAAGAATAAGAAACATTGATCCCAAGGCTCTCCACAACGGGCGTAGATATAAAGTTATGTATAACACCAGCATCGAAAAGTACTGAAGATAAAATAGAAGAAATTAGAATAGTACCTCTGACAATGGAAGGTCTGAGATCCTATTCCTATTGGGTCTGTTACACTTCATATGTCTGCCCAGTGCAACGATCCTGCGACACAGCTTGGATACCCTGAGCTGACCCACCCTGCTGTCTTTGAGATCCTGGTGTCTGGCTACCACGACCACGACCACCACCTCGTCCTGAACGTCCTGACGTATTCCAATTCCCTGACTGGTAAGAAGCTGCTAGCCCTACTCCCGCATGCGGAGTCTGAATAGAACCCCTCTCACTAGTCACCGGTGGAAACGCCCTGCAAAAAACGTTGAAGATGGCCCACCATGCCACAAGCTAGACACTCCACTAGGTCATGTGGACACTGAGGTCTCTTTTGACCCTCTTTAACACACTGGTAGCATATTACCTAGCCACCTGAAGAATTCTTCTGGATAGTACTGCCACTGTGAGAGAAATCCATCTGCCTCTTCCTCTTTCCAGTAGAAATAGTACCATAGACTGGTGCCGAACCACCCTGGTTCACACCACTAGCTTCCCGCAGGTTCCGCTCAGTAATAAGTGCCTGGTTTACAATAGAATGCACTTTAGGAAAACTAAAAAAATTCACTAGTGCTCGGATGTCGTATCAAAGACTATACTCAAAGCGTCTTGCCCTCAATGTCTCTTCACCGACCAGAACATGTGCAAAACGCTGTAGATCGGTGAAATGGGTAGAATAGTCCATCACTAACATGGTGCCCTGCTGTAGATTCATGTACTCTCGACCTAGATCTATCCTTAACATCTCTGGAAAGAAAAAGTCATAGAAGACTGCCTGGAAATATTCCCACACCATGTCTCGGTGATGCTCAGTCTGGGTGGTAACATCCCAACATCTCTTGGAGGAATCACACAACATATAAGTAGCAAGCTTGAACCTCCTCCTAGGAGGAGTCTCCAGATGCTTGAAGATTGTCTGCATAGAACCCAACCAAGACTCCATATCATGTGTTCCTCCATCCCCTGAAAACGTAGGCGGATGCTGCTGCTGGAATATATGTGTCAACTATGCCATATATGTGGCAACCTGCGGTGCTCCCTATAAGGTCTTCATGAACCGCATGAATCCCTCATGGAACTGTGCATCCACGCCTCCGTACGGTATAACAGATGGCACCCCATCTGGCTCTGCTGGAGGATCCATCAGTAGCCCATGGACTACAATCTCTGGAGTATAATATTTTCTGCTCTTTTGGTGAACAACTAGTGGTCGTCTCGGCGACATGACTCTACAAGGTCAAATACACACCTTATTTTAAGATCATCAAGGTCTAAGAACTGGACATGTAAGAAGGGAACAGGGAAAAGAAAACATTCAAGTTTTACAAAACAAGACTACACGACGTGTATAATAACGACAAAACATGTTCCCTTAAGTCTTTCACATGGGCATGTACTTATGCCAGAACTAGTCGTGTAACACTCCAAACACACGACATGTTGTCTACACACATGGCGTGTACTTGAATTTTCTTCCCCTACCCGAGTCCTTCTACACGGCTAAGTAACACATCTCCCTTTTGAACGAGACCACATGGCATGTATAAAGTCTACACGGCATGTACCCTTAATCCATTACATGGCCATGTTCTTATGCTGGACTGGGCGTGTCTCAACCCTAGGTACACGATGTGTTACACCCGCACACAGCGTGTACACCACTCCATCTCCCCAGCCACACGGCCAAGTCCACACGGTCTCTCACCGGTCAAGACTACATGGTGTGTCCCACAGGTACACGACATATACTAAATGAGCTTCGCCGAACCGTGTTGTTCATGACACTGCCGAATACACGGCTCACACTACACAACGTGTTCCAGATAGACATGACGTGTTTAAGCAAAGATTTCTCCATCCGTGTTGTCAGTTACACGGGTGGACACAGGGTCAACACGACACGACGTGTTCCCTCTAGAGTTTTCCCATCCCGTGTTTCTGCCTACACAACCTATGACAAGGTTAGCAACTACACAACGTGTACTTATGGTACACGACATGTACTTAATTTTTTTTCATTTCTTCCCAAACAGAAGAGTGCATAGCGTGTAGTTAAAACTACACGGCATGTATTCTGGGTTTTTCTGGACAGTAAGCCTTAAAAACTACTTCGGAGCCTAGAAAAACACTGAAACCAACACCTAAGTGCCAAATTCTGATCCATGAGGGCCCATACTCCCCGTGAATCAAATCTTGGCATCTTATACATGTTATAAACAAAGTAAACAAGTCAATGATCCACCAAATTCTGGTCAATGAGGGCCCATACTCCTCAAGAACCAAAGTTTGGCGTTCATTCTACAAAACCTCAGACAATAATACCTTATCAAATAGAAGGTTTTTTTATCCAAGAAACTATCACAACAACATGCCTTTACTAGCACACCATCTATCACAACAACATGAAATTTCTAATGCACCTACATGGCATGGAAACTATGCATGGCATGTGATTCTAACATGTGCCTAAATGATGCATGATATGGCATACCATCATCTCATAGGGTTGAAAATAAATAGAACCCATGTATAAAAATATACACATCACACCACAAGTGCATCACACAACGGTGAAATCAAATCAAGTGTAAAATTGCAAAACCAGAAAAATTGCAACATGAGGTAAATTGGCTTTTCCCTTTACACGGGTTAACTACTCCCGAACACAACTTATTAACAAGTACCTATTCTGTCCTATCCCTGGCTATAGGCTCAAAAAAGTCAGTCAAGAAGAAGAGATATCCTCTAATACCACTTTGTAACATCCCGGTTCCGGGTGCCACACAATGGGTGCCCTGAACCCAGTTGGTCACATGTCCTCAAGCGCATTTCCCCAAATTCCAGAGGCTGCCAACTAGAAGTGAGGGCCTAGGTCTGATAGTGGGGAAACTATGCCCTCATTTGTCAAAGTGTAGCGTAGCAGAAAAATATGAACATACCAAAAGCAGAAGCAATAAAAAAATACAAAGCTGAATGGACAATGGTATTGAAGCAAAGGATAACCAACAGTCATATATATATGATGATGAAATATGTCCTATTTCTAAGAAAGCAGTCAAAACAGGATACACTTAAATCAAATACAATATAGTATAAGTACCAAGTACAACAAAACAAACTAAAACAGTGCAATAGGAACTCAGCAGCATTGCAAGCCTAAGCTCGGTCCCATGCTCTCCTACTCTTCTGCAACAATCAAGTACCTGTATAGGGTCCCTTGCTCTTATCAACACCTACAACAATATAATCTGTTTGGGCCGAAGTCATGACCCAAACAGGGTGTGAGAAATAAATCCTACTAGGCAACCACCAAAGGCCCATGCCCAACTAACAGTGAAAATGTGCAACAAAAGTGTGCAATAAAGAAATGCAGTAAACTAGGCAGTACTCAAAACTAAATATCTATACAAGTTACATTGCCATTTTAATAATTATTTATCAATTCCAAGATTTTGCTTTAGCTTGGCAGGTACAATATAAGAAATTACCACAGTGAATATTCAAAGTAAACATTGTCCTCAGACGTGAAAATCCTTACCCTCAGGCAAGAATAATCGAAACCCTAAAGCAACTTCCCTCAGGCATATGAGATATTTCCCTCAGGCCTAGAAGGTACTACCTAGAGGCATAATAAATTTTGCCCTCAAGCTAAATAGAAACTTGCCCTCAGGCGAAACAAAACACTACCCTCAGGCGAAACAAAACACTTCCCTTAGGCCTCCCATAGGAAAATAAAGTAACCGAGCTGAGCCCAATGCACAAAAAAGAAATTATATATGTTTCCTCTCAAGAAAACTCAAAACATGCTTATAATCATGGAATACCCACGGGTATCATGGCAAAAAATCTAAACAAGGGGAACGCACCCACGGGGTGGCCCTGGATCAAAGCAGCGATCCCAAACAGTAGTTTATAATTATTCATTAGATCACCTATGCAGTTATAGGTATCTCAACGGTCAAGGTCTCAACCACACGACACCCCGAACATGGGCTCGTGCCACAACAATACACAAAATCACTTGACAGTTGTAAATAAACACAAGACCACCTGCCTCGATCTCTTCTGATCGATATACGCGAACGACACCTCCCGAAACAACCAAGAAGGACGTAGATCTAGGATAAACATTTATCCGTTCAAACTCAAATAACTTTCCTTAGGGAAATAATTGGAAGGAAAGACTCAAAGAGAGGGAAGTCCTAACCCGTGCGGTTCAAACAAGTTTATCAACGGAAGAATCAGAGTTCCGACGTGCGTTCAGGAGCACCTCCAAGCCTCAACCGTCTCTACCGCGCTCCAAACGACTTTTCTGCCTCCTCTGCTAAATGAGGAGGCTAATTTCTGTTTTAAGAGAAAAAACATAACTACATAGAGTGTACTTCCAAGTACACGGTGTGTACTTTCCTTTTTAACTGTTCCACTGGCAGCTACTTTCTACTGCCTCACTGTTTATTTGTCGACTGATTACACGGCGTGTATTACTAAGTACACGGCGTGTAGTTACTTATTATATCCTGAACCACTGACAAGTTTACACGCCCTGTGTTCTCATCCCACACGGCCAAAGTACACAACGTTTATATGAAAGTACACGGTGTGTAAGTTTTTTTACCGACGAACCTACGCACCTGTATTCTCATCCCACATAGCCAAAGTACACGGCATGTGTACAAAAGTACATGGAGTGTACCCATAAATTTTGGGATTTTTCCCACATTTCCCTTGTTTTCTCAAAAACAATTAAGGAAAAAGGAAAAGAAGAAACTTGTACCTCAAAAATAAGAATCGGGTTCTTACAAATATAAAGAAATTTTAGTATAATAATTATATTTATTTCATTATATAAATAAATTTATAGAATATTAGGAAGTATTGGAGTAAAAGAAAAGACTAAGAGAAAGTAATACTTACGTTGGAATCTTGAGTTTTATCTTGGAAAAATCCTTTGATATGAAGACCTTAAGGAAACTAATGGTGAACATAAGCTTTTGAATGTGGGATAAGATTCTTGAAGGAGAATATTCGTATATTTTCAAGGAGAAATTTTATTGTAAGGTGATTCTTGAAGTGGTGGGGATGTTACTTTTTTATAAGTGAAGGGAAGGGTAGTTTTGAGAGTAACCCTTACATTTTCAATAATATAAAGTTACTATTCAAGGGTAAATGTCCAAAAAATAGAAAAAAAGATGAGGGTAAGGTGGTTTTAAGTCTAAAATAACCTCATCCACTCATTTATGAGACAACCCTAATTATTTTATGGTTTTTTCTTTTAACCTTTTAACTTTTACCCTAATTTACTTTTACCCAAGTAATTAATTTTCAACCTCAGTAGTTAATATTAATTACAAAGTTTAAGATTTAAACTTTTACCTAATTTATAAATATTATTTTAAATTTGAAAATAATTTTATCAAATAAAATTTCTAAATGTGTGAAAAGTTAATTTTAAAATAAACACACTTAATCATGTAAAAACAATTCTTAAGAAAAGATTCTTTTGAGCTTAGAATTCATGTGTAAGACATAGTTATTAAAATTATAAATTCCCATGATATAAATTGGTTTATTATAAAACAAATAAAAGGATTGAATCATTAATATAAATCAAAAACCAAATCACATATTGAAAATACTTTATTCAAAGATAAAATTGAAAATAATTTTTACTAAAGCAAAATTTTAATTTAGTTCTAAAAATGTTGTACGTGAGATTTATAAGCTCAAATAATATATTAAAATGCATAATTTTATCCCTTAAATACATATTTTATTACTTAAAAGGTTTTTTAAACTTATAGGATACACTTACCTAATGATAAAATCATAAAAAATATAATTTTTGAAAATAGAATATTTTTTGACTAAAAATAAATTATTTAAAAAAAATCAAAAAAACATACTAAGTAAATTTTGATATGAGGAATTTAAAAATGAATTTTATTTTTAAAAATTTACATTATAAATTTTATAATTTAATTTTTAAAATAAAGTAAATAATATAAAGGAAACTAATTTTATTAAAAATAACATTTTTCAATATTAATATTAAAACATATTAATTTCAAATGGGGTGTTGGTCAAGTGGTGTCCAATACCTACCTGTAGTATCATTTCTTTGAGGGTCATGCGTTTGACCCCCGATGACCCCTTTTTGGGGATTTTTGTGGTGGAAAGGTCACATGGTTTCTTTGTAGGTGGTAGAGAGTGGTGGAAGGGAGGTGGGGCTCTCTTACAAGTAGTGACAATGTGAATGTTTCTCCCCGGCGAGGGATGGCCAATCTTTATGATGAAAATGTGGGTTGTTTTCTAGATTAAATGATGACAGGAGTGTGAGGAAATAATAGGGATATGAAAACCCATATTTTAATACATCTTAATTCATGATTTATTACATAACGATACACTTAATACAAACCTGAAGGATCATGAGGCCTAGTGTATTTGGGTAATTAGTTATATATCATAAAAAATTGTAATAAAAATACAAATACATAAACTAAAACTCTATAACATGACCTTAAATTATCTTGATATTCTAAAATTTCATAGGATAACCTTGGGATGTCCATAAGAAAGGGGTGATCTGTAATGCCTAGTAAGGGAATAATAAAATAATAACATGATGAAAGTAATACATGTGAGTAAATAGGCATAACAAGGTAACATAAGAGGGTTGAGAATCATAAACTTGAACATCAAATCATGATATAAGATAATAACATAAAGGAAACATGGGCATGTGGAAACAACATAAAACATGGAATCATAAACATAAGTCAAGGATAATTTCCTAGACTTCATAATATAGTGTTATTAGTTTTCACCATACTTGTTATCTTAGGAGATAAAAATATTACCTAATGCATTGGAGGGATATATAATTTTGGGGCCACCCATCACTTTCATATCATGTACATGCATAAGTATGACACATACATCATAAGGATGTATTTAATCACTTTAATCCCATGATTTAGGGTGTGGGTAAAATGAATGTAAGTCCCCAATAAATTAAGATTAGGTAAATCTAGGTTAATACCATTAAGTGTAAATGGGGATGAGTATTCACTACACAAATGTTTGGCATAGAAAAATGCATAATAATTTCAGCAGTATGATGAGGGTACATAAACATTCATATAAGGGTTTAATTATATTGAAAGGGGTATTTCATAGGGTGATTCTAAAAGATTGGGAGGATATTCTTAAGATATTTGAAACACCTTGGGAGGGATATAGAGATGTAAAAGTAGAGTAAATTAATTATCAATGGGTTTTGAGTGAATAAGAGTGGGAGTTTGGGTGAGTTTTTATAGAAAAAGAGAGAGGAATTCTTTATTAATGTCTAAACTTAGGTTTTGGAATCTATATGATAAATTAATCCAAACCATAAACCATACCATGGTTTTTCCCATTATTTATACCAAAATGGAGTGGGTTTAATTACTTTATAAGTCTAATAAGTGAACTCATTAAAATAATACCCATGGTGATGTGGAAGTGAGTCGTGTTTATAAAGAATCAATTTTAAAACCTTAAAATATAATACAGGTTTTGGAGGATTCATTAAGGGTTTATAAAATTAATCAAATAAAATAAAAACCATATTATTTTAAAGGTGAAACAGAATTTTTTTATGGATACTCTTTATAGTATTTTTTACATCACTTTTGGGCTTTTATGATGTCATAATACATATCAGATATTTATATCATATTTATTTTTTACCTAAAAATTTGATTGTCTCATGAAATTATGAAAAATTCACCATTACATAATTTTGACATGATTATTTAAAAAATAATAATTATTTTATCAAAATAATGTTTTAAATATGAAAATTTACACTTTTAAATCAAAAATCCCTATTTACTAAAAAATAAAACTTTTTACAACAATAACAGTTTCTGACCCTTATAAAAATCACATTCGACTTCATAAAATCATATTACCATTTATAATTAAATAAATATTATTTAATAAGAATATATTATTAAAATATCATTTATTTAAAAAAAATTAATTCATCATAAATGGTGCCTTGATTGAAACTTCATATTACAATTTGTGTTTCATTATATCAAAATCTAATTTTTTTCAAGGTTATTATATAATTATTATAAAGTAATAATAAAAAGATAAAACTAATAATTATTTTATTAAAAACAAAAATATAAAAAATCATATTGTTTGGGTCTAGATACATAACCCCTTATTACACCAGTGTATGCCATAAGGGTAAGATGTGTGATGGTGACACTTTCTTGGGATGATTCAGTGAACATGGTTTGGGTTGTGATATCGATGAGCTTTAACTTCTCCCATAAACTGTTTCACTCATGCTTTAGTTGTTAAATCTTAGCTTGGTATTGGTCAAGGGAAAATCCCAATGATGCCATCTCCCTTAAAAGCTCTAAAAAATGGGCTTCATAGGGTATGATCCTACTGGTCAAGGCCATCACTTCTTCCACCTATGTAATTGGAATTTATCATAACCCTTAATATATACTAATCTTAATAGTAAGTGTATAATAACTATATCATCAATGGTTATGATTCTTAATTTTCTTTTAAAACCAAAATGATATAACTTATAACGGTCCAAAATAATTAAAGTAGTGCATGTGTTTTGTATACCATCATTACTTAATAATGAATTTATTCATTTTAAAAGGGAATTTAATTTATAAAAAATCAGGTCAATACATTCTTCCCCCTTCATAAATTTCATCATTGAAATTTTATAAACTAAAATAGATGAGGTTACTTATGTTTCCTCACCTATTTTGGTACTTAAGTTGCTTCCTCATACTTGTGGTTCCACCACAACACTGTGACCAGATGAGTTGTATTGTTTCATAGAACTTTGTTTCTATGATCTAATATCTTTACCATCTTATCCTCATATGAAAGATCATTTTCCAATAGTACCAAAAATAAATTAATTACATGTGAGGGGTCTTGTATATACTTTCTCAAGAGGGATATATGGAACATATCATGTACTTGATATAATTTTTGTGGGATTTGCAGTTGATAGGCCGCAACTTCGATGCAATCAAGGATATAAAAGGGGTTGATGTATCTTAGAATAATATTTCACTTCTTACAAAAACTCATGAATTTATTCCATGGTGATATATAAAGGAACACCTTATCTCCGACCTAAAACTCTAGGTCTCGTCGAAGATTGTTTGCATAGTTTTTTTGCCTACTTTGTGAAGTTTTCATATAACATTTAATGGTTTGAACCTTCTCTATCATCTCCTGGATAAGATCAAGTCTCATCATCTTCTATTCTCTAACTTTGTCCCAACATATTGGAGCCAAAAACCTCTCCTTATACAGAACCTCATAAGGTGTCATTTAAAGGCTATAATGGAAACTATTGTTATATGAGAATTCCACTAAGGGAAGGCGTTGAGACCAATATATTTGTAAATCCATTGAACATGATCCCAAAATATCCTCTAGATTTTTAATGGTTCTTTTAGACATGTCATTTGTTTGAGGGTGATAAGTAGTATTAAAACCCACCTCTGTATCCAACTCTTGCTGAAGAATTCTCCATAACCTCGAGGTAAACTTCATATCTCAACTATATATAATGTAGAGTGGGACTACATACAGTATTACAAATTATCTTATGTATATATTGGTGAGTTGGTCAAGAGATAAATCTTCCTTGATAGCAATGAAATACAATGACTTTGTAAGGTGATCAACTACCACCTAGATAGAATTATTTCTTTTAGGTGTCCTAGGGAGTCCTATGATGAAATCCATGCTTATGTTTTCCCATTTCAATATTGGTATGGGAAATGGTTTCATCATACCCTTAGAATTATGTTTTTTAACCTTAACTTATTGGAATACCAAGAATTGAGATAAAAATTATGCAATCTACCACTTTATGTTGTCTTTTATTCAGATATCTATAAATATTACTGCTTCCTTGATAAATATAGAATTATGAGATAGGTACATTATCTATAATTTCCATATTAATTTCTAGTTTTTATAGGACACATATATGGGTTCCAAACCTTATAAATCCATCATTAAAAAAGTTTAACTCCTAAATATTCACTACCTTTTTTGTATCATCTCATTATCTTTCTAGGCCTACTTGATCCTCTCAAGAATAGATGGTTGAGTAGTTATTTGAGAAAGGTAAAATTAATTTCCTTTTATTATTCCCATGACTATATTTTGCATGTTTAAGAATATTGGATCCCTTGCAATCTTCATCATGGATAGGGTTGTGGGATCTTTTCTACTCAGATCATCTTCCACTTTGTTCACCTTCCCAGGATAGTAATGGATTGACCAATCATAATATTTTATTAGATCTAACCACCTTTATGGGCTCATATTTATATCCTTTTGTGTGAATATATACTCTAATCTTTTATGATCCATATTTATGTTATACTTCTCCCCGTAGAAGTAATGTCTGTAAATATTCAACTTGAGGATCATTGCAGCAAATTATAGATCATGTGTTGGGTATTTTTTATTATGGATATTTAATTGGATGGAGGCATAGGATATAAAATTATTATCTTGTATGAGCACACAACCCAATTCCTTTTTTTGATTCATCATTGTAGATCATAAATCATTCCCCACTGGCAGGTAATGTGAGCACATGTGCAGTGATTATCCACTTATTCAACTCTTTAAATATCTATTTGTATTCATCAGTCCAGACAAACTTGAATCTCATCTAAGTTATCTTGGTTAATGGGATTCACAATCATGATAATTTTCATACAAATCGATGATAGTACCAAGCTAATC
Source organism: Viscum album (assembly GCA_963277665.1). Taxonomy (NCBI): domain Eukaryota; kingdom Viridiplantae; phylum Streptophyta; class Magnoliopsida; order Santalales; family Viscaceae; genus Viscum; species Viscum album. The sequence goes on from OY728150.1 coordinate 720,400,760, forward strand.
CAAGAAAACTATAGATTTTTATCACAGATATTGGTCTAGGACATCATTTGATTGCCTCTATTTTTGAAGGCTCCATATATATTCTTTTGTTGGTGATAACATGACCTATGAATGTTAATTTCTCCATCCAAAAATCCCATTTACTATACTTCAAAAATAAATTTTCCTTTCTCAAAGACTTTAGTAAAGAATTCAAATGCTCCTCATTTTCCTCCTTACTTTTAGAGTAGATAAGAATATCATCTATAAATAGTACCATGAATTTCTCAATGTAATCCAAAAAGAATCTATTCATTAAGTCCATAAAGATTGCTGGAGAATTAGTGAGTCCAAATGGAATCACTATGAACTCATAGAACTCATACCTTGTACAAAAAGCGGTCTTAGAGATATCCTACTTCACCTTTACTTGATAATATCCTGACCTAAGATACACCTTAGATAATTACTGGGCTCTATGTAGTTGATTGAATAAGTCATAAATCTATGGTATGAGATACTTTTTCTTTATCATGTTCTTTTTGAGCTCACGATAATCAATACAGAGGCATATTGACCCATCCTTCTTCTTAATGAAGAGGACCGATGCACCCCACGGTAAAGCATTTGGGCATATAAACCCTTTATCTAGATTATTTGGTAATTTATTCTCCAACTCCTCAAGTTCAAAAATTTCCATTCCATATGTAATCTTAGATATTGGAAAATCTATAAGTATAAGATCGATTGTGAACTCTACCTCACAACTTGGTGGAAGACCAAGCAATACTTCAGGGAACACATCATCATATTCTATTACAATGGGAATTTCATAAAGGGTAATATTTTCCTTAGTATCAGTACTTTGGTCTAAGATAAACTTACTCATAAGGTAATAATATCCATGATTAAGATGATGATTCCAAATGAGATTTATCATCATCATTGCACTTGTATATAATTAGAGAGCAATTTGCAACATGGAGGTTGATTTCCTTCTCTTGGAAATTTATGTTTTCTCTATATAAGGAAAGTGAGTCCATACCAAGAATAACACTAAATTTCACTAAAGGGGGTATGAAAAGGTTCATTGGGAAGTTCATCCAACAAATATGGACAGGGGAGGATTTACATACTTGGTGTGCAATAATTTACTCATTTTCAATTTTCACCGATATCTATACTTCCATGTTTTGCAACAGTGTTTGAATAGTTTTACTAAATTTATGTGATATGAAAGAATTAATAGAAGTAGAATCAAATAGTGAATTCACTATCCTTGAATGAATAACTAGAATACCTATCACCATGTCATAATCCATCCAATGGCACAAAGACCTTCATTTTTTTATTGATTTTTGATAATACACCTTTCAAGGGGTGAGGTGGAACCCTTATAAGGCCTGTAGGTGTAAGTATTACATAGCTCATAGGCCTTAGAATAATTCATTGCCCATAGGCTTCAAACATTATGTACAACCCAGACTAACTACTTAGAACTACTCCTCCCTAGCATCTTCATCATGAAATCAGCTCTCCACCTTCACATGACTATTCATCTAGGCTATCCCGTGCATGCATAGGATTTTCCTGATGGCAGGTTCCATACCCTATCATTATTGCAATCCGTGTAGCTTCTGCTATGATGAAAGCTCCTTTCTCATCCTCATATAGAGCTTGTTCCTTGTAGGTTGTCTGGTTTTCATCTACAATTAAGGTGGCCTGAAGTCCTTGAGGTGGCCTGAAGGCCTTACTGGCCCGAAATCTTGGGTGGCCCGAAGGCCTTAAAGGACTTGGGGACCAAATCGGTGGCCCGAAGGCCCAAACAGGGGAAAATTCCCGGCTGCTACAGTGCCAAACAGTGCCTTCTACAGTTCCCGCTATAGTACCTGCTACAGTACTGCACAGTTCCAGCTACAATACTGCTACAATACTGCTAAAATACCTACTACAGTCCTACTACAGTACCCGGAAATTATGCCTCTACGTGGATTTTATCCTGGGTCGCCTGTATTCACTTAAGAGTCCTCACTAACCAGGCTGAGGCTCATGTACCACCATGTCATAGTCAAGATCTACCTCAACAGTTGGGATTGCATAATCCTACCCTTTCTCTCTAGGCCTTTGAGGTTGTTTTCATCGGTTTTCATTGATAACCCTTGGGTTAGTGCTTTGGTTATCATAATTTCCTTGTTCCTTGAAGTTGAAACATTGGACAACTGGATGAGGGTTAATAAGAGTATTAATTTCTTCCAACACATTAGTGGGTTTCTTTGGAAAACATTTTCTAGCCTGGTTCCCTTTCTTCCTATACCTAAATCATTTTCTTGTTACTTCAAGCAATCTTTAGGATTCTTCTTCCCACACTTTTAACAAGTGGTATATTGAACTTTCTTACCACAATGAGTTTTCTCTATCATACTTATGGGATTAAAATCCATTATCCACTTTTTATATTCTAACCCATGAGATTCATCAATATTCATTTCAAATTTGAGGGAACATTAGAAAATTTCCTCATAGCTATCAATGTCTTGAATCACAAAATATTTCTATAGACCTAACTTTACCCACCAATTAAGTGGTAAAAATTACTTTCGAGGGAAATGAAAAATCCATAGGCATATCATGAAATTCAGGTGAAGTTCATCTCGTAAGCACTAATGGATTTTTCATCCTTTTAATTATGGATAAATAAACCCCTCTATATTTTTTGTTAGAGATCATGAGGAAAATATTTATCAAAAAACATTTTCCAGAATTCTTTCTAATCCATTGCTATGATCTCATCCTCGAGCTTCATATTTTTTATCAACATACAACATTGTTCCACTTTCTCCTCCATACAATAAATAACCAACATGACCTTCTGTTTCTTAGGGAATTGAAATATGAAGAAGATATTTTCAATGGAGTTGATCCATTTTTTTGTGATTAAGGGATTATAAGATCCACTGAAATTAAGAGTCCTTTATCACATTAAGGTTTCAATTTCAACTTAATATTTCTTAGGGGGATGTGGGTTTTCCACTTGATTCAATTTTATATTAAAAAATTGAGTTAACTGACAAAATAATTGTCATGATGTTCCCGATTCCTACTCCCATCAAGTTGGGAATCTCATTTGGGTATTCATTACATTGATTATCACATTGGTTGTTGAATTGATTTCTTTTATTCCCATCCATTGATTAAATTAAAGGGAAAATTAAGGATGAGAATTTAAAAACTACTAAACACATAAAAGATAAACTATAAACATTGAATGGATAACTTGTAAATGAAATATATTCCTTAACCTATGAATTCATAGGTTTCAATCTAAGTTATCCATGATGTATTTATTAATATAAAATATTTTGGTTATTTTTGTTCCCTTCAAATGGTTCATAAATTTCTTGTGAATTTACCAAAGCATATCCCCTAAGAGTGTCAAAATAGGTGTGTAGCAAGGACTCTTTGTCAACCAACAAGTGACTATCGAGTCAATACCAATGCTCACTTTTTAGGGTTATTACCCCTAGGTACAACTATGCTATAGCCACATCCACTTGTAGTATCTAGATAGGGATATATTTTCCTAGAAACCACTTACCCTATACTTTACCAAAATTTAGGTATGTTTTCCTATGTTTAAACTTATTCCTAAGGTTTTCACTAAGGTTTTATAATCCTAATTCCCAAAAAATAACTCGACTTTCCTCTAATACCAACTATGAAAACCCATATTTTAATTCACCTTAATTCATGATTTATTATATAATGATATAATTAATACAACCCCAAAAGATTGTGAGGGATATTTTATTTGGTTAATTAGGTACATAACATAACAAATTGAAACAAAAATACAAATACATATACTAAGACTCCATAACATTACATTAAATTATCTTGATCTTCTAAAATTGCATAGGATAATCTGGGGACATACATAATAAAAGGGTGAGCTATAAAACCCAATACGTAGAATAATCAAAGAATAACATAATGAAAGTAATAAATGTGAGTCAAAAGTAATATCAAGGTAACATAAGAGGGGTGAGAATCAAAAACTTGAACATAAAAGCATGATATAAGATGATAATATAAAGGAAACATGGGGACACAATAATAACATAGAACATAACATCATAAAAACAAGTTAAGGATAACCACCTAGACATCATTACATAGTGTGCTTAGGATAACCTACAGTGTACCATATATGGAATATCATGAGATAAAAACATTACCTAATTCATTAGAGGTCTATATAATTCCTAGATCACTTGTCACTTTTATATCATGCACATGAATAAGTGTGCCACGTACAACATAATGACACCTTTCATCACTTTTAATCCCACAATTAAGAAGTGTGGGTTAAATACATGGAAGTCCCCAATCAATGAAGGATGGTTATATCTGGGTGAATACCCTTGATGTTGTGTAAATGTTAGGAGTCACAATGACAAAGTTTTGCAGATGAATAAAAGATAGAACAAAAGAAGAAGAAGAAGATGAACACAAACACAGTGATTTACATTGTTTGGGAAATGATCCCTACATCCAATGAGAGACAAAATAATTTACTATAATTTGGGAGAACAATAACATTATTTTTTTTCAGAGTTTCTTACATATAGAAACCTTAGCTCAAAATATCTAATAAAGACGATGAAGCATTATTCTTCCAACCACACAATAAGTCCACTATGCTGCAATGACCAATGGTTGGAAGTTCGCACTACTACAATGATGTGACCACCAAAGTTCAAAATACTATAGTGTTAATAGAAATAATTCCGTAGAGCTATAGTGACATGTTGTATGCTTCTATAGTAATTCTGCACTACTGTAGTGCTCTGTTGGTGTCGTTAGTCAGTACTTCTATAGTTGGTCAGAGATGCTAAAGTTTACCAAAAATTTATGTTAGGGGACTTCCACCCCTAGAGTAGGGGCGTGTTTCCCCATACAACCTCCAAAAAGATCACCATGGATCTCAATCCAAAAAATTTGTAGTCTGGTGTGTAATATGAACTACTAGAATTAAACCCAACATCATCTAAAAGTATTTTTATAAACCAATCCAGCACTTGAGTTGAAATGGGGATGGGTATTCACTTCACAAATGTTTGGTATGGGAAATTCCATGATAATTTTGGCAGCATAATGAGGGTATATAAAGATTCATAGAAGTTTTTAATGAGAGTGAAAGGGGTGTATCATCACTTGGACATTATAAGGAAAGTAAGAGGGATGTGTAAGAACATATCATAACATGAACAATTGGAAATCAAAAGGCATGGTATAAAGAAGGTGCTTGAATAAAGAGGAGAAGGAGATGACCCCTTATCTTGAGAGGGTTCTTCTAAAAGATTAGGAGGATCTTCTTAAGATCTTGGGAACACTTTGGGAGGGATCCATATAAGAAAAGGTAGAGTAAATTCATGCTCAATGGGATTTCAATGAAGATGAATGAGAGGTTGGGTGGGGTTTTATAGAAAAATGGAGAGAAGTTATTTATTAATTTATAAACTTAGGTTTTGTACTCTATATCATCCGTATACATTTTTTTAACTCCACTTCATGTTTTAGTGGTAACCTCACATTCAATGGGATAAAAATCACTAACAACCAAATTTATAAATGCAAATTAAAAATATAAAATATCAAAAAATAAAAACAACATATTCAAATATTTGAAATGAAATCAAGCCCAAAGAATCGATCCCCAAACCACCTAATTGCATCAGGCCAAGGGATAAAAAATCACGAGACACCTCGATTCATTCCCCTTGAGCCTTTTTCATATCCACTTCATCAGCAAGAACCCACTAACCATCATCTCACTTTAAGAAACTCATCAAAACTTTATCAATTGAACCATCCAACATCCCCTTGTTGTGATGAAAGATGAATCACTGGAATAGACCCAACCATACCACCTTCACAAAATCATTGAGAATCGAACAAACATCGAAATTCCACACAAAAAACCTAGATAAACCACTAGAAAAGCAGGAAACAAAACATCATCAAGGGAGAATGGACTAGGAAAAGATGTCGACGAATGAACCACAACCCCAAAAACACATTGTTGTCCATCATAATTGGGAGCATCACACCAAAAATAAAGAAAACCACTATAGAAAACTTCACCAAAACATCATTGTTGTCATTGAGGAATAAAAACCATTATCATCCTTCACCAAATAGACACCAAAAAAAGTTGCACCTCCTCAAACACCATCGTCTACTAAACCAACACATCCTAAAACCATATGAAAACCACCACATAAGTACAAATTGAGGTCATGTGTGATAAACTTAGCTGAAAGAGAGGATTTTGAGTATACCACGACCTCAATAACGATCCTCAACCACTGATGTCATCGGAAAACCAGATGCATAACAAAAAAAGAGAAGAAACCAACATAGTATGTGGCTCCTATGCCACCCTCAGAAGCTCAATCATCACATTCCAAGCCACCTTAAGATCCCCCTCACTAGTCCAACATGGGGACCAGAATGAAGGATCAAAAATAAAAGTAGAGAAGAAGAAAACTAAGGCCTCTATAGTGAACCATGACCACAAGAACAGAAAAAATAAGCCAAATACCTGAAACATAAAAGGGAAATGGGAAACCTGACTAGGAGAAGAAGGGTAAATAATCCCTAAATATAGAAGGGGCCATCGGGGGAGAGAAAGAGAGAAATTGTTGATAACGATGCCATCCCCCGATGCCGCCAAAACAACACCAAAAGGTCACCATAACAAGAGAGGGGAAGGGAGGTGATGAATCCAAAAGGGAATGGGTATTCATAATTGATTTTTGATCATTGAGTCCCCCCTTGGTGATGTGGAAGTGAGTCATGTTTATACAGAATTAATTTTAATACCTTAAAATGTAATATAGGTTTTGGAGGATTCATTAAGGGTTTATAAAATTAATCAAATAACTTCAAAAACATATTATTTTAAAGGAGAAAAATAATTTTGGTCATGGATACTCTTTATAGTATTTATTATATCACTTTTCAACTTTTATAATGTTATAATACATACCATAAATTTATACAGTATTTATTTTTACCCGAAAATTTTAATGCCTCATAAAATTATGAAATATTCACCGTTGACTACTTTTGACATGTTTATTTCATAAATAATATTTATTTTATCAAAAAAAATTAATTAAATAAGAATATTTACACCTTTAAATAAAGAAATCCCCATTTGTTGAAAAATATGGGTTTTTATGAAGATAACTATTTCTGACCCTTATAAAAATTACATTTGAATTCATAAAATTATATTAATATTAATATTTAAATAAATATTATCTAATAAGAATATTTTATTAAAATAAAATTTATTTAAAAAATTCTTGAATTCAACAAAAAGAGTGTCTTGATTGAAACTATATTTTTTCCAAAAAATACAATCTTTGTTTCATTGTATCAAAATTTAATTTTTATCAAAATTATTATTTAATTATTATAAATTAATAATAAAAAGATAAATATAATCATTATTTAATTAAAAATAAGATTATACAAATTAATACTGTTAGGGTCTAGATACATAACCCCTTATTACACCAGTGTATGCCTTAAGGGTAAGGTGTGCTATGATGACACTTTCTTGGGGTGGTTTGGGCTGTGATCTTGATAATATTGACCTTCTCCTATAAATAGTTATGATCATGATTTATTTTTAAATCTTGAATTGGGATTGTTCCTGGTTAAGGGAAATACCCAGTGATGTCATTTCCCTTGGAAGCTTTGAAAAATCAGCTTCATGGGTTACAATCCCACTGGTCGAGGTCATTGCTTATTATGTTTGTGTCAATTATACTTTATCATAATCATTAATATATACTAATCTTAATAGTCACTATAAAATGAATATAATATCAATGGTTACGATGTTTAATTGACTTTAAAATCTGAAAGTATTTGACTTATAATGGTCCAAAATAACCAAAGTAGTGCATGTGTTTCCAATACTATCACTACTTAATAAGAAATTTATTAATTTGAAAAAGGAATTTCATTTATAAAAATTTAGTTTTTTATAGGGGAGGAATGAGACGATGATAATGTACACTACAAATAATAGAAGGGTCGTGTGGTGATGGTGGGATGGGATGCGATGATGTTGGTGGTGTGTGAAACATATGGAACGAAAACAAGGCATCACTACATGTGAGGGTGGACGAGAACTGGTGGGAGCATCATAGACACCGGATATAGTGAAGGTGGAAATTCATTTATAATTTATTGAAATTAATTTTTAAATAGTGAATATATTTGTTTGGAAAAAATGCTTGTCAAATCTTGAACCAATAAATGAATTTATTTTATACTAATATGATGTTTTTTGGGAAATGATTTTTCTAGGAATTAAATTTTATATATTTTAATATACTTTTCTAGGAAATTGAATAGATTTTACATGATAAATTTTTAATGGGATTTTATCTTTGTAAATGCATGTTCTTTTAATAAAATTTATTTATAAGGTAAAAATTTAGAAATGAAATTTACTATCTAGAAATATCATGTTTTTCTAAAATTAAATATTAAGCCTTGGAAGCTTTTGAAAATCAATTTTAAATCTAAAAATTATTTTTTTCTGGATATGTTGACAAAATTATTAGTGAATTTTCATTTTATAATTCTATCATGAATTGATGGTTCCAAATGTGTTTTTTTATATATTATAATTGAAAATTTATCTTGTGGGCTTGATTTTTGGTCTATGGGACACTTGTTGAAACCCATAGTGAAGGGAGGTCTACAAGGTGGGACATTTACAACATTTTCATTCATCCATAGATAGTTTTAAGTGTATACATAAATATTATCTACAACTATGGAATTTGATTGTATCTCCACAACCCATGTTCCTATCATTTTCTTCTCTTTGAAATACCATCTTATCCTTAAGGTGAAAATATATGGAAGTGTACTCAAGGAAAGGATGAATTCCAAAACCTATTTTGGCAGTCCTCCCCTTAGTAACCAGTTAAAAAATTCTTATTCAATAGATGTATCAGGCTTAACTTAATTTAATTTTGGAAATTTTTATAAGACTCTCGACTATTCCAACTAAGGTTTATCCTTCATCACACCAAAATCCTACTTGTTGAAAAAAATAGCTGTAGTAGTTTTATCCTTGTGAAGGATTCTAATTTCCATTTAAAATCCACCATTGTAAGCCTTTCTAATATTCTATCACTTTTCCCTATAATGGTCCCACTATCTCAAAAGTATTTGTAACAAAAAACCATGTTGTAACATTTTTTCCTGGGCGTGATTCAGTTTAATCTTACTCACAAGTTACTCTACTTCCTCTCTCTATAAGGAATAATCCAAGACTTCTAAATTCGGTGTTAAATTTTCCTCCAAACATGCCACTACCATACCAAATTCATCTTCAAGATATTCTTATAGTAATAAAATCATCAATTTTGAAATCTTGTAGTGGCTCACCAAAAATGCTAAAAAATGATTTGTGGTAGAAATTTCTATTAGACTAAGAATATTGAACAATGAAATAAAGATTTGGCTATTGAAAATTTACATGAAACATCATTGAACTATGTTTAGGGTCGTCAACATGCCTGATTGTGTCTGAAACATGTGGGAATAGTTGTTTTTCTACATTTTTATGCCATATTTTTCTTCAACAACATACATTTAACAACACTGGTTTGAGATATTTAAATATTTTATTATTTATTTTCAAGTTATATAATGTTTTTTTTGAGTTAGAAAGCTTCTGGGTGGTTTTGGGATGGTTTTAGAAAGTGCATATTTGATGTACAGTTTGTCTTAACTATACAGTGTTCTTTATGTAACTTTGTGAGAGTTAGAGAGGTCTTCTGGGCAGGTACATAGTTGGCACACAGTTAGAAAAAACTGTACAAAAACCATTCAACTTTGACATTTTTGGGATAAAGGTGATTAGCATGGTTGGATCACAGTTTTCAAGCTATGTGGCCTAAATGTGTATAGCATCCCGCCTTTTTATCACATAAACTTTCATTACATTTTACAAAACCGAGGATCTTTAAGGTTTAGTGTCTTGGAAACCAGGAACTTAAAACATGAAAACATAAAACATTCTTTATAAACACTTGAAAGGATTATCTTTATGTTCATCCTAGGTTCATTACTGCATCTCATAACTTGGGGAAATACATCAAAAGAAAGGGTGAGCAGAAGGCCCAGTAAGGGAAACAAGGGGAAACATTTAAC